>VZRO01002097.1:42396-218793 GCA_013397915.1 Daphoenositta chrysoptera
CAAAGAAGAAAAAAAAAACGATAAAAAAAAGAAAAAAAAAAAAAAAAAAAAAAAAAAAAAAAAAAAAAAACCAAAAAAAAACCCAAAGAAAGAAAACACCCACCACACAAGACTCCACCCTCTCCAGGAAAATTTTTTAAAAATAAAAAAAATAAACACTCCACTGTGAAAAAAGCTTGTGCAAAGTTTGCTGCAACCAAGAAGAATACTGAGCTGATTAAAATCAATCACCCAAGCTCATAATGGGCAGGAGAAAACTGGAATAAATACGTCTTGTGAAGTACCTCAAATTGCCAATTTGAGTTTTCTCTATTAAAAATTTTAAAATTAATTTTATAATAAAGTATGCATTTGTTGTTCATTTTAAGAGCCTTAGGTTTTATTTGGGAATCTCATTGAATATCTCACCTGGGATATACCAAACCAGCTCTTGGAAAATATCTTTACTGAATTCATTAATACATTGGAATTGCTCTTATTTACTGAATAAAAGTACTTCAGTCCCTTTTTCGTGCAAAAAAAAAAAAAACCCAAATTATTGAATCTTTGAGATTATGGTTTTGCATCTAATTGTTATGCCCCTAAAAGCATAAAAAAGTGTCCCAGATAACTTTGGCAATGGCCAAAATCTTTGGTTGCCTTTAAGAGAAAAAATTCAGAAGTATCTTACCAGTTCATAAAAGAATATTTCACAGAATTTAAATTATTATGGGTTTTAATATCTAATATTTTGAAGCACAATTCTTTAATCTCTATTTTTCCCCCTCTTGCTTCCATACAAATATCTTGAACAGAGAAGTCACATCCATAGCTTTTGTTTGCATAAGCAAACCATGTGTGGAAAAGTCCAGCAGAGATATTGAAGTTGCTTGAGTACCTCATAATTTAGCACTATGGCCACAAACCAAGGTTCTGTTCTATAGACTTCAAGACAGTGATTTCTTTCCAAATTTAAGTAAGGTAACCTAAAGTAGATCAGATATTATTCTGAGTTGGAAGGGACCCACAAGCACCATCAAGTCCAATGTTGAAGTGGATGGCCCATATGTGGATTGAACCCACAACCTCAGTTTTATTAGCACCATGCTTTATGGAACTGAGGTGATCTTGGGGTCAAATAAGTAAACTAGAGAGTTTATTATATAGACTATGAAACAAATGCAGCCAGAATACACTAAAAAAATATATAATTTTAATGCAGTCAGCACCATGGAACAGCATCACAGATGCACCTCTTAAAACTCCTATAAATATTCTTATTTTCCAGTAAAGATGGTCTGTAAGGTCCATTTTCCTCACCTTTCTCCTGCATAGAAGTTATGAAGTATGTGGCCTTCAGTTCTTTCACATATATGGCAGTTTTGTCTTGGCAAACTTCAAGATCACATTTGAATATTTACAGATTTTGTCCTGTGGGATCTTCAGAAGGCAGCTTAGAATTTTGTTAAACTGTGCTTTCAGCATAAGTATTTCAAAAATTTTTAATAGGGAGAGAGAGAGAGAGAGACAGATCCCTCATCAGCTTAATGAGATTTAAAATTGCATTGCTCCTTCTCTACAGAGCATCAAAACCAGTAGCCTTGATGATCAACCTGTGTTCTGCTCCCAGGTTTATAAGTTGTTTGCTTCCCACATTTTATATCAAAGTTCTTTCACTGGTTGCCTCCTACAGCACAAAGTAGGTGGAGACTCTGGATTGCAAGTAAGATATTGTAGTCTCAAATGTTCTTCTTGCAAGTGTCAAAATGGTACAATAGTTCACAAATGAGTCAAAGCTGTAAAGACTCAAGCACCTATTGCATGCGAAAAATTGTCAGCAGTTTTTGTTGACTTCATTAAGTCAACAGGGTTGAGAGGGTCAAGAGGGTTCACAAGGCTGCAGCCACAGGCTCAGCAACTGGAACTTTTTATGTGCACATAACTGTTTTAAGTTTGACCAGAACAGTGCTTACAAAAGGAGTTTCCTAATCATTCCTATTTATAAATCAAACCCCACTTTGAGTCACAGCACAGAGCAGTCTCAAAGTGTCTGAACGCTACTTCGACATAAAATATTTTGTCTGGAATGTTGAGATCTCATAAGCTTCCATACTGATGTGATCAACTATGCACCATCACAGCCTTTCCCACTCTTAAGTGGTTTGTTCTCTCTTGAGTTTCTCTACCTGAGAGACTTCTCAATACACCACAGGGTGGCCAACATGCATGTAGATGTTCTTCGCAAAACAATCTCTCTACACTTTGTCTTTAGAACTGTAGGAAAGAAGGAATAATTTGAGAATCAACTCTTTTGTGTGGATGACAAAAAAAAAACAAAAACACAGAAAGAGAAACATAAAATTAAAACAATCAAAAACTGAGTAAAAAAGGCTTAAGGCCTTGATGCTTCAAGGACTTCTGGACTTGCCAGAAGACTGCAGGCTGGATCTGCTCCTTTCCTTTATCCCTGAAGAAGAATACCATTCAAATTCGGTTTTGGTAATGTATAACATTAGGGGAGAAAAATGTACACTTAAGCTTATAAAATCATCTCTCTAAAGCGCTCTTTTGTTTCACTGGCCAACTTTCTCCTACTTTTAGTAGAACTACTCGGTTGCATACTCTGGAAGCAGAGAAATGTAGCTGAGCTGGCCCAGTTCCATGATCAGGAGTTAACAGAAGTGGGATTGTTTCTGCATCCAGATCTGGGAGGGACAGAAGTGCTTTTGTTTCCTTTCAGTGGGATCCTGCAGGAAAGTTAAATAACAGATAGAGAACCCAACAGAGAAGTGATAATTCTATGTAGGCTACAACCTGTACAATGCACAAAGATATACATAAATAACGTGGGGATTATTAAAACTCTCCAGTTTTAGGGTGCTAACTTAACAAACTACTCTCACAGCCATCAGGAAGACAAAGCCCACACATGCACACACACATCATGTTATGAAATTAGTGTTATAGTATGCATTAGTCTCAATTGATAACCACATCATTATTAAATATATGCAATAAGTATTTCACTAGTGTATTTGGTTATATTTCCCAAATGCAAGTACCCTGAAAGCATCTTTGAAACACAACTTCTGAAACTCATAGGGCAATTAAAAAAACCACATTTTCCCTAACTGACTGATGCCTAGAAGCAGTCTTTGAAGTAAAATTTTATTTTCAGTATAAACATTTTGTCAACTGCTTCCCTTCTCACTTATGTACACAGTCATGAAGTTCATGACGTATTGGCCCATATTGAAACACACACATCTCACAAGCCACCTGGCCTGTATATTCCCCTATATATCTGCTCATGGTTCATTTCACTCATTAAATTTATGACACAAGTGTCCATGCAGTGGTTCCATCGAGTACTCTTGCACCCCTGCTCATGTCCAGGGCTCAGTGCCAGCAGTCACAGCAAACACCCCCTCACAGTGAGAAGCAGGTGGCAGCTCCCAGCCCTACTTCCCTAGGGCCAATCCCACAGGACAGGAAGCACCACCTCTCCCCAGTTCCCAACAAACACTACAAGAAACAACCTGCTTCCCAACCTACGAACCTAACTTCTAGCACTACCAGCTGGATTTACAATATTTTCCCTTCAGGGGACTTTTAGCATTAGATGTGCCAAAAATTTCATTAAAACGCAACATTGACTTAACAGCTCAAGGCTCTGGCGGTTTTCCCCAGGAAAAACTGGCAGGATCAATTCCAGGCTGTTCTTCCCATTACACAACACCACGGGGCTTCCTACACACACCATTGAGTCACAAGGATTCCTTAAACTTGCATTATTCTTCCTATTCGAACAACAGTTTTAACGTCTGGTAATAATACAGCAGTATTTTGATGATTCGGAGTGTGGTGGCTGACTCACAATTCATTTTGTGCTATTGAATTTAATACATATTGCCACAGAGGACAAAAGTCTTATGAATGTGAGCTTTGGATTGGAAGAAAAGGTCTCCTGGGAAATCTTTCAGTTAAGAAAAAGCCTACTTGGATTTTTTTTTTTTTTTTTTTTTTTTTTTTTTTTTTTTTTTTTTTTTTTTTTGTAATCAATATGTTGTCAATAAACATTCACATTGTCCAAGCACCACAAAGGCCGGTGGGTCCCACAGGGTCAGACACTGGAGGTGGTGAGGGCTCCCCAGGAGACCCATCTGGGCAGGGCCTGTCAGCCACTGCATGTCCCACCCCAGCCAGGAGCTGGGCAGCAGGAGCAGCCCCAGCCTTGGGCAGCAGGCAGCTCTCTGGGAATGCAGGGCCGTGGGTGGGCCTGGCTCAGCAGGGCACGGCTGTGGGAAGCTGGGGACCAGCCCTGCTCCAGAGTCACTGGGATGGGAATGATGGCCCCAGGGGGGCTGGAACAGTGTCCTGGGCCATGGGCAGGGTGGTGCCTGTGCAGAACTGCTCACAGGAGGGAAAAGGCTAGAATCAGCCCTTCAAGACTACATAGCTTCTCAAACTCCTTTAAGAAATATTACTCAAAAATTGCTGTCAGTCCCACATACCTGGCTGCCCAGAGTCTGCATTGTATAAATATCAGATAACAGCTACTACAGACTTTCAGAATACAATGCTACAATACATGATACATTGAAATTGGAAGCATTGTGCAAGAACCTGTATTTTGCATGGAAAAAGAATATATGCAGATTTGGAGTGATAGTATATGTGCACACATAATTGATCCAACAGGTCTTGTTTTTAAATCCGTGGATTTTTAAATTTTGTGGATGTAAATCTTCCACACAGTGGAATCGTCCACATTTGCTCTCCCAGAATGCCTCAGAAACCATGCAGCTGCCCAAAAAACTGTCAACTTTTACATGATGATGGAAAACTGAGGTCTTTGGGGTGGGGTGTTTTCTGCTTTTAAACCAAATACTTCAGAGCAAGTATTTTGTAGACTGGAATAGTATTGCATTATTGCCTAATCCAAAGACATTCACCAGAAACCTTTCAACTTACAGGTTAAACTTGTGAACGAATGTAAGCTTTGCTAAATGGAATACAAGAGCTTGTCTTCTGCTCCCCAGCCCTAGTCTTTTCCCAAACCCCACATCTGCCTTTCAGTCCCCCAGCACGCTCCCTCTTCTTCCTATAGCAGTGGATGTTCTAATCAAGGATGGGGCTGCCCAATGCAGCTCCACTGGCCCTGGGCAAGTCTGCCTGACACTGCCATTCCTCAGGCATTCCTGCTTCTGCTCCCTGGGGAGATCTGTGGGTCCAAGAGAGTTCCCCATTCTCATTTTTCAGATCTGCAACTGTAAGAAACAGGAAAGAAAGGAAGTAACAATAGCTTAATCTGAACTTAATTTTTGCATGACAATATGAGAGCTGATTTTCCTCAGGTTCTGGGCCCCTTCTATAGTGGAAGTGTTCACTTCACTATTATCCACAGAGAAACAAAAAAATTCATGTATTTCTTTCTTGTTCAAAAGATTCCTCTCTAAAGGGGTTGGAGACAGCAGAAGCTCTCTCCTGTCTCAGCTGTTTTCCTTCTGGTGGCAGGAAAATGCAGAAAGGAGACAGTTCTTGGAACTTTTCAGTTGTTTTGAATAACAGTAGTACCCAGCCCATCAAAGCTCCATTTGCAAGAGCATTATCCATCTGTGAAATGTTCCATGACCTTTCAGAAACATTACCCAAGTCTTGTAAAGTGTAGACTTAAACCCTCAGGACTGAGGAGGAAAATAAAAAGGTTTGCTTGAATGTTAGTACATTTAGCAACATTGTACCATACACATTTGTAGCAGGAGTGTCACTGTTTCAAATTACTAAAAATATTGAAGGCAGTTTCCTAATAATAGGTTTTTTCTAATACACTAGAAAGCCTGCTGTGATGGAAGACAATTTTTTCTCAGCTAAGACACATGTTTTGCAGTCTCCCAGCTCTTAGTTTTTACTGTCTGTCCTTGACAAATCCCATGTGATGACAGAAAAATTGAACTCTGCCATCAATTAACATTCAGAATGGATGAGCATGTGCCCTGGTAAGTACTATAAATATGAAGACAATCTTAAAAATGATTACTTGTATTCAATGGGAAAACATAGATATGAATCCAGATATTTAGAGTTTTTAAGTTTGTCTATATAAAAATCATTTTAAGAAAAATGTAGCGGTTTGTTTCAGGAAGGGTCAATTTTAAATAAAAATACTTTCCCTTTGTTCAAAATTTAGTGAACAATGTGACATAAAATATACTATGCTCTTCTATTGTCTTTCCCTAAAATAGAATGTTAGGAGAGAGGAAGACATTAATATTGATATAAATTATAAAGTATTGACTGTAAACTAAGAGAGAAATAAAAATGCACAAACAATAGGAAACAGTGACTGGTAAGTTGGATCCAGTAAGGGATTTACAAGCAAAATTTATCTCTTTGATTTTTCAAATAATTTTCCCTCTTTACAACATAAAACAATCATTCTTTTTAGTTAACATATCATCACTAGTCTAAAAATTTCCCAACAAATACAAATATTTCCCAGAAGCAGGGAAAGATTCTCTAATAAGAACATTTATTTACCCCAGTATGGAATCTGTGCAGACTAAACCTACAGTTCCATCTTAAGGTATTTGGAGAAACTATTGTCAAGATATTCCACCAAACTGTCTCATTTCTTTCAATTCATTCTTCTAAGCTCAAAATACATGAAATAATCCATAATCTTACATTCCTAGGGAACACTGGAATGACTGCATAAAATGCCATCAATACAAAGCATAAAGAATAAAAGACTAAGCACATCTCAATGCTGTATTTAAAAAGAAGGAAAAAGTGCACTTTCAAACATTTCAGCTTTGACATTCTGACCTGCAGGTCATTTAGCCTATAAAGAAGTGGTTTTACTCTTTCATAGACTCTATTCTTTCCTTCAAAAATCGACTGATTCATTAACATCAAAAAAACTATGTTCGTTGGCTAGAAGTGTCTTTGTTCATGGATACATCAACTTAAGAAAAAAAAAACAGCCAGGCAAGCAGACCATTAAGATCCCAAAATCCAATATAAAAGTGTAACACCAATTTCAGTTGAATCAATGATGAATTTGATTTTTGGTTGTTCCTTAAATAATGCATAATCACAGTTGTAATTATTCTTTTTTCAGAAAATATTTGGTGCACTTATGCAAGCCAACAGACCTTGGAAACTTGGAAGTAGCATACCTTTGTGTTTATACTTTACATTTTCCTTGAAGGGGATTTGAAAGGTCCATAACTGATAAAAATAAAATACCTTTTAAACAATAAATAAATAAACAAAATTTGATTTATATATCAGGTAGACTTCATTAATCAATACCATCTTTTTTAATTTCACAAATAGTGTATACTTAAATCTAACCTGCTGTTTTATCATGTACTCAGATATTGCAGGTGGGAAGTTACACATTTATAAAGGAAAATAGTTTTGCCACCTACTTCTTGTTTCAGAAATTGTTTTAGGGATCAGCTCTGCTTTTGACAACACTGTACGCACAGCAGCTGGAGCAGCAGTTGATCCAGGCCCTTTACATAAAATACCTACAAACAACATTGATGATTTATAAAGGGATCCATATAAATATTTTTAATTTCTAAGTTCACAAAAGAAGATTTTAACTGTGATCAAAGGTTTGACTTACTTTTAGTGATTGCTTCCTCATTAAAGGGTAATTATATTAAATAGCCACTACGCCAAAAGACTCCTTTCAGCAATTACATCTTCCTTTTACTGAGAGTTGCTATGTAGGCAGAAGTCTCAGTTTCAAATAAGCACACTAATAACTGAGATGATATACAGGCAAAGAGAAATATATAAGAGCTGGTAATTAGCTTTTTGCAGGGAAATAAGAGAAGGTTTGTAGAACTGAAATGAAAAGTATGCAGTGCCCATACATTCAAGCAGGTGTCAGCTACTTATTAGTGACTCACAGGATTGTGGTTTCAACATTGAACTTTCATCTGATTTATCTTTAAAAGCATCCACAGTAACACTAATTATTCTGTGCAAAGAAATAGTTGTCCTCTGTGATGAGAGAGATGCCACTGTATCCTTCTCTCTATATAAACACCTGGTGTTTATAGCAGTTCAGATGACTGAGGGTTTCAGTGTGTGATACCATGAAAAATTTTTTTACCAAAAGGGCTGTCCAGGGAAGTGAATGAGTCACCAACCCTGGAGGTGTTTAAAACATGTAGAAGTGGAACTTAGGGACACAGGTTAGTAGTGGACTTGGCAGTGCTGGGTTAACAACTGGGACTTGATGATCCTAGAGGTCTATTCCAACCTAAATGATTCTGTGATTTACACAAAGTAGTTAGGCCACAGAAGCCCCAGCATATTCTAATATTGTTATGGAATACAAAGGCTGTGGACAGCAAGCTGTATCACAGGTCAGCTGGAGCAAGACTGTACATTTAAAAGCATATTCTTATTTAAACCTATTCCCTTGACACTTCAGAACAGAAGTTGTTCACATTCATTCTGGCTTCTTGACTGATGAGAGGTTTTCAGGACAGAAAATTCTTGCTCTGTATGAAGCTTTTGTATAACAAACTTGTGCGGGTCAGATTATTCAAAGCATGTGTAATAATATTGGTTAGAGGGATTGCTCTGTGTGGATGTCATCCATTGAGGATAAACAAAAAGCTAAACCATGAGTCAGCCTCAAAGAGTGCTGAAAATAAAGAAGCTCCTACAGGCTGGTTTTGCATTTTTATCCCCTAAAAAAGGCTTTTTCTAAAGTATACAGTAAGATTTCTCAGACTTTTTGGTGGCCAAAGAAAATGTAAGAAATAAGAATAAGCTAGAAAAGCAGCTGAGTTTCCCAATGAACTGCAAAAATAACTTAACTTTTGGCATTTAGAGAGAGGAGTGAACTTGTTTAAAAACATACATATATTAAGGTTGCTTTGCAGCTGACCAGTTCTTAATTCCTTTGTGTAACCATGCCAGTGAAATTCTCAGTTAGTTGGATTTAAGCCTTTGAAAACTGTGCCTCATTTAAAGATAGACTGTGCCTTGCAAGTGCCGGAACAGCACTGTAAACAGAACATTACTATTTGTGCTGGTTCCACAGTGTTCTTTTCACACTGGAAGATGATCCTTCCTCTTGAGACCTGTAACACACAGGGTTAATGCAATTCCTATGACAAAAGAAATTATAAAATTAGACAAAAGCTAAATGCAAACAAAAGATATAGTTGGTTAAAAATTTCTTCACAATCTCCTCTATAACAGGTGAAGGAAACACAGCAGCAGAAAGAGACTCTTTTTCTGAAGACAGTATCAATGAGACTAGTCCTTGGACCATTTACTCAAGTCCTGAGAGGTGCTGAAGTGGAAACAAAACCCTGATATGTATTCAGCATATTGCAAAGAATTTGGCTACTGGCAAAAAGATTAAAAACTTAAACAAATACAATAAAAGTAAGACAGAAATCAGGTTTATTCTCACGGTCAGTAAAAGGACTTACTGATTTTTCTGAATCAATCATTCATTGACGATTCAGAAGTTAAACTCCCTCCTGAATATGTTTGCTCAGTTGCCTTGCTTGATGGAGCATTCCCGAAAAGCTGCCTAGAGCTACTTTACCAAGTCTTTGTAGTCAGAGTAAGAACAACAGTCAGATTCCTCTGCTTACAAAGATGGGGCATACACTTTTCAAATGCTCACTGAACGCTGTTGCTCCTTGCCCATGACCTCCTCAGTGTTTCATCTTCCCCTTCTCCTGGGATATTTCAAGTCCCACATCCAAAGCTTCTGCCTTGCTGAACGTGTTGTTACTCCTCAGGTAGACAGAAAACTCCATTTGACTTCCATGATTGCAATTCATACACTGAATACACTGAATTGTTTCAGTCACTGTAAAACAGTGTAAAGGTAATCGCTATAAATGTGATAGAGAATGACTGAAGTAATCAATACTTCACAAGTTGAAGTTACAAACTTTCAACAAAGCTGGCTGAGGATGGCAATGTCATAGGAAAAAGTGACTACATGGTTGTGTTTCCCTGGCAATTTAAAGACTAAAGTGAATCCACTTGTTACTTTCAACACTCCTCAAAATTCTACCAACTGTGCAAACAATATGTCTAATGGCACTAGACTAACAGAGCTTGCTTGAAATTAGATATGTGCTCTGAATAAGAATATCATTGGAATGCCTGTAACAGAAACTCCCCTGAAACTGCAACACAACATGAAGTACGATAGGTCCCCTGCTATCTTCAGTGGAATCAGAGCACCCATGAACCCATGTCCTCAACAGCATCAGCTCCCAGGAACCTGAGCCCAGTTAATATTTTGCAAGAAGTCACAACCTGTGAGTTAAATCATAACTGAATATCCAGGAACCCTCATTCTGGCCTTATGATATACTATTACCAGAGAGATAATAGTTCATGTAATTAGAGTCTGAATGCACAGATAAAGATGCCAAGCTGTAGAGAAACATTTACTTTCAGCAGGATTGTGACTTGGATTACATTTCTCTGTGGAAAAGAAGCATTACACATAACTCCAAATGGACTATTCAGAGCATGAAAAGAGCACTCATTTACTCTGATAAAGCACAGATGGGGACACCCTTCATTCTTCAGGGCAGAGAAATATTTGACTTCTGGTATGGGTAAACTTCAGACAATATATATCTTGCATCACTATAGAAAAATATGGAAGATAAATAATGAGGACAATATCCACATAAGTGAGTAGAAAAAGCTAATAAATAGGATGCCATTTCTCCCAAAATTGGAGGGATCTTCCTCCAGCACAATATGCATGCTGTGTGAAACTGTGTGGACAATCCAACTTTCCTGGAATCTGTATCATTCCCATAAGCAAACAGAAAAGAGCAAGTCAGTTACCCATACAAATGGAGCGTGACATTGCAACAGCCTCAGGGTTAAAATTTCTCTCTACATTGGAGAAGAAGAGACGCTCACCTGAAGTTTGGCATTTCAAATTGTTTCTAATAAGATGGCATATGTTTGCCAACTGTGGCTCAGAAATCCACTTGGTTGTTTGACGTATGTTGCTGAGTGAGCTATGGTCGTACCATACATACCCCAAGTAGGAAAACTGGATCGAAGGCATTTCTCAGATGCTTCGCTTTCCCAAAATACTATCCTCAAAACTGAACCTGGGACTATGACAAAATGAGTAGCACACCCCAACCCTTCTGTTCGAACAGTTTTTCCATAAAGAATGGAATTCATGATTCGTAAGTCCAGACGAGATCAAAGAGGGCCCTAGGAGTACATACCTGTTCGCCTTCTCTAAAAGAATATGGCCATTCCTTCCCAGCAGAGCTGCTTTTGCATGGAACAAGTGCTGGGTAAAATTGCAGTATCAGCAGCTATCATCTATTGGCTGTGTGATTTGGAAGGGAATAGCTTAATCACCTTTGAGCATCAGTGGGAATGTAACCGAATCACAAGGCATGAGAAACTGTCCTAATAAAGCTCAGAGAAGTGCAGCACTAGAAAAGGAAAATAAGGTGCTCTGAAATCATGGCTGACAGCAGACATGCTAAGCAAGGCATGTTTCCTAGACCAGTAACACAGATCTCTCAGGGAAAGAAAAGACTGAAAAAAACCCCAAATTATATTCACCATCCCCTCTGTGCTGGGAGGCTCCAGGTCACTTAGCGTAAGTCTCAGGGTCACAGTTTGAGTTCATCTGGTTAGGCTGATCACAAAAAGCCAATGCCAGGGAACGCAGCACTCTGCTACAAGGTCACTATTGATATCTAGACACAGTGAAAGCTGTGCCTTATTTAAAGAAAGTCCAGGGTGATTAAAGAATCCCAGTAGCACACAGAAGTTTCGAACCTTCTGAGAAAACTCTGACATGCTTACACCTAGTCAGAGAACCAAAAAAGCCAGGATTCATGGTGCTCAGCATATACAGCTAGATGCTGTCATTGGAGTGCAAATTTGAAAGAACGTAGGTCCCTAGTTTTTCATAAAAGAATCTGTATTCCCTACAAAGACATGTCTCTGGGGAGGCACACTTTTAAATCTGGCAATAAATCTGTCTTCTCAAAGTAAAACACAAACCATGAGGTTTTACCCATAGTTTAAAATGCCACATAGTTCCAATGATATGGTCTTAAAAGAAATTAAAACAAGCATGATCATCCATGGTAAAAAGCTTCAGAAGGTTAATTATAGGCTCTCTTTCCAGTGAGGAATATATTTGATTATATTTGGGCTAAATTTTGAAATGCTTATCATGCTTCTCCAAATATGAAATTCACATTTGTTCATGCTGTGCCTTGGATCTTTATTTGAAAGAGAGAGGCAAAAAATATTTATCATGGGCATGTTGTTCCAAAACCTGCAAGGAGAACAAAGATATTACTCTGAAATTAAATACACTACCCTAATCAGCAAGCCACTTCAAAATAAGTCTGAGAATAACTTCTTTCAGTTCTCTCCTGCCTTTTCAGTTGTTTAAAAACAAGCATTATCTTTCATGATGTCTGCATTTTTAAACTAAAATTGAGTTTTCAAAATTTGAACAACAGCTAAATAACATTTATCTGAGCTGATGTGGAGGAATACTTGCATTTGGGAGCTGCCATCATTGTGTCAATAATAGTTGAAAACACCGAATAAGTTGTTCTGCAAGACATAAATCTTTAATTAACAGCTTTTTATACATTAATTCATACTGAAAATGGCATTCCCATGTCTGAACCACACAACAACAGGAGTACCACCACATGGAAACCATCTGCATATAATCCATGTTACCACTGTTTAGCAAAAGCCTGATAAGCTAGAGGTCCATTTAAATGTGTAAGAGCTGCTTCTTTTCATCACATCCTAGTCCTGTCAGACTGAATTCTTGACATTAAAAAAAGAACAAGATTATGCAGCACAGCTGGACAGCTCTTCCAGCCTTTTAGACAAAACACTGTGTAAAAGTTATTGTCAAACACACCTGCCCATTCCATTTCATTATATGTCAGTGCACAATAAGTCTTTACAGAGTTCCTATTTTGTAGAGCACCTTGAGACACAAGGGTGTTTTTGACTGCAAGGCTCTGCTTCACATAAAGTTGATAAAATGATAAAAGTAAATGCGTTTTTTCCTTTAAGGAAGGCTTGTAGCTATTAAAGCAGTGAACAAAGACAGT
This sequence comes from Daphoenositta chrysoptera, assembly GCA_013397915.1. NCBI lineage: Eukaryota > Metazoa > Chordata > Aves > Passeriformes > Daphoenositta > Daphoenositta chrysoptera. The sequence continues at coordinate 55,521 of VZRO01002097.1, forward strand.
ACTTGGTCTGAATTTGCTCAAGATCACATACTGGGAGATAAATAACTGCAAGTCACATTCATGTACAAATGCCCCCATTAGTCTTTGTAGTTTTGAGGTTTTGCTTTTTCTTTTTTTTTCTTTTCTCCATTATAATTACTTATCATTCAAAATAGTAAGTATTCCTGCCAACTTTACTTGATCTCTCATCAGTCTCTGATGTGGAGGTGCTGCTGACATGCCTGCAGGACCTGTTAAGGCTGAGCAAAATATTACTTTAAAACAGCTTGTTCACTCCTGCGTGGTTGATAGCACAAGGTTGTGATGGGCACTTGTGTCTGTTCCCTGAAGGCTTTAGTGAGTGCAGTCTCACATCTTTCACAGTGAGGTTTTATGTCTTTCACTCTGGATCTCTCACAGGTGGACAACCTTAAAGGAAACAACAAGGAAAGTATTTGGGCTCTTGTGCTTGCAAAACGAGAGGATGCAGATTCGAGGAAATAAATATTCAGCAGCTGTTCCTTGTATCACACACACTAACAGTGCAGCTTTAAAGTATTTGAAAGATACAGGATATCTGGAGTTAAGTTTATTTGGTAGGATACAGGATCCCTCCACTTCCTAAATTCATTTAAACTCATGTCCCACCTCCCAGGGAGAGTCTAAACCACTTTAAGGTATCCTTGAGTGCTGGCCTTAATCACTCCTATTGCAATAGGTCCAGTTTACATGAAATATCCATCAGGGTAAAGTCAGAAACATAGGCAAGACAGCAAAGTTCCTATCCTTTCTCCACGAAGAGTTTAGTATTCTGTGCAATGCTGAACATTAGAAAGAGTACTTGAGAGAAATCCACTGCAGAGTAACACATGCAATACTGGTTGGTGATCTCTGTTGTGAGACATGGGTTCAAATCCCCTTGAATTGAAAGAGTATTGAATCTTTGTTTCTCACATCTTCAAAAATTACACTTCAGAATGACTGGGTAGGAAGAAATAAGAGTAATTTTTCTGTCTGGCTCTTTAGTGAATAATGTTTGTCACTTCTTGCTTTTACGACAAATTTGCAAAAATACAGTTGTCAAAGCTTTTCTTTTTCTTTTGGACACAATGTTTTAGTGAATTTAGGATTAAATTTGCTGAGAGTTTTGACAACTAAAATAAAACCCCAAACTATCTTTTCTGGTTTCATTTATAGCTTTAAAAAAAAAAAAAAAAAGAGAGCATGCAAGGATTAGAAATCACAAGTTTTATTTCTGTGAAAATACGTGTGAAAGAAACTGAAGATATGCATTTTAAAAGACTCTCAGCTTGACTCCCCCTCCAGTTCTCCTTGCATCTCTTTCTTACATTGTGCCTGATGGTTTGGGACCCATTGCACCAGTCACTTTTTTCAAAGACCTCCTGCCACACTACAGAATCTACATGAGTATTTATCCTGCCCCAATCTGCTTCACTTCAGTGACAAAGTTAACAGTAATTTTCCAACCCATCACAAGGCAGAAACTGCCTCAGAAAGAGTTTAAAATGCATAAAGCAGGCTCCAGAGATCCCATAATTTCTCTTTCTGTAAGTAGTGCATGCCCCACCTGCTAAGCCCAAATCTAAATAGACTTCACAAGAAACAGCTGGGTGCTATACAATATGCATCATTGAGGAACAGATGTAAGACGGAAGACTTTCTTTCAGAATATATTTTATTAACATGTGAAGACCTCCTCTTTCATCAATCAAACTATTACATTCTACAACTTGGTTTTACTTTGCAGAATGCTCCCTGCAAGGCACCAAAGTGAAAATTCCTCACAGTGGGTTGAAATTCAACCTCAGTGTGGTGGGAGACAACAGTGTCTATCATCATGATGATCCGTATAAAATCCAGATTACTTTCCAGAATTCCTTTGCCTTCACTGTCTGTGGATGGGCTGGGCAGGGAAGGGTCTCACACCCAGATCCCCCCACCGTGTGCTGGTATATCGGCCAGCTGGCAAGGAGTACACAAAAACTGACCGGGCACTGCTGCCTCTCAGCTCAGGAGGAAATCAATGAAACAGCTTCAGAAACTCTGCCCTCTTAGAGCTCCTTCTGCTGTGTCAGTGGTGCAGGGGCCATCCCACAGACTCACTGAATGTACTGCAGCCAAGAGATGCAGAGAGGTAGCCTATTTCTTTATCAGCTACTTAGGAACAGAGCAACGACTGGCACTGAACTGAGAACAAAAAAAAATTATTTTTCTTATGCTTGTCTCTTAAGATTGATGGCAAGTGTTTGAGGAGGGAATCACTAGATTTAAATAAGTTGCAACTTTGGTCATATTTTTACCTATTTTTATGTTTAGTTTTCTAACAGTATTAACAATTAAAAGCTCCATTGTTTACCTCCATATTAAGCACCCATAACAGATCACAAAATGGTTGTTCTATACGTTTTTTAAGTGTGCATCACTTTAAATCTATTTGACTGCTAGCCATCTTTTTGTTCTGCATGGTAGTCAGAGATATCTTGAAAATGCAAGATTATTTCTAAAATCTGTTCTCCCATCTTACATTTCTTTTTTTAAGACAGTGAAAAATAGACTGCAATAAGATTTAGTACTTACCATAAGTACTGTGTACACTATGTCAAAGAAACAGGTCTAGCCTGGATCTGTGACTTTCATAATTTTATTTCATTGTTGTTGTCTTTGCCAAGTCCCCAAAACAACATAATTTGATTTCATATAATTCAAATGACTACAAGTGTTATATGGTTGATACAAATGAACAGTGTCTGAGGAAAAAAATAAGACCAGATGAACGTAAACATAAGGATGATTCATTCCTGGAGTAATTTTGTGTCAATGGAAAATACACCAGGTATAAATCTGGCCCTGTGACGCAGAGCTTCCAGGAAACCTGAAGCTATTGTAACTAGAGATCTCTGCTGACGTATAAACTGAAAAGCAAAATAGAAATGAGGCAAATTCAGCATGGACATAAAAGAAGTGAAGTCAGCTCTATTAATTACTGAACTGAAAGAAAATAAAAGCCTGGATCAAAATAACCTAATGTACAGAGATAAAAGGATGAAAACATGAGGCAAGAAGAACAGCATGATGACAGATATGAGAAGCAGCACACAGTAAATACGATGACTCAAATGGAAAGTGTTTTCCATGACATTCAGCACAGAAAACAAATCCTTGACTTCTGAGAAACTCAGTTCAGAGAGTGTTCAATGAACTATACATCTTTCAATAAACATCCTTTATGCCCATTATTAACCAGAGTAATAGAGCTTCTGCTAACACCACACTCATGCATAAAATTGTCAAGAGCTGGCTTTTGATCTGATGAAATTAGAGTAAAGGTAATCTGTTCCTACATAATTGGTACTGACATTTTCATCACTTCACAAGGGGCACAAGTACAGGTTCCTCAGGAGATGCCCCACACTTTCAATTTAAACTCTCATTAGTGTAAAATGTAGGTGATAGAGTAGGGTGCAAAAGAGAAAAGGTCATTATGTATTTTATTACAAATAAACCTATTGGCCCATATTTTTCCTAAATTTGAGAACAAAGTGTAAGAATCACCATTAAACCTGCTGTCCCAATCTACTGTCCTGGGGGAGCTATGGGAACATGGTACACCCTCCTCCTTCCCTGCCTGGGTTTTCTGCCTATGGAGGATGAGAGAAGGGGGCCATCTACAACTTACCCAACGTGGGTAGATGCAATCAAGACACTTGATTGTCTTGGTGCCCAGGACTGCCTGCAGCAATTATCCATTAATGTGCACAGATTCTACTCTGAAAAGAGATAATTCAGGCCAAAGAAGAGGCGAGAAATTTTTCTTGCAGTTATTTTTAAGAAACTGGCATATTTTATTACACTATCTAAGGTTCTTTCTAAAGCAGGTAAGTTATTAATGGTGTCATCAAATATACTATAAATCCTTACTTGTCACATGCACGCTGTCACAAGTCAAACTGTAGATTACTTTTTCTGATAGTTTACTAAAGACAAGAAATGGACAAGTTCTCCAACAGCAGTGAGGAGAGGTTTAGGCTCACTTCCAGTCCCATATTTTTTTCTCCTGAGATCTAACAAACAAAAATGGATGGGAGAATGAAGAAGAGAAATAAACTTCAATGGCCTCTCTCATCCTTGTGACAAGGTAAATAAGTTACGGGTTGAGAATTTACCTTTGTTGAAACATGAAGTTGTCCTTTTTGCCGAAAGCTGAGCGCATGCATACAAATGATCTCACCAAGCTGTATACCTAATAAACCACACCATGTAATCATGAGTATAACCACTGTGTGAACCTCACAAGCACAAAATAAATTTCCATGTACAGACAATCCCAAAAACACAACCTAGGTGCAATCTGGTTTCTCCATGTTCTCCAACATGGGACTTAGGCATACCATTTCTGACAAATGAGCTTTTTACAGCTCTGTTATTTAAAATAGTGTCATCAGAGGGAACTAGCTCTTTGTGATAGCCCTGTATCAGACTTATATTTACTAGATTGCAGGTCCGCAATCTGAAATCATTAACAGCCTATACTTGACTATCTTCTGGCCTGTAAAAATTACTCCAAATAGACATATTTGAGTGGGATTTTGGCAATTGTAAACTTATGTCTTTCAAAGTACTAGAATTGCAATTACTGCGAGTTAGTTTATAAAGCTGACTTCTCAAATCATAGACTTTCTAGAAGATAATGAAAACAGACATACAGAAGTGTCTTACTGCAAGTTTCATCATGGAAATATTTCCAACTAAAACAATTAATATTGTTCTTTCTTGGCTTTATTGTCATGAATTATTTATCTGTTATAATTGTCTGAACAACAAAAGAGATTTCAGTGTTTAAGAACTAATGTTTATCTCTTGATTATCCATTATCACATTAATATAACTTAGTCTTTAAAATACTACTAAGTAAGGAAAAGAATGTATTCTTGTAAGTCAATCCAAAATAAGACATTTTTGTTCAACAGGAAAATATGCCTATGTTATTATCTTTGTTGATTTGTTCTCTGTCATGTTTTGCAATGAATACTTGCAAACAGGTAGGGATTTAGTAAAAGCCATTTTCTAAATAAATAAAAGTGAATTATTTCTCTGTGGCAACTACCCTGAAGAATATTACTCATAGAAACCTACCTAGTTTGATGCTTCCTTTTACATGATAAATGATGACCAACTGTCCAAGCTACTGAGCACAGATTCTCTTACAAAGTAAGGCAAGGTCAGAAGTTATGCATCTATCTTTACATGTCTGAGCTGGCAAACAGCACTCTCAATGTATTACAAGAGCATCCCTGACCCAAAGTGAAAAATTTGGTGCAGGTGATGCTACTCAGCACTTGAACAACATAAGCCAATTTCTGTAACAATTACTTGATCCTGAAATCTATCTTCATGTAGACTTGCAAAATTGCCAATGAGATACTTGTCAAAATATGAATTAACTTCAGCAGCAAAGAATTTACATACTGCCCTTCTGAGGACTTCTATGATAGATATGACTAACTAACCTAACCAGGAACTGGACAGGAAAACAGAGTTGGGTGACTGAATGAGAGGTAGACATAAAGTGCCAACTTCACGACCAGGAGGAGCTAGAGAAGCAGTACGGGCACATGTTATCAGAAACGGAAGCAGAGAAAGGAAAGGAATTTCCCATCAACCTCCCTAATCCTACTTCCCTTGTTGCTTTCCCATTATCATAGGAGAAGAGAGGAGAGGAAGGTTGGAAGAAATGCTAAGCAGAAGAGAAAGGGGAAAATGTGGTTTTAATTCCTTCCTATGCATGACAGGCAATACCACAGGAACAGTAATTAAAACAGTAGGTGCAAAGGATCAAAGCCATCCAGAAGGACCAAGAGGGAGGTGTCATGGGGATATGGGGACCACCAGGTCCCTTATTGATACGCCTTAAGAAACTCCATAGCAACCTAGTCTGCATATGAACATAGGCTCATCCAGGACAATAACATCAGCTTCACCACTTCTGCTTACTCAGGTAATCCTAAAAGCATAGAAATAATCTTCTTGTTGTTGGTTTGGGGTTGGAGTTTTTTTACACGTAACTGGGAGTAATTTTCCCACAGTGAATTAACTTGTGGGTTTCTCAACTTGCTATGCAGCTGTGATCAGAGAAAAATGTCTTACAGGATTTGGGTAAAATCCTCTACAGCAAAAAATAAAACCTGCTATTTTCTTTTAATAGTTTTACCACTGTCTGTTAGGGATATAAATTAGCCCATTTTATTGATAAGGGCTTGAAGCAGTCACTTCTGTGCCGGAGCTGATTCAGAGTCCAGAGGTCTGATTTCCCAAAGTAAATCTGCACAGCCTCCTTGTATACTGTCTTTCCCCCCTTCCTCACTCCAACTCACTGTCATCGCTGGATATGTTGAAGGCATTTGCCATGTCCATGCAGAGAAAATAATTCCCTCCACTACATCTCACCCCCATCTTAAGCTCAATAATTTTAAATTACATAACTGGGCTACGCTAATCAGAGCTGGGGCAGAAGGAACCAAGAGGATCTGACAAACTATTACTCTGATTCTAAATAGCACTGTTTGCATAGCTCTGAACCACCAGGGTTTTGGTCTCAGGTCTCCTTGCTTTTAGGTACCACATCAAATAACCAACCACCTCTTGTCCCAGATTGTAGCATACACCTACAGCACAAGAGTAAAATGGAAACATCTGTCCCACGCTATCTACATCCTTGACACCTAGCAAAGGTTTCATAGACCACTTACTCTCTATTAACTATCTAGCTACAACTGCTATGCTACTGTACAGGGGATGTGCTTTGAGAGGCAAAATGCACAGCAAGATGATAATGGAACAGTCAAATTAAATTTAATAACAGAAGCACCTCCTAATTATAAAGCAATAGCCCTTATCTTCAACACAGTTTTATCTCTATTAAAAATAACTATCAGTCTGTGTAATCAGTATATGAGTAGTGCTGCAGATGAAGTTACACAAAGAGCTATTTTTTCTGTATCTTAACTAATTTATTTTGCCAACAACTAATATTTCTAGTATATTAATTGGCCAACATCTCCAGTGGTTTTGTCATCTAAAGAAATTCATACTACACTAGTCACCTCACCATGGAAAACATAACAGAAATTGAGCGAAAAAAATCAAGGAAAATGTGATAAGAAAGAGCAGGGGTATTGGTAGAAATCATAAAAATATGAGGAATATTTTCCTTAGAAAGCACGTGAATAAGAGAGTATGGGATTTAAATATACAAAGAACAAGACTTAGATTAATTTTCTCTACATCAAACCACAGAAGTAAGGCTGTTCAATCAAAATAGAATATCATCTCACATGATATTTGCCCAAATTCTGGAACTGCATTTCCAGATGTCACAAGCATCAGGACAGCAGCATGGTTGAAAAAATTACAAATTCAGAAGTAGCAGCTGAAAATATGGAACAGAGCTAAAAGCATTTCAGAGGAGATTAATTTTCATATTTCAGGGTATAGTGGAAAAGTATCTTAACTTTTCTGAGGCTTCTGAGCTGACTACTTTCATAGTAAAACTGAATGGCTGATAGGGCTACCTAACTAAACTGGTGTTACATTACTTCCCAAACTAGTCTTCACCTGAAGAGTAGAAACGTTGAGGCTGAGCTAAATTGTCCCTTTTTTTCTGTAAAAATGTAGGCATAACCTAAAAATGCATTCATTTTTCCACCCCAGTGTAGTGTCTGCCCACTATCCATACAGTGCCAGATTTTGACAGACCAAAATCACATATGTACACGTACAGAAGGAAGATACCTACCATCACCTTCTGAAATTGGATTTATGTTGTATTCATAACTGCTGTAGGAACCCAAGAAGAGCTACATATGCAAGATATGGGACATAAAACGCAGTGCTCTTCAGCTTAGATCCATTTAGCATGAGTAAATCAGCCATGTGTTATCATCACAAAGAGCTGGAGGGACATCTAGTGGACGCGTTAACAAGGAGAAAGGCCTCGGTGCTATGATTTTACTGCGTTGCTGCTCCACGTTAGAGGCGTTAACATTGGTCTTCCCACTAAATGAGTATATGAAATACCAGAACAGTACTAAAATCCATGCCATGCAAAACAGGCAGCAAGCTATAAAACCATACTGTCATCAACTCTAGATCTGTAGCCTGATTCTCATATCCAAACCAAGATACAATTCAAAGCAAATCTACAGAGACACTGTAAGATCAGAACTATGTTTAAAATACAGACCCGAGGCATTTTAACTCTAAGTATGTATAGTGCACACTGCACCAGCCTTCAAAATGTGTATATGGTTTAACACCTACAAAAATTCCTTTACAGGCTGCAAGCAAGAGATAATTCAATTTTTTTTTATCTTCTATAAAAGCAGGAGAAAATTATCTTCCAGCTTTACCCCAATCCTATAGGCTTCAAGAGGCATAATGTACTTTGGAAAGCAGAATGAAACATTCAGCAACATGTATTTTATAGAAACTTTATTCTTACCCAAGCTATGAATATTTACTTCCACTGGCCTTGTTCAATAATAAACCTGCATATTTCCAAGCTTCATGGGAATGGAGTTACAAGTGTACTTACACATTTAGAGAAGAGGGAAGAGCAGAGCTGAAGAATGCTCTGATTCTAGGGAATAATCCTACTAGTTTCAAGTACTTTTGAAAAAATCCAAGAGATACTATATCTGAGAGTCTAAACAATTTTAGTGCCTGAGTCCAACAGATGTATTCCAAAACAATACATCAGCCTAAAAACTATATGTTTAAGAATATCCTTAATTAGTTTTGTAATTCCCACAAATTTTAATTTGAGCCTCCTGACCTGCAAATTTTTTCAACTTTGTTTCAGATGTGGGCAATCAACTTTATGCTTAAACAAACTCTCAAAGTATTTTAGTGTAAGAAGCCACTTAGGAAGAATCAGACAAAAGCCATTTCCACCTTCTTTCCACCCAAACGAAAAGCTAAGTCTCAGCTTTACTCTTTCCAGTTTTCCCTTTATAGTTCTCTATAGATGAAAATACAGAAAAGTTCTCCAAACCTTGAATTTCAGTAACATTTTCAGCCTTTCAAATTTAAAAGTTATTTCATTCTATGGTTTGTTTTAATTAATGTGAAATGGGCCAACTTCAGTTGGGTTTTCATTTTCCTCACTGATTTCCTACACACCTAGATACTGTCTTTGTTCCTCCAAGGTTTGGAGGAATAACCTGACCCTCCTTCTTCTATGTTCCTTTATTATGTTTTTTAGTCAAGAGACCTCATCTACTACTTCTTCCTGTCTGTAGCAGACAGCCACTGTAATACTCATGTTGGTTGCCCACTAACCCTAGCTCATAAGCAATCAGCTGGCTTACCATGCATCCCAAGGCAAAGTTCATCAGTATGTATAAGAAGAAATCAAAATCCTCAGAAGACTGGCTTTATGAAACACGAGTGTGCACAACCCAGAAAAGCAGCATATGCTTCCTGTTCCATCGACATGGGAACACTGCAACTTCTACTGCCATGTTGCCTAATATGGGCCCACATTTTACAGACTACAGGAGTACAGAAAGTATGGTTTCATAAGTAGACAGTATTAGTCCACAGCTAGCTCTGAGATGCAAAGACAGATTATTGAGCACAACACTTTCTTTCACTGACATTTTGACTAAGGAATGGGGATTAATACCAGGACTTGTCCAACGCATTTCCTAATTAGATCATATTATAGAGAGATCATATATATTATAGATCATATATACGTGTTTTGGGACATCTCCTGAAAGACAAACATGATCAAAAGTCAGGCCTGTGTTTTTACTAGCTACACAGTATTTACAGAAAAACTGCAGAGGATTAATAGTTACCCAAAGCCTGAAGCTGAGATTTTCTTTGCATAATGATCTTACACTGTGTAGTTTAACAAAGAGAGGCTGATTGCTATGTTCCAGTTAACCTCAGGGAGCATCCAATTGGACACTGGACTGCAGAAGCGAATCACTGCACTCTGTATTGCTAGATGTTCTATATCCATGTTCAGACCTACAGTTTAAAACTTTATTTTCATTTCTGTGGCACTCAAAATACATAGTTAAAATTAATTTTTAAAGGTTGCAGTGAACAAGTCCACACATACCACTTCAATGGTGAAGGAGGCTTATATCTGCCTGAAGATGACAAATAAACTTATTGCTAATCTCCCTGCTGAAAAAGGCAGCCAGCCAAAACACAAGGTTATTCTCAAAGGATTTACAGGCCAGAAAAAAAATCCCCATCTCAAGCTTGCAATCCTTTTGACTGAGTAATAATAGAAGTATTATGTTTACCAGTGCCCTTCCCATCCTTATTCATGTTTTCACCTAACAATTTCAATTCAACAACAAAAGAGAAAAGAAACCACCTCTTATCTGTTTCAGTCTTTAGCATCCAGAGAGCAAGGGAAATCTTGTCCTCTCCTACTGCCGTTTTCTTCTTTACATTTATTTTAGAAAGAAGACACATGGCTGAAGTTGGCAGGGACCTTTGGAGACTATGTGGTCCAATGTCTCTGCTCAAAGTACATTCACCTAGAGCAGGTTCTTGAAGACGATGTCCAGCTGCATTTCAAGCATCTGCGAGGACAGAAACTTCACAGGCTCTCTCAGCAACGTGTGCCTGTGTTTGGCACCCCCACAGTTAACAAGTTTTCCTTATATTCAAGTGGGATTTCTCATACTTCAGTTTGTGCCAATCCCCTCTTGTTCTTTCACTGGATCCACTTAGCAGAGTCTGGTTCCATCTCGTTTAGTGTCCTTGCTCAGATATTTGCACACATTGATAGTAACCCCTTGAATTTTCTCTTATGTAGTCTAAACAATCCCATCTCTCTCAGCTTCTCTGTACACATCAGGATTGGCTCTGATCCCCTAATCATCTCAGTGATCCTTTTCAAGACCCACCCCAGAATGTCAATGTCCTTCTTGTCCTGGAGAGCCCTGGCCTGGACAGAACACTTTGCCAGGGCTGAGCCAAGGTGGGAGAAATAACATCTCCCTCAACCTGCTGGTGCCCTGCCCAGTGGAGCCCAGAATGCTGCTGGCCACCCTTGCAGAAGCATGCATTTCTGGACAATAATTTTTGTTGTATCCCAGGTCCTGTTGGCAGTGCTGTCACCCAGACAGGCAGTCCCCAGGTGCAGGGGGACCTGCCTGGCCCACAGCGCAGACAATAATTCCACAAGCAGTGCAAGGCCTCGCAAGCGTGTTCATGTTGACCTCCCCTGTCACCACTGAGCCAGACCACTGTAGCTGGCAGTCATTGGAAAGCTCAGCATGGAAACTACTTTTGTTTTTTCAGGGGTGAGGCCCTGCCCTGACAGACTGCACAGGCCACCCCTGGATGCCGCCGGCCTGTCCCGTAGTGTCAGAATGCGCAGGGAACTGCTACACAGCTCAGCTTTATTAAACAACCCATAGGGAACCTCCCTCCGTGATGAACACCGAGAGACTTGGGAGCACTTTCTGTTCAGTCGCCCTGGCAAATTCGCGGTACANCAGCGCAGCGCAGCGATGGCGAACGGGGCCTTTCCCGGCGGCTGCGGTCTCCGTGACGGGGTCACTGCCGAAAGGACTCCGTGCTGCTGAGCCAGAGCCGCGTTCTTTCCACAGAGAGCGGCGGCTGGCGCGGGGAGGCGGGCAGGGCAGCGAGCCTCCTCTGTACCGGGACCTGCTGTTCCTTTTCCTAGGCAAGAACTGCTGGAATCACAGGAATGCCATTCCAGACCGTCGCCAGATGGTACTGAGCAAGCCGAAATGGAGTAATGAGTTGCAGGAGTCGAGGGTCGTCTCAGGGACGAAACTCCGCACGAATTGGTGTGTTTGGGCCCACGGAGTTTCTGTGTTCGGAGGCGCGGGGTGGGTCTGGGGAAGCAGCTGACTCAGGAGAAGGGCATTTCACCCAAAGCGCGATTTCCAGGAGCGTCCTGGGTCCCAGAACCGCACTAATCATCACTTGCGTAAGGGGTTTATTTAATTCCTTAGTGTGCAAGCAAGAAGTGAATAACTATTCTGTGTCAGTTTTACACAAGGTGACAAGCAGAAGAATTGAGTGTCCCATTCTAGGTCAAGAACTAAGTAATGAGCAAAGCACAAGCCCGGATTCTGAATCCAGCCCACCTTCCTGTCCAACACCAAACACTAGTACTGTACTTCTGCAGCGATTCACACCCTTTCGCATCACACTGTTTGATGCTTCTCATTGTACTACTTTACCATTGCTTTAATTTCATAGCAAGTCTGGCAAGATATCAATCCTGAAATGTGCCTTGCATTGGCAGGAAAACAACTATTACCAGCTTGGGATACTAATTCTCATGTGCAATCTCAGCAAATTTCCACAAACAGAGCTAGTACCATGGTTCCATTAAAGCCAACTCCTGCCATTTCAGCTGCTGCAGGACCATGTCTGCAGTTTATGGACAAGTCACAGGAGCACTGTCTTCCCATTCACAGGTGCAGTTTCTGCACTTCCACTTGTAAAAGTTCTCATTGACATCATCTGAATATGTCTTCAGCTAGTTATTATCCTATTAAAATAATTATGCCACCATTTTGAGCAGCAAGAATTTTTGTCCTATACCTTCACACACATAAAAATCTCCTGCTTCCTAGAGTGGACACAAATAAGCATTTATTTCATTAGGATCACGTCTTGGTTTTATTAACTGTCCTTTGTATTGCGGTTATAATTTCCATATTCTTGGCAACGTGGGCTCTGGTGTGTAAGTTCTTCAGACAGATTCTTGGAATAAACAACATAACTTTCTGAAACAGCCAAAAATAGCTGTTCTGAGCAGAGCCTTGGAATACATGTGAGAGACTGGGAGAAGTGGGGGAGGCAGCAAAGACTGGTCTCTGATCAGGGATTTCCAAATCATATGAGCACCTTGTGATGCATAAGACATTTCAAAACCTCCCCTATGCAGGAAGGTACAGAAAGAAACTGTCACAGAAATGCAAATGAGGGATTCTCAAGTTTACATCTTTCTGGGTTGGTTATGAAGTTGGCCAGGTAATGTCCAGTCAGCATGTAAACTAAAAACTTTAAAAGGGAGTTCCACTACCATTAGAATTCCTGTACATGAGCTAAGACTGCCACAGTTGAAGTTAATGCCCAGTTCCTGGGAGCCCAGCAAAGATGGCCCATTCTATATTGGACTGACAACAGAGCAATACTACAAAGCATTTACCATGGAAAAATTACTGGTCAATTGCTCCTATGAAGGGGGTTATCTTTTGTCATTTGCAGTGGGAAAAGTTGAACTGGGAAGCTGTTTCATGCATCAAATGTATTTTTTTGCTCTTCTTGTTGCAGTATTTTCTTTCAAGCACTTTGTCATATAAAAATACCAACATTTTGATAAAGTGACTTGCCTTCCATTCGGGTTTTGTATCACAGGTCAGGATGGCTTTACTTATCCACTGGCAACTGGCTTAGAGAAAAATAATTTCAAAGAGTTGTTCAAGAAAATCCAGGTCTTCATTTTCAGACATGACCTGCAAAATATGCTCCAAGAGCACAACAAGCAAACAAGGTGAGGGCTGTTGTGGTTGTCTGAGGTGAGTCACTGTTCTGCTTCCACCCTGACAGGGGAAAGACTTGGATTTATCCTGGCACTGGTATGTTCTGGGGTGGTAATTTGCCTTTGGGGATATTCATGACGTATTTTGTTTCTCTCCCCCCATGTTCTCTTTTTTTACACCCGTTTGTACTGTGCATTGCTTATGACTGAGGAAAAACCTTTTCTTCAAAGCCTATAGGCTTTGGTTTAATTTACTCAATTTAGTTTCATTTTCTGACCATTCTGCATGGAAGTGCCAAACAGTGTGTGCCTGTTCTTATTTTTTAGGGACTCTGGGGCCTGAGCTTGGCCCAGTGACTAAATCACGCCTTTCTGCCAGTCAGTCCCTGGCAGAAAAGTTACATGAGTGATGATACTAGAGGTACCATCAGACTGGGCTGCAAGACAGCAACGAGACTGTAAGTGGAACCAGGTTTAAAAGTGAGAAGTCATTTTAGCTGTGTGTGGAACTGTCCAAGAGCTCTTGGCATATGCATGGCACTCATACCTGGCCTCTTTGCTGTGTGTATTCAAGAGACAACAGTGTGAATGTTTAACTATCTATGCCTGCCTACATCAACTCACAGAAGTCATGCACTCTGGGGGGATTCATGCTGCATGATGGGGGAACAAAGGACATGCTGTGCCTGTAACATAGCAGTTCCCTTGGTGAGGAAAACAAGGTGTATGAGTAGACAGCATAGTCTGAAAAATTCCAGCTACTGTAACAGAAGTTACCTTAAGAAAACATCTCAAAAGGGAAACCCTTTGGGGGATTTTCTGTTGTGGGCAACACCAAACTCTTGATATGCAGAAGTGAAGGAGAACAGTCAGTATGGGAGTGCTTTGCCAACTATTAAATTCAGAGTCTTCTGTAAATTAAAGTGTCATCAGAAACTTAGGTTTTCTTTTTCAAGTCTTTTTTTTTTCACTGGCATTGCTGTGAGATTTCTGATGCTCTGTTTTGTTGCATACGAAAAATGTGTAAATATGGTAACATCAACAGAAAATGGTCCATTAAAATGCAAAAAATACTCTTAGATTCACAAATAAGTCCATCTTGACCATTTGTAAGAGTTCTTTATGCAACCTAAAATCCTTTTGGGGAGTTTCTGAATAGTTGGAGATTAGCATTGGAGCTTGGTATACCTCCGCCTCCATCATGGCCAATAGCAACACTCACAAAGAAAGCCAAAACATAGAATCCAAAAGTCAAAACATGGGATACATAGATTTGATGCTACCATTCCTATATGGGAAGTACGGGAAGAATAGCTCTGGGGAAGAACATGACTGAATATTTTAGGTTGTCCAAGATTCTCCATTCACTTTCAACAGAGTGGATTTTTAAGAAATATCTTGTCCAGTTAGTCAGGATCTGCTATCATAGCATGATGAGATTTAGGAACAGGCTGCTTCAGTGCTTCTTACATCTTCAAACAGTAGTTGAAGAGTTGCAATATGTCACACATTATTAGATAATGTCTTTCAGACATAAAAAGCTCTTTATAAAGCTGGGCAGTTCTGCCTGTCAAGGTTTTGCTGATGACAATTAAGGTAGCAAAGATTAGTAGAGAAGAGATTTTCATTTATCACAGCAACCATCTAGCTTTAGGCTGATGGGTGATAGGATGGTCTTCCTCCCACCTCCATTCTGGGACAACAGAATAGGGTACAGAAAGTTTGGGTTGGGTGGACTGATGGGCTTACCCTCTGATTTTCTAAAAAGCTGTAGCAATCAGGAGCTAAGAGCAAGCTTACAGCAATTCCTCCATTGTCCAGGAGACATTGGCAAGGCATTCCTAACTCTGAGGTCTTCAGAAATGAAAGCAATTACATTTCTGCTTGGTGAGTCCTGCAAACAAGTCAAACCTACAGCAAGTAAAAAGAAGATCCTTGTTGTACAGAATCTGTGACTGTTCACTTGTGGTATTTAAAGATGTGCTTGGTTAAGTTATCCACCAGACTGTTCTAATAACTGCAGCACAGAGTGATCTGATGCCATATGCATGAGTTCAAAAGCTTCATTACCTCCTGGCATTCAGAAAAGCTTTCTGTTTTTCACTTCGTTGTCATTGTCTATCATTACTGACACTGATTAACCTGAGAGATGCTGCAGAGATCATTCATGGGCTTTCTGGGCTGCTTCAGACTCCAGTGCTGGAGGAGTTTGCAAAGAATGTCTTATGTCTTGGGCAGTAAAAAACCTGACAGAAATTTACCCAAGTATGAAAAAATATAAAATGCAAGTTAAATATGTTTTGTGCCTGCCTCTGGGTCCTTTTCTGTCTCGATCTGAAGTTAATATTGGCAAAGGATTTCACTCCAAAAGGCCTGTTTTTACTCATTAAAATTACCTAGAATTAGGTCATTAGCTCAGCATGTGGTTAAGTTACATTCAGAAACTGAACCTTGTTCACTTTCCAAACAGTGCCTGTTGCCTTCCAGTGACTCTAAAAAGAGAGCAGACAGCTCAGCAGTAGTAGGTGTCTACACCTGATCAGATGAAACCCATCATCAGCAAAATTGTTGCCCCAGCTACTAGATTAGAGGCTTCTCAATCCCTACATTTTTCATTGTGAATACATGTCTTTTTTTGATCACTCTGCATAGTCACACTACTTCATTATGCTGGGTGTATGATGGGAGGTGAAGACCTGGAAATTAATCATTTGGGCTCACTTCAGTAAACCAAAGGGGATTTTTTTGATTGTGGTCTATGATAACATTTCATTTAGATTTTTAAAACAGCAGGAAAACTTTGAGATTTTTAATTAAACTTTTGTGGGAACATCTTGTTTTCTAGAGAACTACATGCTCACGTTTTTTCTTCATGTGTAATAAAAACAATATTGAAATGTTGGAACTTCTCTTGGGATTGAAACTGGGCTCTGTTTAACAGCACTAAAATCATACTGAATTCAGCCAATTAGGTCACCAAGTTACAAAAGGACATTACAGCAAAGGAGAACCTGCCGTATTTAAACAGCTTTGTTGTGTTTTCCTTTCACATTTGCTGTAGCAAACCATGATGTTGATTACAATGAGGTGCTGGCCACAGCTGGCTGACTGGGGTATGTTTTCTGACCATGCAAGTGAATGGGATGGCCTGGCTTGCCTACAGCAACACATCTGAATCCTTGCCACAGCATGGTCTTCACTATACCATGTGTTGCAGCCAGCCCCTGACCTCGTGTTATCCCTGAAGCCACTCCTGGCCATCTTCTGAAGCAGTGCTGGTTTAAAGGTCATGTGGCAAAAGTGGGCCAGGTGTGGGGTTAGTAAACACCAAGCAGTACGACTGATAGATGTCACTTCTCAAGCCAATGCCTTGGCACTGTTTAGCTTGCTTGCAGTTTGCTTTTAGTTCACCACTGCTGAGTAAAAGGCTCTAAGTAAGTGTAGACTGGCTCGTGGCCACACCAGTAAAGGTTAGCTCCCTTCAAAGCAGATATCTTTGTGCCTCTTGGTGGCTCTAAGATGCTGCTTCTACATGATCTGCTGCTCTCAGCTGAAAGTGTTCAAAATAAGGTAAGGGGTGTTTTGCAGTCCATCGGAGTGTTCTGATAGCCAAGGATGCAGTGTGTGTATTGCATGCCCAGGGATACACTGCAGCAGTGAGTGGAGGGCAGAAGATGCTGATGTATTATGGAATGACTGTTGAGGGGAAGAGAGACAGGGTAGTTCCATATATCTGGGGGGAAAGAGCCTGGAGTGAACTGTCCCCAGAGCTGTGCCTGGGCTGTGTGCCTGCTAAAGCAGATAGGAAAGAGACAAACCAGAGCCATGCAGAGAAGCTACAGCTACACAGACTGAATGATCAAAGTCTCTCTCCCTTGCCCTTGTGCATTTAGCAGCAGTAGCACCTTCAGATTGTAATAAAATGTTCAATAATGGTCCATCATTGGCTTTGGGAACTCCTCGTGGATTGGAGAACTGGAATCTAGTCAAACCATGCTTAGCTCATAAGTTCTCTAAAGCCAAAATTTTCCAATGTCAAAATTTCACTTTTAATTTTAGGACAACTGGACTTAAATGGAATGTACAGTTTCCACACAAAGAATAACAGAAATATTTGCCGATCCAAACTTGACCATTTTTGTGTATGGTTTGCAGCCAGGCTTTGAAGCAGCACTCTGTGGCATGGTAAAAGTCAAAGTGACACTACCATCTGTTTTGCAGAGATGCGATTTTATTACAGTGGTGCCCAGTGAAGAGTCCCCTTTAACAAAAGAGTCATAAATGTCTATTTTCAAAAGGCCTTATCTGAACCATAAAATTTATCATCAGGCATGAGCTATAAAATAAGGCTGTGGCACTCAAGCATGATTTTATCTTTTGGCAGCACTATAGACGGTATGTTTAAATTTGAATTGATTTGCCCTGATTCAGTCCTTTTTGGTAACTTAAGAGATGCCACAAATTATAACACATTTTTATATTGCTAGATTTTTTAACAGATTTCATAAAAACTCAAAAGAAGGCTGGTTTTATGCCTGTAATTTTTATGGACCAATAAATCTGTGAGAAGGAGTGCTTTCTCACAGACAAATTCCACCTCTGTGCAAGCACATAATTTTCATAGTCTTTGTAAAAATATTAATTACTATAACTAAGATTCTGTACAAACTCTTGTAGATACAGGTTTGTCACACTGAAAAACACCCTGAGGAATCATAGTGGGGTTTTTTACACTTTTGTGTTTAAAGACTGACTGGGGACTCCTCGCAGAGAACTATGGTTCAGAGCAACAGCAATAAACAATGTAATAAATGTGAAATCATTTCAGATCTGTGTGATAGCATCTGTGTCAATTAAGCCAACTCTATGCCCAGAAAGCCAACTGTATCCTGGGCTACATCAAAAGCAGCAGGGCCAGCAGGTTGAGGGAGGGGATTCTACCCCTCTGCTCCACTCTGGTGAGACCCCATGAGGAGTGCTGCATCCAGCTCTGGAGAGACACTGACCTGTTGGAGCGAGTCCAGAGGAGGTCACCAAGATGGTTACGGGGATGGAGCACCTCTCCTACGAGGAAAGCCTGGGAGAATTTGGGTTGTTCAGCCTGGGAAAGAGAAGGCTTTGGGGTGACCTAATTGTGTCCTTCCAGTAACTGAAGGGAGCCTACAAAAAAGCTGGAGAGGGACATTTTACAAGAACATGTAGTGACAGGACAAGGGGGAATGGCTCAAACTGAAAGAGAGTAGGGTGAGAGTAGATATTGGGAAGAAATTCTTTACTGTGAGGGCAGTGAGGCACTCGAGCAGGTTGCCCAGAGAAGTGGTGGATGCCCCATCCCTGAAAGTGTTCAAGACCAGACTGGATGGAACTCTGAGCAACCTGGTCTAGTGAGATGTGTCCTGTCCATGGCAGCAGGGTCAGAACTAGATGACCTTTAGGGTCCCTTCCAACTCAAACTATTTTATGATTCTATGAAGAGTTCTTTTTTTCATGCAAAGTAGCACCTAGCCCACTTTCCTGGGCCGGGAGGTGGTGGGGCAGGGCCCCTACCTGCCTGGCCAGGCACACATAGATATTCACATCTAGTCTCTGTTTCCCCAGACTGCTTCCCCAGACCCAATGGCTGCATCTGCGGCCTACCTCCAAAATTCCCAATGTACCAGTTCATCGCCTCCTCTTATGCACCACCCAAAAAACCTTATGTAATCCTGAGCCCTCCAATGCCCACTCCATTCAGCCCCACGGGCACTGCCTCCCACCTGCCATCAGGTGTCTCAATCCCCAGTGCCGTGTGTAGTCCCTCATGGCAGATCCATTATCTGCTGACAGATCTGTGGTGCTCATCTGCAAAGCCATGTGATTGCCAGCTGCAGAGCCACAGGGCTGCAGAGCCACAGGGCTGCAGAGCCACGAGCTGCTGTGCAGCAAGGCCACCCCAGGAGATCCACTGGCCATGCATTGGCCACGGTCACTACACTCTGTAGGCTGAGGTTTCCTTTTCAGCTGGTTTGGCAAAGAGAGCGAGCACCAGAAATAAACCAGAAGAAGCTTCAAGGGGTGCGATGACCTGATGGATATAACCAAAAACCAGCTTGGGAAAGTTCATGCTAGGAATTAGGTAACACAGAAGTACTTTGGTTTCTAGGAAGAAAGGATATTGCAAAAATATTGTGATTAAGATAAAATGAGGCATCATCCAAATGAGCTCGTTGGTCAGATCATCTACACTGCTGAAAAGGAATTGCATGTAAGCATTTTTAAAAAGCTAGTAAGAAAGGAAAGCGACTGATTAGGATGTAGCTCTGCTGGCATGGAAACAACCGTGAGCTACAGGAAACCAAATATGAGAGGCATATGGCTAAAAACAAGTTGCAATACTTGTTCATTATATTATATAGGTTACAAGCATGCTGACAAATATCTTGCCTTCACCTCTCCCTCAGCCCCATAATCCATGTACAGGCGAACGTAACAGCAATACCACTGTGTCTCTGTAACTCAGTTTTATCACCCTTGAGTCCATATCAAAAAAAAAAAAAAGGCAGGTTTTTGATCTTGCCAGATGGCAAAAATTTACCATCTTTCTTAGAATCATAGAATCATTAGGATTGGAGAAAACCTGTAAGATCACTACATCCAACTGTTAACCCAGCACTGCCATGTTACCACTAAACCATGCCCATGGAAAGGAAGGGAGTAAAAGGAAAGAAGTGGAGATATTGGACTTCTGGGGGAGAAGAAAGAATTTCTATAAATAACCATGTCATTTGGTGAGAAGATGCCAGCTGCAGGAGGCAGCTCCTTACTGGAATTAGCTACAGAGAGGAACAGCACACATTCAGCATGCCAAAAAAGCGAGCAGCTGCCTGAGTATAAGCCTTAAAAAGCTTTTGGGCAGTACATGGCTGGTGTTGCAGGAAGGGAATGTTCACAGGGTGACAGACTGGTGATACCTACACTCCAGTTCCCAAGCCTGTTCCTGAACGATGATCCATGTGCTTCACTGTCACTTCTATCTATACCACAAAACCAGCAGGTTGCACTTGGTCTTAAAAATCCCGGCAACTTTTACAAATTAGCCTTATCCTCTATTTTTATTTCACGGTCCTCTGAGGACTTTTAACTGCCTGTATCTGCACAGAAATTGCAAAGTTTCTTCTTCTGCTTAGCTGTGTCTGCTCCTGCTTGAAAAAAGAAGCGCACAATGCACTTATTCTTTCCTACTTAACTCTATTTAAGAAATTACGTTAAGGGACACAGTCCTTTATGAAAATACCTACTGGCAATCTTTGTGTCTCAGAGGACTCTTGACCAGAAAAACTGATCAAAAATACACCCCAAATGAGGTTTTGCAGAGGGGAAAAAAATCCAATATTCCCATTCTATACTGGATTTGAGTTGTATGTCATAACTTTGATCAACAATATCATGATTCAAAAGCTGGAAAAAAAATTATTGTCCTTTCCTCTTTAGCATAAATTTGTCACTGATATTTCAGATAGATCTAATTGGAATGATGTGTTCATAGGTAATTATTTTTCCAAAAAGTCATCACACAGTACATTAGCCAAGGAACAACATTTTAATGCCTAGAACTGCATAATTAATTCAGCCTACACATGAAAGCTGAGAAGTTCACCCAAAAGAGGAAGTAGACATTTCTTATCACCCTTGCCTTGCTTACATTCCTGTGGCTTACTGCATATCAGCAATAAATTCCTGCTAAGTATTTTCATAATTCAGATCAGTGTGTCATCATCCAAAAATCTGGCAGGAGCTGGCCTGCAAAAGGGCAAACATTTACAGCAAATGGAGCAGAGCTGCCTGTAATCAATCGCTCTCTCAACTTGCATACTTAATATGCCTCATTAAAAGTGAAAATGGTGTTTCATTCCCACAATACCCAGCTGGGGAGAGGAGCAATGATAAACCACACAGCTTGGAGTGTGTTCATCATGAGTGTCCTCAGTTGCCCAGATCCCTGAGACAGCTGGAGCTCTGTGGAAAATGGAACTATTACAGGATCTCCTGACTGCTGCAGCTTATGAGCATGTGTGAAGGGGTAGTTTCCAACAGCAGAGTACAGGCTAGATGATGCTACACTTAAAGCCTCCTCTTCTCCTTGCAGGTGTTCCAATTATCCAGGGAGTTGGTATACCATATTGCATTTCCTCCTCTGGAGGTCCCTTGTCTTGCTCCCATCATGGGATAGCATTAAGAAAAATAAAATTTGTAGAGGTCTTTAACATTTGGGTGTTTTTTTTTTTTTAATTTAATGTCATTTATCTTGCAACTTGAGTAGCTGGTAACTGGCTAGGAACATGATTGGTGAGCATGGCAAAAAAACAGTGACTCAGACCTTCCCGGCTGACCTTTGCCCTCCATAGGAGCAGTGACTTTTGTTCAGTTCTACAACAAACCAGTAAAAATCATTCAGATAAGCATACCCTGAGCAGTGCAGTCCATTAGGGAGCCCAGAAAGATCCCAGCCTGCAAAGGCCAGAATTTGTTTGGTGTTATCTATGCAAATTTCAAGGGGTTTTCTCATCTGAAATAACCCATAACCAGCAAAGAAGAGGAAGTCACACTTCCTCACACAGCCACATGAAAGATGATTGACAGTAATTGCATTTGCTACATTGTGGTAGCTTCTCCCTTTGTCACTCTGTGTTGCTCTGTAGTTCAGTCAGTGGTTCCCAGCACTGGATGGCTTGGTCTTATCATGACAGCCTTACTGGAAACTTTTGTTCCCACTGTTATTCTTCACAGAATTCATCATTTGTTTTTATTGCACCAGTTATTACTGCACCAAGAAGTGCTTGTCAAGCGGAAATTCCCAACTTCGAACAAATTTACAGTGATTACAGTCTATATTATATTTGGCTAGTTTCCTTATAGGAAACTGGGAACAGGTTGTGCTTTTAGAATTACCCGGTTTACTTTCCCTGAGTTATCATGCTCTGAAAATGAAAAGAAGCTGTGTTGTAACTGGAAAGGATAACCAGTTTTATAATGGGTTGTGTGTCAGCTGATAACCTTGGTTATTGCTGTTTCTGTACTGAGGCTTAGCTCCCCGACATTGTGTGCAGCCGTTAGAGCTAAGAAAGTAACATAATTACCTGGACACTGCAATCAGCTGTTCCCTGCAATAGCACAGCCACCATGGCACAGGCATTGATTCCACAAATTTTCTTTATGAATTTTCTGGCATAATTCTCTTGATCATATTATCTGCTTAAAAGAGTACCTGGAATTCACCTTAAAGTGTCTTCTTCTGCAGTCAGCTAAAGCTAAAAACAAAATTCTCGAATGAGAATTTACATTGAAATGGTTGCCATTGGTGGTGATTGCCATCGGGTTAAAAATCAGTCCGTGAATTCAGCGTGAAGACAAAAAAGGCTAAGAACAGAACAATTTTCAGGGAGGTCTAGAAAAAAAAACATGTGGAAAGAGATAATGGAAGAGATAAGAAAAGATTATTGATTTCAGCTTTTAGATTCTTACCTGAAAGTGAAGCAATATGACAAGTCAATAAATTAAAATTCACCTGAGAGACAAATACTGATACTATATACCTTTTCCCTACCCAATGACAGATTATGTCTTCCCAACATAAACAGTTGGAGGATGCAAATTACTAAAGTAAGCAGATAACAAATTACTAAAGTAAAATGGCTAAGATAAGAAGAAAACACAAAAACTGCTTCTGAAGCCAGTTTTTCAGCATAAGGAACATGTAGGGCAAAATAAGTATTTTCATATCGCTAGGAAAACAGAGTAGGAAAGAGAGTGTATCATCACAATGCAATAAAACAAGATTATGTCTATGGGCTTTTTTTGTTGTTTTTTGCCTAAATGAAAGCTAAGGGAAAGGAAGGACTAGTGAGAATGCAGAGCTGGAAGTCATTCTTTAGTCTGCATGGCTGAATCCAAGGATGCTATGAACAGATGGAGATAATTCTTTATGCAATAATGGGACACATATTAATACAAACTAATAAGTAATACCTCTGTAATATAAGAAGCCAGGTTTCATAACCAAGCAATTTCCTCTCCTTAGAAACTATGTCGTCTTGCGTGCATGTGTGGTCCCTGATGACTTGGCTCTGCAATTCATACCTCAGTCATTACCTCATAAGAAGGGATAATTTGACAGCAGAAATATCCTTTGTATTTTGTTTCAAAAGGTCCTACATGAGTCATATGTTGCACATTCCTCTCATGTGCATTCCTCTCATATATATCATTTTAACCTTCTTCTTTTTCCCCTTTCTATCTAAGTGGAATTTAGATTTCTATAGGAAAAAAAATTGCAAACTTGCATTTGCATCGCATTCTTGCCTTTGCAAAGTGGAAGTCCCTCCTGCAAGGTCTGCTGTTGCTATATTAATTAATAAAATTAGTCAGAAATCAAAAGTTAGAGATCTGTGAGGTAAAAAAATGGCAGTACTTGCTGTTTTGACTGCGGTTAAGTGTTCGGTTTGAAAAAAATGTTTTTGGAGGCCTGAAGCTGTAACAGAAGCATCATGAAAAGGAAACTGCTGAGGATAGATAGAGGTGGGTGGGAAACGGGTGTCTGGAGAGACATGAGAAACAAAAGGGATGTGAAAAAGTTGCTTAGCTGCCTTGTCAGAAAAAAAAAAAATAGGGAACTGTGGATTTCAAGCTTTGCAAAAACTTCTGTGATAGTTCACAGCCTTGTGCCCATTTTTCCTCTGAAAGCTGTACATGGAGTAACACTAGGGAAAACAGAAGAGCCAAATCTATGGAAAGTGCCACAAAGCCCCGCAGCCATCATGGCAAAACCACCACTGCTTTTCATGAGAAATATCATTCTCAGGAACAAATACCATGAAACAATAGAATATAACAGATTAATCTGTAATTGGCTTTCATCTTCTTTTCCTGTGAAGCAGCAGGGAAGTCACCCACAGATTAATCCTTCCACCTCAGGATGAGCAGCTCTCCTCTGGAATGAGCAGCAGCCAAAACAGAGGCACACCTGGGCCTGCCCCCTGTACCTCACCTGTTAACCAACATTGTATGTGCATGTGTTTGCTTTATGAAATGCGTGTTAGAACAGGAAGACAGAGCATTTCATCTACCTATTATATATACTCTTCCAAATAAATGCTTCAGAGAGGTTTTCCTGGCACACAGTTAGTTCTCTCAATCTACAATCTGACTCAGACACCAGGTTTTGAAGTCCATTTCCAGCACACTCGGCCACAATGTTGCACTCCCCACTTGCCCCAGAGTCACTGCCACAGAGCTGCAGTGCTGCCTTTGCAGGTATCCCAGCACAGCCATATGCTCCAGGGCCAGTTCTTGGGCTCTGACCAAGGAATCCTGCTCCTTCCCATGCGTTACTGAGACACCAGGCAAAGGCAGCTCAGAGACACATCAGTGTCAGGGTGTTGATCATCTCAAGTTTGCATTGAAGTTCAGTCTCACCAGTCCCCAGAGGGATTTTCCAGCCTTGTTTGTTCTCCTCACTGTACCTCAAGATCCTGCTTTGCATTTATTATTGCACAAATGGATGGGAGTCCCTCTTCCCCTTCCTCTTCTCTCTCAGACCCAAAAGGTGATTTGCATAATTCCCAAATTGTGGAGACAGGGCAGTATAAAAAGTCAATGCCAGGGCTTGGACACATGTTGGCATTGGCAGTCACCTGGCTTCACCTCCTACTGACTAAGCTACTGGATAAGGTAACTTCCAAACCATCACATCGTAGCCTTCAGTAATCCAGTGCCCCAAGAGAGGGAAGGCCTCTGTTTCCGCTTCTCTTTGTCACTTTTAAGAGAAAGAGAAGCTGAGTTGCTGCTGAGGAGTCTTGTTGGGCTTTGAGAACACACAGAGTAATGCCATCCAGAAATTTTTCCAAATAGGCTGTCTGGAAAATCAAAGAGATTTGTCAGGAATGCCAAGGAATGAATAAACAAATTAAAGGAAAAACAAACAAGGAGATAACTAAGTGTCCTGGATCTTGTGTGGAGAATTTTTGTGAATTTCAGAGGAACTATGCAATTGTGGCATTACATTTCAACACAGGTTGAAATTTCCCCATCAGACTCCAAAATTCAGCAAGACTTGAGCCTAGGCCCAATGGGTAGTCTACTCTTTCGTTACCAGTCATTATGGTTTAAAAGCTGTGTTCAGTTTTTCACAATTAATCAAATAAATGCTAAACCTACGCAGCTGTTAAGAAACACTTGATAAAAATCACAGCTGAGAAGGTGAAGGAGAAAGACTAATCCAAAGCAAACACTACTTTGCATAAATTAAGAGATTAATGCAGGGAGATGTATCATTCACTGCAGAGCACTTCCCTTTGGATCACTTCCCTTTGGAGCACTCCATGGCTAATTGCAAGTAAATGCAATGTAATTCCACAGTTTTCACTTTTGGCCCCAGCTGTGCTATTTGCAATCTATCCGAGCACAATGATGTCTCTAGTGAGAAAAATATGAGGATGAGATAGAAGGCATGGAAAAGGTATCCGGCAATTAAAGGAGAAATATTGATGAACATTTTTACCATTATATGTTGGTTTGTCAACTGTTCAACATGCTTGTAAAATATCCAGCTAATAGTATAAACATTTGTCAATGAGCCTAAGGTTTTCAAGCTGAATATGAAAAATTACAAATGGGTTTTACAACAGTGAGCAGCTGATGATAAAATGGTAGGTGGTTCTCAATGCTGATAAATAAAGTGATGTATAGGGGAAAAAACAATCCTAACTCTTCAGCTAAAGAAAACACCTTTGACACCACCATCACCACTTCTACCATGGACCTTAACTAATGCAGAATGAGTCCTGTGCTGGCTCACAGTGCCTTGGTGGACTCATAAAAAAAAACCCTACCATAATAAGTTGAAAAACTTTCTAAAGCTGCCTATCTTGCAGAAAAATATTTTAGTCCATATATGACCCTGTCAGGTACAGCCTGCTGCAGAAGTGATTTGGACTAGAGGATCAGGATTTTTTTCCCTTCAAACCCAACTATGTAGAGACTGTATGGCCACACCATATATGCCACACATAGCAACCTACTTACTGTACAAACATCCCACTAAAGAGTGAACATCCTCTGGCTGAGTCCTCCCTGCAGATTGGCACAGGGCATATTAATGTTCATGGAAGTGTTACCAAAAACTGTCTAAGGCAAGGAAAGTGTCAGCAGTTGTCTCTTTTTCCTTATGAATTTGCTTAGTTGAAGGAACATTAATGAAGCATCTGTCGCTTCTGTCCAGTCTACAAGAAGCAGGGTCTGAAGAAAGCATAGAGCTGCATTTTTTGGTAATGTAGTGCTACATTCTGATTTAACCATTAGCACTAAGGACTGAAATCTTGGATTTCTAAGAGTTCCATGTTGTCAACAGTTCAGTACTTAGAAGTACTTGTTAAAAACAGGCAGGTAGTTGTCAGCATTATTAGACAGAGAAGAGAGAACAGGACAGAACAACTTTATGCCACTGTATAAAATCATAAGCCTTCATGTTTAGAATACCGTATACAGTTCAAGTGATTGCCATATAAAGAATGACTATATAGACCTAAATTCTTCAAAGTGACAAAAAGATCAAGAGAAGATAACATAGAAGTATATGAAGAACAAGGAATGTGAGAAAATAAGTACCAAGAAACAGTTCATTGTTCCTTTTGACATAAACTAGGGGACGATAGAGATCAGTGAATGTCATAGTGGCTGGTGACAGGTTTAAAGCAAGGACAGATAATTCACACATCACCTGCTTAAACTGTGGAGTTTAATGAAATGAGGAATAGATAATACAAGATTTCCATGAGTTCAAAAAAACACTTACGTAAATTTGTATAAGAAAAACCCTTCCAGAGATACTAAACGCACAAGAATAATTCATTCATTAAGCTCCTAAGAAATGCAGTAGCTGTTGAAGACAGAGTACAAACTAGATGAACATTTGATTTGGCACAGTACAAACTTTCATATGTCCTCACACAAAGTTAGGGAAGCCTGAGCTGACTGGATAGAAATGTGGAAAAGGTAATGAATGGTCCAGAGAAGCTCTGCTCATGGCTAACTCATCAGGATTGGGTTTGGAGTGCTCTGCAACAGATAGGGAAGGATGGGATTTACAGAGGAAAAGATTAAACGGTCTGTGATTTCCTACTTTCCCCAGACAGTACTTTTTGCTTCTTCCAGCTCCTCACCCTCAATTTTCCCAGATGTCAACCATGTGGGCTCCACAAACAGGAGAGAAAATACATTGATGCATGGCAAAATGGGAACATGTGCCTCTAGCTCCAGCCTCACAATCCTCCCTCGAGATGGACTGGATTTGGAGATGGCATAAAGGGAAGCAGATTGTCTCATCATGAGATGCAACATGCTTGAAGGAAGAACATCTTTAGCACGGGACACGATGAGAAGGTAGCAAACCCCACAAAATATCAGAACAGCATCTTGCCCTGAGTGGTTCAAATGGGGACATGAATTTTAGCCTTTAGGGGAACAAGCAAGGATGACAGCAAAAGCTTGGAATCTTATAATGTTCTGATCCAGAGCCCATTAAAATTTGCCTAGTGAGGAATAGATTTGATTCCTCATGCATATGATTTGTTCTCTCTGAAATAAACTTTTAATTACCCACATTTCGAAAGCTGTTCCATATGCCTCATAGTCTATAAACTTGGTTTCCATTTACCTAAAAGTGAATCACTGGACTTCATAGAAGAATTAAGAGGTTTTGTGCTTCTGGGAAATGAAACTCAATAGTGTGCACATATCTCCAAGCAAAAAGTAATACAAAAGAAAAATGGAATCCATATTTGACTGGGATCTACTACTACTAACTGCAGATGATTTACAGATCTGAGGCATATTTTCCTCGAGCAGGACGATATCTGTTCTCTTCGTGACAATACTAAGTGAGCAGGGAACAATATTGTTTCTGGCAGGCATAGAAATTGTTGGTGTCAGGCAATGGTTCACAGGGCAGATGATACGCAAGAGAAAGTTTCTTGCAATGTTCATTCTTTGTCTCCCTTTGTCTTACGCTTCATCCACATGAACAGCACACACCCTTCACAAAAATTCACAACTGTCAGATTAGACATAGGGAATTGTGGTTATGAATTATATTACAATGAACATTCTTTAAGTGACACTCCCACTTTGCTGTAGTTTTTCAGAATTCCATAAAATTGCCTTACATTTAAAAGCCATTTCTTTACAGACCTTAAGAAATAGATAAGGGAATGCTGCTACCCTGTATGCTGAGTCATACACAAATTATCTCCATTAAAGACTTGATGCAATGGTTCTTCATTTCTGTGAGCTGGAAAGAATATATTGGAGTATTTTCTGGAGAAAGAGAATGGAACCTTGTGAGAATCCAAAATAAATTAGCTTGTAGTGTTTGGGTCTTATAAAATACCAGCTACACACATGGGACATTCTTCAAACACAGTCTCTACTTTTTCTCCTGTATTGGAAACAGAGCATTGCTAAGCTAGAGTACAGCAGAGCATCCATTCAGGAATCACAGAATCCTTTTTCATCTGAGGCACACAGTAGCAATTTTTGTACAGCTGTTTCCTTTGATACCCAATGTCTCTGCACCAAGCAGTAATAAGGAGCAATAAGCAGCCCTCACAAGTACATTTATGTTGTCTTTGTGATCTTTTTCATGGAGTAAATCTTAGTCTGCTTGTGCAGACTGGGTTGTACATATGCTGTAGCACAGCAACAAGTGGTTATTTGCTGAATATTCTCCTGGCTGTAGAAGCAGATAAAAATCTGGTCACCTTAGTGCTTACAAATAAATGTCTTCTGTAGCATAGCCTTAAAAAACTAGAAATGTGCTTCTAGAAAGAAGCTCAAGGGTCACAAAACACCACAGAAGTCAGCTGCCTGAAAATTTGACAAAGGTTGAGTCAGGTTAGATATTTATGACAATTTTCTGGTCATCATTAACTCACAGCATCAGCTTGAGTTTCTGAAGGAGGGAACCCTGAATGAGGTAACTCTCTTGGCTCAGCTCAGACTCATACCTTAAATAAGCCAAGACAAAAAGCGTGAATTTGGGAAACACATCTCAAATAACACTACAGAACATATATCCAGAAAAAAGGCTGGCTTTTTGTTTATATAGTAAAGTGAGGATAGATACCAGATTGCTGTCCATGCTCTGACTTGGCCAGAGCAAGTTACCCTTAGTCTGGAAACCACATTAGTGCTGATCCTGACTTCCATTAAATCTTTTTTGATTAGCCATATTCCCACATAGATGTAGTTAAGTGACTTCCAGGACTTGGCTACACACTCAGCCGTCTTAGAACACAGAGAGAAAATGCTTGTATGGTCTAGAAATACTCTGAAATATTCAGACACTCATGATTCATTAGTGTAGGACACAGATAAGGAACTAGGTAGACAAGAGAACACATCAGTCGAACAAGCAGAACATTCAAGGGTTATTATGATATTGGTATCTGCAGATATACAGAGAACCTTTCCAGAATGAAAGAGCCTTTTCCAATGCCTTTCCAGAATGAGCTGGTAACAGTCCAGTGTGAAGGCTCTCAGCTGGCCAGGGTCTGGCAGAAAAATATCAGTGAGTGAAAACTACAGATGTAGAAAGACATTCTGGATTTCACAAGGAATGAGAACAGAGGACAGAAGAGGAAGAGCTGAAAGGAAGCTGACTGCCACAGAAGTCCAATGCTGTAAGATTCATTATAATATTAAGTAACTAAAGAAAGCGAAAATTTACTTCTAAAAAATAAAGGGAAAATGACATAATGCAAAAAAAAATCTCTGTCAAGATTCACTAGTTTTAAGGGGGAAAATGGTCATGAAAGGACTATCAAAGGTGTGCACTGTTGTGCACTTTGGTGTTTCTCCACTTGTTTGAATCACCTTTGCTTTCTCCCACCACTGTTAGGACTATTATTGAAGAAAGGAATGAAAACAACAGGCTGTTTCCACAGGCTGTTGTAAGATGACTTGTTGAGGACCCAACAGACTGTGAAGTCCCGTGGGTGAGAAGCCCATAGACTCACTGAAGAGGAATCCCTGTTATACAGAGAGGTTCTGGGTCAGTTTGCCTCCCACTCATCCTGGCGTTGTGCCCCATGAAGAAGGAGATAAGATGGAGTATAACAGGGATGAAGGTGAGAAGCAGCCAGGCAGGGAAAATGTATACATTGGGTGCAGAGCAGCACATCTGTGGTTACTCTGCACTTGTGTTCCCGTTTCACCTGGAGGTTCTGAGTGGGAGTAGCTGTGAGTCAGGAATGTGAATCACACCCGGGCTGGCCAACTTCACCTCCCCCTTTCCTCTCCTGCCTCACAGTCTTTGTCCCCTCCAGTCCATCTCCCCTGCCCCACCTCCAGTCCCTCCTGCCTCAACTTCTGCATGTCTGCGTCATTCTCCTTCCTTTATGGGCTTCCTTCTGCAGGCTCCATATACAGCGTTTCCCTCTGAGTGCATCTCCCTGCCTGTGCCCATAGATGGATCAAAGTACATTCTCCCCATCTTTTATCTAGTCATCCTGTCTCTGGGCGTTCTTTTTGCTTTTCATCCTTTCTTCTTCCAAACACATCCCATCAGGGGATCCCATCTCGTGCCAAAACTGATCATTAAGCACAAATCCAGCTTCTGAATGCACATAAGCAATGTAAGCAAAGCTTGGAAATCTCTGCAGTGCATGGTCAGACACTAGAACCTGTAAAATATATGAGAATAGTGGCTATTGACTCAAAGGCAAGAGTTTTTTTATTCTATTGGCTATGATATGAAAATGTGCAAAACCTTATAGCATTCACATGGAGACAGCAATAGGGAACACAATCCTATCCACAGCTGATACTGAAAACTGACTTTTGGAAGTTAGATAGGAACTTACAGAGCTTTAAAAGAGGATGGTTTAGGTTTCATTCTTTAGAATGTAGTCAGTGATACAAAATGTATCTGAAAAATTTCACCTATTAAAAAAAGCAGTCTAGAGAAATTATCATCTGTTTCTCAGTAGATAAGCTGTCCTGGTTTTACTGCATCAGCTATCTATTAAGAAGTCATTTAGACTTATATAAGATGGAGAGTTAATCTGTCTGATGATTCCTAGAAAATAATAATTTCTAGAGTGTTTGTGAATCCAATAGCAGAACTGACCTTTCTTCATTTAGTTAAAGTTTTTCAAAAATGGCACTTAGTGCCACATAAAAGGACCTATTCCTGCAAAATATGAGGCAGTGGCAGTGGCTTGAAGGGGTAGAAAACCCGCAGAATAGCTCCCATCCTTGCTACTGGACTTGGTCCAGTACTGAACACTGCACTGAACACAGCAGCTTTACATGTTTGCACTAAAGGGCTTTCTGGATAAGAGAGAGAAATTGTTTTCTTAATCCAGGAAAGATATTTCTGCGTACAATAAAAAAAGCTTGCAGGGGATATGAGATATAAGATAAGTCACCATTTTTTGAGGGCAGCTGTTACAGGATATGAGTAAGGGGAACTTTTCACACTAAATTGAAGCAAGTACATTTCCTTCTGTTTGTTAAGCACAGGTGTGTTCAGGTTGCAGTCTATTGTCAGGTATAAGAATTCAGTCAATCTGCCAGCTAAAGCCCTAATGAGCAGAACTGTTTGCACTCCCCTAGAGCTGGGCTGCTTCCCTTCTGCTGGCCCACATAGGCCTGATTTTGTTGTCCAGGAAGTGAAACCAGCAGTAAAATAACCCTACAAAAGTAGTCATTATTTCTCTTCCCATTTATTTCCTTGAAGTAGTTTATCAGAAGTCCAAAAAAGAGACACGGCAGGAACACAGCCTGCCGAGCATGACCAGTTCTGTTGTGGCTGTTGTTACAGCTTGGTGAATACACAGCTACTGTAATGAGGGATGTGGGAATTCAAGCATGGCACTCAGTTGTAACTTGCTGATATCAAAGAAATTTATCCATTACTGCAAATAAAGATGTCCAGAATACTGCAGCAGCACCAGGCTGGTTTCCCACACCAGACCACATGTCAGCATAGCAAGAAAGTAAGCAGAACAAAACTGCTTTAATTTATGTGTTAACTTGAAATGTTAGTTTCAGGTTTGTGCAATGCACTAGAAATAACAGGAAGTCTTAAAAAGATTACTAAAAAGCATCTTATCAGTGTTTTTGCTATATCTCAATGATATTCTGGTACATGCTAGTACCTCAGAAGTACTAGCACATTGATACTCTGTGATAATACTAAGAACATACATATGAAATGAAAAACAAATACATGCAGGTTATCTCAAAATAGGGTGACTGGACTGGGCCCACAATAAGCAAGAAGGGAATTTCCTTCAACAAAGGAGTGAAGGCTCTAGAGAATTAGCCAAGTCTATAGGCAGCACATAGGGGATTTTTGTCTTTGACTATTTCTACAACACATTTACTTGTGCATTGGTCAGTATTGCAGAACTGTTGCATATTTAGTGTGAGAAATAGAAAACATTTCAGTGGTCAGCAGAGCATAATGAACACTTTTAGAGTTGGGAAAGATTTTAGTAACACCTTCTTTCAGGACTGACCTACCAGTGTTCAAAATGTCTTGTGAAAAAATTTGAACACCTTTACTTTTGCAGCTACAAAGTCACGAGAACAGTAGAGGCTGTAACTTGTCTATAAAATGCCGTACCTGAGTGGAACTTCTTCCAAATGTGTTACGTGTGTGGGGTGGTCCAGTCACCATCTGAGAGATCGGGAAGAGCTGGTCCCAGGGGGAGCAGGAATTTTGTAATTAGAAGAGACAATGTTTGCCTGAAGCAGAGTATTAGAAAAGGACTCATACAGATCTGCTCAGGAGTCAGTCAGAAAAGCTACCAGCAATTTTCTCACTACACAAATGCAAGCAGGCAGACCTGAGCCAAAGTACAGAAATACTATTAAGGATTATTTGCAAACATTTGCCGTAAGCAGGAACATTGTAATGGTAAGCATTTAGGTTGAGTTGCCTAGGCTCCCTTTAAAACAAGTATCCAAGCAGAATGAAATACGCCTGGAAACCACCTGTCTCTCTGCAGTGGCCGTCGTGGCAGCCTACACTATTGTCTTTGGATGAACGCTTTACTTTCAGGTTAAGTGACATGTCTGCTATGTCCACCATCCAGATTTTCCTGTAAAACAGGAAATTTCATATTCTCTGGTCTTACTCTCTTCGGTATTTTCAGCACTGCGGCCAACAAGAGATGATACAGTGCGAGAGATTCGGTGCCTATGCAGCTGAAACAGGACTTTCTCATTCAAAGCATAGAGCTTAGTACAGTTATTGTTGCTTCAGGACCTCAGATGAGCTTGTCATTGGAGGTGCTGTTTTCCCTTAGCCTTAGACACACCTGTATCATTTTAATTCATTTTCAGTCTGAGGACATATTCTTAAAATTGATTTTAAGACATCATGGCAATAAAAATCACTTTGTACAAATCAACCTTTCATGCAGAAAAGACTTTTCCACTGGAAGTGAAGAGAGAAGTGCTATAATGCTCTCTCAGCTGGATGGCCAAGTGTCTTGTTTCTGCCTGCAGCCTGAAAGTTATTAGAGGAAAAGCAGGTGTCTGGATAGATCGGAGCTTCAACTTCACAAAGAAAGTAACTAAGTGCTTTAGGAAAGCTGCCCTGCCACCTCTGCTTTTGGAGCTGCAGCACTGCTTGGAATGAGACCAGATCTAATAGATGTGCAGTCTAAACAATAAAGCTTTTATATCAAAGGAGTCAAGAAGAACTTGTCCTCTCCAGGGCACCTCAAAAAATCTTGTGTTTCAACGCAGTGGATTATGCCATACTCTGTAAATGTCTCAATGAATGTCTTGAAACAAAACAAAACAAACAAATTTTAAAACCCCACACATTCAGATGGAAAATATTTTTTATTGATCAACTTCTTGTTCCAGATACTCCTAATGCATATTCCTGATCTGACATGATCAATTCCACATGGTTTCAGGATATGCTATTAATCATCGTTTAGTTGACTTTATTCCCATATTACACAACAGGAAGGATGTTTGACAGGACTATTCAGTGAAATAAAGGCCAAATATTTGATAATCAGTACAATGTGTAATATTATCCTGAACAATTGAGTATAAATAATAATATAATGGGGAAAAAAGATTTCCATTATTTCCATTAAACTGTTTCCTTTTAGACAGGACTTCCACAAGAGAGTTTTAAAGAGATATTGAACCAAAGACATGTACCACCTCAGACAAATAGGAAAATTGTCTCCAAGTCAAACACAAATGCAAACACAGAAAGCAGTTGTTAGATATACTTAAAGAATATGGTTTGTGATGGTGAGATCATCAGAATGGCATGAGAAAATCAAGACAGGAAATTGCAAAGAAGAATAATGTATCAAAGCTGAGAAAACTTCCTCCATTCTTCATTTCTCAAAAACTTTTGCTTATGGTTTAAAAGTGAAGGTTACAAACAAGAAAATCTGAAAAACTTGTTCTATAGGTACACAAAGTACTATGAAAGTACTCATTTATAGCATGTTTTTTATAAAGTACTACTTTAAATGGGAAATGTGGACCTGATTTTCTAAGTGATCTAAGACATTTTTTTTCTTTTGAAACTGGGAAATAAGGATTCATAATCTGAATTTGTCATATTAGAGTAGGCTCAACTTGCTAAATTCTTCACTCATGAGAATAATCTCACAGTAATTAGAAACTCCTATCATGAGAGATGACCACTTAGAAAAGATTTGCAAGTTGCACCAAAATACAGTGTTCAGAAGATACTGAGAACCTTGAAAACACGTTGTTTAATTCAATGCAAGGACTGCACATCCTTCATCCTAGGAGAAAAACAGAAGAGGACAGATTATTGTGAGGATATTTTCTCTAAAGTGGGAAAAAGTTCATTGCATTCATATATAGTTGGTGTAAAATAACAAATCTAACCATTTTTCTACAGCTTGTGTACTTGACTGTCACAGTTCTAAAAGTGCTCACATGAACAAATAAACAAAACCAGGATACTTTATTCTGAAGGATATCTTCTGACAAGGGAAAAGCCAAAGACTGCCTCAAAGCAAGGACGATAGCCCCTTCTCAACCACATGATTTGCATAGCTTTTGCAAGGCTGCATTTTTCCCCATCTTTGAACAAGGCTTTTTCAGACCATCTCTGTTTTCTCTGGAGTTCTAGGTTGCTCCCACTCTTCTAGGTTGGCTCTGAAAGGGTATCCTTAAAGAAAGAGAATTTTTAAGGGCTCGGGGTCTAACAAATCGTACCTCCATGGCTGCATTAATTACTGATTTGTCTTTAGCCTAGGAGAGGTGTTTTGTAAAGGACTGTGGCAATAAGAAGCAGCACTGGAACAGCTGAGCAGACGTCTAATCAGTGAGAGCACAGAGGAAACTGATCTGCATGCAAGCATCAGTGAGAAAGCAGGGGACAGGTGCTAATAATGTGAGTATCGTGCACAGCAGATCTGAGTTTGTTTAAGGGCTCGCAAAGGTTGCCTTGTTACTTTACAAACTTCTCACTTCCACTGGTTATTTGCCTCCCTTTCTTCTCACTTTAGAAACAGACCTCTGATTCCAGACTAAACTGCAAAGAGAGAAAGCAAGAGGAGAGAGAGCACACAACCAAGGAATGTCTTCAGTGGGAGAGTTAAGAACCTGATATTCCTTCTAGCTATATACAAAATTCATTCAGATATTCCTTCTGTTCCTGTAGCAAGGCCAATTATATGGTTTCAAGATCAAAAACTCTGTAAATTCCCACAGATGTTTTAAACTGTACATTAGATGGATACCTGTGTGCCATGGCCTTTGCTGGGTTTCCATCACTGTATGACTGACCATGAAAACCTGAGGGAACAAGTTCAAATATAGGTTGCCATTTTGTTTTCATTATGATTTACATATTTATTCTCACAGTAACTGATTTGGGTTATTTTTTTCATACAAAACACATAAGTTTCTTATTTTAGAGGTGAAATAATGTCTCAAAATGCTTGGCTTTATTAAACAGACTCCAGAAAAGTGGTCAAAGGAAATATAAAATTTTAAAAGAACACAAATTTTTGCCTCCAAGTCAATGCTATTAAATGAAAATTTTAAAAAAACCCACCATGTTATTTTCCCATTTCCATCATTGTAGAGCAAACAAGACCAAGCCATTGTAATTCCCAAAGCACAGCTACTTATAGAAAAATGCAGTCCATTGTAGAATAATAAATTCTACATGCCAGAAAGCTCTTCTTGAAGCCTGGGTAAAGAGCAGCCTTCCTGATGGTTAGACACACTGCCTTTTTTTGTAATAGATGTGGTTCTGACTGGAATCTGTTTTTTAATAACATCATGACTCTTTTGGACACACTGATGCTGCTTGGTATCTTTAACAGTAATACTTAACATGCACATTTAGCATTAGAGGGAGGTTTTGGGAACACTGGTCCACAGATAGAGATGGATTTATCCACCAACTAATGTGGATCACATTATCCCAAAAACATAAGTTATGTCAGAATCCATGAAGCATAAGGTTAATGTACATATTACAGTTCTGATATTATTGATAAGTGCACAATTTCTCTTTTTTTCTTCTGAATCTCCACAAATTCCTGATCAGAAGAACAAAAAAAAAAACCAACAAAAATCTCACACACAAACATACAAACAAAACAAAAAACCAAACCAACAAACCAAAGAAACTTGTGATAAAATGTTCAACATTTAAATCAAATATTGTGCCCAAAAAGTCTTTAGTCAGCTTTCGATACCCTACTAATTTCGTTTACTACGCAGACATAGTCTCTCCTACTATGAGGTGCAGGGAAATTCCAAGACTGCCATCTCTATAACTTTTAATTATTTTACATGCTTTTGTCATACTCTGCATCTGTTCAATGGAAAACATGAAAAATGAAAATGCATCCACACTGTATGAACCACAACACTGATTAGTTAATTTATTCATCTTGAGTGGGCTTCTTACAAGTTTTTCAGTGAAGAAGAAACCTGAACTTGCACTATACAAATGATTGTACAGGGAACTACATTCAGACTACAAATTCAAGCTCCGTCTTTTTCTTATCAGGCTTTCAAATCTAAAGCTGTAGCTAACTGACAGGTGCGTTTAGACAACAGGGAAAATCTGTCACAGGCCTTACTATACTTGCAGTGAACTGGAAGGGGATGTTGGTTGGTTTTGTGAGTTTGGGGAGGTGTTTTTGGCAATGCTCAGATTGAGGCTTCTCTCAGCATGATTCCTTTTAGACTTTTTATTTCTAAATTAGTCAATCCACTCCTGTACTCCTCACCATAAACCCCACAGCCTTAGTTTGCTCGGAACTCACTAATTTCTACAATGCCATACTTTCAGGGCTTGGAGATTTCAGAATATTCTGGCTCCATAGTGTATCTGAGTGTACCTCAAATCATAATAATAATATCCAGACGCAAACTTCTGCTTGCTGGGAAGGTGAGGGAACTGCTGCTGTCCCATTTGCAGAGGCAGGGAACTGACAGCAGGACTGTGCTGCAGTCACTGCAATGGCAGCACTGTGTCCCTCTTGCCAAGGCGTGTTTTTAATTAGTTACCTCATGTACTGACAGCAAGGTAAATATAACTTGCACAGGGTGGAAAATTCACCCAGGAAGCAGAGGCAGCAGCCAGCCACACAAGTTGCCCTTGCAGAGCTAATTAAAGTAGCTAACGAGGTGTATGAGTCCATTGCCTATAAAGGAATCTGAGCATATCTAGCTCTCGTGCACACATCTACATTCAGTTAGGTGAATCCCACCTCAGTTTCCCAGGGAAAAGACACTTCACCTGAAATGTTCTCTTCTACAGAATCAAGACCCAATGCTTCTCTTCTTATCATGCATACTTACCACAGTAGTTATCACAGATCTGCAGTGGAACTGAATAATCTACATCTGTTCTCCAGCCCTTTTAAAAGAAAGAATTGAGGGTTATTCTCCTTTCAGCAGAACTGTTACTAAATATTTGTGTTGACAATATAAGATTGCTTTATTAGTTTACTGAAGTGACCGCATTTTAAATCTGTTTTTAAATAAACATATATGGAGATTGCTGGTGTAGTGTATATTGAGTTGCAATCACTTTTAGGTCTCTAAATGATAGAGCTAATCATCATTTTTGTTGTTATTGTTGTCTGACAATGTCTTATTTTAAAAATACATAATTAATGAAGGAAAATATCAGTCTTACCACCAAATTTCATTTCTCACTAGGGAAAGAACAACTACTCTCGTTACTCAGAAGGCTCTTGCCAATCTCACTTTCATCTTGCCTCTTTCTTCCCAGCAGCAGAAAGTGAAGCTGAGAAGGGCCTTCCAGGGCAGCTACTGGAGCTTCAGAGCTCCACTATCAGTTTCATTTCACTCGGTGACTGCTGAGAACATTAACTCCAGAGAGGAATAAACCTATCAGCTTCATGCTCATTTTTGTATTAATAAAATGTCTTGGAGTTCAGCTATGGAAA
Source organism: Daphoenositta chrysoptera (assembly GCA_013397915.1). Taxonomy (NCBI): domain Eukaryota; kingdom Metazoa; phylum Chordata; class Aves; order Passeriformes; genus Daphoenositta; species Daphoenositta chrysoptera. The sequence continues at coordinate 94,566 of VZRO01002097.1, forward strand.
TAGTGTGCAGAAATGTCAGAAATAATTTGCTCAGTTCTACTTTCATGAGTGTTAATTTTAGGATACCGTGCACTTGCTGTGCTTTTTGCTATATGCCTCACCTTTTCTAGTCAATGTCAGTTTTTCAAAATTCATCTATTATTAATTTGGATCTTTCGATATCTTGGAACTTTTTTTTTTGGAGGAACATATAAAGACAGAATTAGCAATATCCTGGTGATATCCTTTTATCTGCCACTGACAAAGGAGCAAGATCATGGAGAGCAACTTGTCAGTTAATTAATGTCATCTCAAAGAGAGGTGGTGGCAGCACACCAAGCTATAAATAATGCTCTTTGCCAACTCGATTTGCACAGTAATCAGATTTAGCTGGGAGGAGAAAGCAGTTAGAGTACCTGCTGGTTTGCTTGGTATTTTAATGATTTGTTTCTTAGTTTATTTTGTACAGGGTACCTGGGAAAAGCAAGACACATACCTGAATGCAAATTGTTGACCCACACATTTCCTGTGACATAGTGATTGAAACAGAATCTCCCTAATGAAGAAAAAAAAGAAATTGAAAAATACTATTTTCCATACCCTGAAACAATGAAAACATCTTGTGTCTCTCCAGCTCTTTGCTTTGGTTGCCAATAATGCTACATATTCTGCTGTGTTGGAAAGCTAATGGAAGGTTATTTATTTTCAGAGAAAACCCCGTATCTCAATGACCATAAGCAGCTGCTGTAGTTTTGCCAAGCACAGTGTGGCAGCAAAGGAAGAGGGCTAATGTTACTGCACTTTATGGAGCATCATGAGGAGGACACTTCCCCCCACTGTTTGCTTCCTCACACCATCTTCATTTCTTTTCCCTGGTGCATGAGTAGAAGGAATGACCCTGTCTTTACAGTTCTTCTGGACTTCCCATCCCATTGTATGCAGAGAACAAGCTGGGCCTTAGGGTAAAATTGTCCTAAATGACTGGCTTGACATTTAATATTTGATTGATTGTGGTTTGTCCTCAGAATAATGTTTGTTACTCCACCAATTGCTATGAATCCTACACCACTCTCTTCAGTGTGGCAAACTCCTAAAGTAATTTGGGGGAAATTAGGTGAATATATTCTTTTTCAAGCTTGACTGAAGAGGAATTAGTAATTAGAGGATCAACATTGGTTTCTGGAAACACAGAGTTAGGTCTTGATGAAAACTTTGCGTATACTGCTCATGGTGTTGAGACAGGAACTGTATGTAATTTATGTGGAGTCCCATTCTGTCACAGCAGCAGAGGACATAACAGCTTTGTACCACAGGGAAGAAAACAGCTTTGTACCACAGGGAGGAAAACAGCATTTTTAAATGCATTGGTGCCTTCATGAAACACACACTTCAATATCTAGCTGTGATTTATTGGCGCTCCACCATTACCCCTTTCACTTAGCAATTCACACAGGGAACCTTTAAAACCAGAAAGCATAAACTCCACAGATTTCATGTGAAATAGACTGGTTGAAGGGAAGTGCTAGTGGGCATTCCCTGAGCGTTAACAACTCTTCTACTGTAGAGATCTCCATCTCTGCCAGTAATACAGCATTTTCCAGACAGCTTTTCCCATTAGGACAGACTCTTGTTATTACCACCAATGCCCTCTATGGTCTGTGTTGATTAGGATAGCTGTTTCTTCCCAGGCCTTTCCTCATGATTATTCAGCTCTGGGATGTCCTAGAGAAGCAAGTTATCATCTTCCACTTACACATGTCCTCAGATTGAGCTGAGTGGGAAAACTCTGCTTTTAACAGCTGCTCTGTTACATTCCGCACCAGAGGTGCAATAATGATCTAAACTGATTCATTAGAAAACAAAAAGCAGCATTCAGTCTCCAGCCTATTATGTTTAAGAAATCCTTGTTCATAGCTCCCTGGTTATCCGCTAACCCCTGGTATGTGCACCCTTCTCACTAGAAGTATCACAGTACTTGAAAAAGGCAGAGTTGCATTGTGTCCCTGCATATAGTGGCAAATAAGTACAGCTGGAATATATCTTAAAGAGAGGAGATGGAGGAGCTATGCTTGTGTCTCCTAAAGCACATCCCCCTACAGTGGGGGGAAGTCAACAGGCACAGTCAGGAGTAACAATTCCAATCACAACATCTAAATTTCTTAAATTTCTCAAAATTCATCACATGACATCTCATGTACCTGGTCAGTGGAGCAGACAGCAGGAGCACATATTTAGCAGTGGACATAAGACTACTGAGGAGATAGGTGCTGAACCAGACAGATGTCTTTCAGCATGGTGGTCCTAGTAGCTACTAGGATCTATCCTGCTAATATCCTCCTGTTTGAAAAATAATGCCTTGGACACTCTTTTGCTCTTTGACCTCACTTTCCAGATGTGTCTCTCAGTAGATCACAATTTGGCCAACAAGGTAACTGATAGGCAGGGTTAACAGGCAAGGGCACACCACTGTGCTGCACTGAAAATACGTGAGATGTAGACTTAGTTGCAAGAGAGGAATGAGGCTCCCATGAGTAGCTGCTGCCTGAAACTGAAATCTCATCCTCCCATAATCTTTTCCCACTCTGTTCCCACTTTGCTGGAAGAAGCAGTTGTGTAGCCACACAATCAGCTGGCTCAAAAAGATAATTTGGCTGAAAACTAACCCTTTTTGCGTATTGAGTTTATATTGGCAGCTGTGACATTTAGAGCTCATCATGGATTGATGCCTCAAGCCTTACATTTCATGATGTGTGATTTGCCAGGTCAGCTATATCAGTGACCCATATATGAAATACTAGCAGTAACATTTGCTGTATACATAATACAAATACCACACTACAAAAATGACATTAAAAGAATATTAAGGTTCCAATCAATAGTCACATACTTTGATGTGACTCATTTGACTTCAGGATCTTTATTTATTTCTTGTTTCAGTGTGAATCAGAATTAGAACTACATGCTTTTAAAATATTCCAGTAATTGTTCCAATATGTATATGGTTTATTAATGGATTCAAGCTGCAGAACAATAAATGGAATAATAAATGAATGCAGTTAGGTATGTTTAAAAGTCTTACAATGCTTAAGAAATAATATATACAAACCACAGAGACTGAATGGTGCATCCCAAGAGATTCACATGAAGCCATCTGCGTCCTGTTACACACAAGCACTGAGAACTGTGCCTTGGTTTGGGATGTGAAGAAAACTTGTATTTGTTCGGCAACTGCAGCAGTCCTCATTTTCCAGGCTATTAGGAATATTAGGGGAAAAGACTGGCTTTTAGATGTACAGGGACCATACATTATATTCTAAAATTTATGCCTAAAATAAAAGCTTTTTGTATTTGTTAAGTGCTATCAAATGATATGCAAGTAATTAATTGGATTCCTACAAGTTACTTTTTATACTGATGAGCACTAGATCTACTGAGGATACATAGAAGTAACAAGCTTTCAAATCTCTTTGACCTAATTTACAATTTAGTGTTGTGAACAATTCTCACTTAACAGAGACAGCTGTATCTAGTGACTGATTTAAATATTTTCCACAGTATAAATTTATGCAATTTTAAAAATATATATTTACCTGGAAATTCTCCATGAGCAAATGGACATTTAATCCAAGATCCTCGTTTGGTTGTAAACTGAAAGCAGAAAAATCTGTTAGGAAAACCGAATTTTCCATTTCAATCTGTGGCAAAATATTCAACTAGTGATGATCAGGGCATTCCAGAAAGTTGCAGAAGATTAATTCACAGCGTTCCTGTTTTATGATATCTTCCAACCATTGACTTAAATTAGATCCCCTGATTCTTCAGGTATTTATAATCATGCATATTCTACAGGAATATCTGGTTCCACTGATTTAAAAGTAATACAAAAGAAAACAATAATATGCCTGTGTTAGCCTTATTTGGCTTTTTTTTTCTCAACTAGATTAGTAAGAGGTACTTCATTAAATGTACTGTATTGATCATTTTATTTTCAAATATTTAATATGGAAAACTTCATATGTTAAGTTTAGCACATTCTTCAGAGTTTGCATTGATGAAAAACATTTTTTTTTACTTTTCTTAAACAGAAAAAATGAAGGGCACAATCTGACCTGTGTCCTATCTATCATTGCTGTTGCACTTCAAAACAATCACCTTCTAATCTAATCTTTCACTTTTCCTTCATTCTCAGTTCCCATTCATCAGAGCTACAAAACAAAATATTGATCATAAAGAACATCAGCAGCTTATTTCTTTTAGAGACAGAAAAAGGGCAGTTAATACGCGTTTTACAAAGAAATCCCTTTACCTTCATGCAAAGTCTTGGGTGAGTGTCCACACGAGAATATTTAACCTGCTGAAAGACAGAGCACTCAGCATTAGCTAGTTTTATTAACTAGTTTCACAAAATCAATTACTCAAAATTTTCATGGTTTGATTGCTGAGAAGGGAACTGGTTTGTTTACTTCATAAACATCCCAGGAAGTTAATCTCATAAAGTAGTTAGAAACAACTGCTGCTTTGGATTACTGAATAATTTGCTTCTTTTTATCTGCAACATGTAGCATTTTTTATGATCAGCCTAACACATTAGAGCTAAATTAATTGATTCCATGGTGCCTCGTGCAAAATTCTGATTACACATTCATCCTGTTTCAACCCCTTATTTGCCACTCAAGAACAACTCAGCAGAATACTTAAACATATACCCAAAAGTATCCCACCATCAGTTGAGAAATCTTTCAATTTTCCATATCCATATTTCAGACCAGTGAAATGTAGACTGAATTTTAGAAATCCACTTAAGCAATCCACAAAACATTCTTTTCTTGATTTACAGCTATTTACCCACCAAGGGCTTCACCACAAAAAGCCTTGTCTTATATAAACAATTACTACACATATAAGTGATCCTACTTAAATAAACCCTGTTGCTCAAGTGACTGAGCACAATACACGGCCAAACACTTCCTTCCTGTAACTTTTTTGAGAACATAAAATATGTCCTCAGGTACATCTGCAGTGGTGTCCCAGAAGATAGTTCTGTAAGACTCTGCTCAGACCTGGGGACAGCGTTGTCACTGAGAGAGAAAGCCCCAGCCTCATTAAAGAGGAGAGATGCAGCTTTTGCACCTAAGTCAGAACACGTGCATAGGGTTGGAGTGTGTGGCCTTGTGTGGCTTTACAGGGCAGCTGGCCCTGTCTCAGGAATCTGCAGTAGTTTCCAGCAAGCTACAGAGATGGTTTTCAGGGTTATAGTACAATAAATGGACCAAATTCAATAGCAAACTTCTTAGAATTAATGAGAAAAAAAAGGGAATTAATTCTATCCACGAATGTTGATGATCTTAGTGGGTCCTTTCCAACTATGGATACTCTATGATTAATATTAATGTTCAGCCATTACATGCAATGAGTAAATACAGAAAAACACTCATACTCTGTAATAAAGTTGGTTTCTGTTCTGGTATCAAATACAATCATTACCAGCCAGACCTCCTTTCAGTCTTATTTTCTTTTTTTTTTCTTTCTCTCTCCTGCAAGCAATGAGTTGTACTTGTTACCAGCAGATGAATAATCCCACAGGGATTACTCACATGTAAAATTAAATTAATCTGTTTTTTCAAGATCAAAGCCTTGTTGAAACTCATAAATGGTGAATCTGAACAATCACTAAAGGCTTAGCCAGGAGTTCCTAATCACAAAAGCATTCAACAGTCTTGAGTCAGCCCCACCCCCTCCCCAATCATGTCATCAGAATAACAATATTAATCCAAGAGTTTCATAAATTATTATCTTGTATTTTATTTTATTTGCCTTTTCAGTTGTTATTTTAAATTTACTGTCTTCTCTCCACAATCAGGCAAGCCTGAAACTTACTTTTCAAGATGAAACGAATTCTAATGAACCTCAAAAACCCAGAACATTCAGTATCATCAGATTTCAGATGGAAGTGTTAAACCATTCAAGACATATGCATTTGAAAACCCTTTTCAACTTGAGAAAATAAGTGCTGGAAGAACTAAGGGACACAATATTTCAGCACACACAATTTCAAGACATTGGACTGGGTTGAGGAATGCACTTCAGAAAGATCTTAATTACAAAACAATTGTGCCCCACCAAAGTCCTGTTATGCCTTAAAAAATATTTAAAGATATTTACCTTCATCTCATTTACATTTTCAGTGTTAAGTGCTAATTATCTAAACTTAATCTAATCACAGTAGACCCTTGTGACCATAGAAAGAAGGCAGTACCATCAGAGACAAATCCTTCCAACCTATTATGCCTATCTGCAGATGAGTTGTCCTTGCAATGTGTCTGTCTCCCTTACTTGACAGGGATCTGACATGAACTATAAATAAAAAGCAGATCCTATTTACCCCAAACAATTTAGCAAACATTACTAGCTGCCCAGTCATCTCCACTTTTTATTCCTTTATAATGGTTCAGTGACCATTTTGAATAAACCATGTGATTAGTGTGCATGAACAGACTGGGATTATGAATAGTTTTAAGTATCAGAGAAGAAGAGAGGAATTTGCAATTGCTCTTATTCCAAAGTCTAGTTCTTCACATTATGCCTTTGGTGACGGCCTTCAATCTCACAGTTTGAATTGATCCACATAGCTCTTACTTTCTCAGGAGAATTTTTGAAAGAGTTTTCTATATCTTCACAATGGTCATTTGACTTGGTGAACCTGCACAGGTTAACCATGACAAGGACAGGACAGGCTGGCTCCCAAGCAAGGGTTTGTGTCAATGGGTTGTAAACAATATTGTCCCATAGCACCTGTGTATCTGTGGACAAAGAGAGAGGGAAAACATTATTCAAGATGTCTAGACATGAATCAACACTGTTAATAAGTCTGGTACTTGTACATCTGCTTCAAACCAAAATTTTGGACTTAAGACAATAAAAGACTTTTTAGGCCACACTGTTTTCTGTTTGCCTGGCAAAACACTTACTTTCATATGTGTGTAAATAAGACAATTTCTTTTTCAGCTGTCATCTCAGACCAAAGTCTGACATTGCTGGAATATTTGGATGAATAATTTCCCATTAATAACGGAACTCAAATATTAACCGCCTTTTTCAACTCCTTGCTTATTCCTTTAAGTTGGGTATTGTACACCTTCTTCAAATGTCTCCTTGAAGCCCTCTTCTCACATCATTTCTAAGCTGAGCTTTTATTCCTTCTGGCCAGTTTGCGTGTCACTTAAGAAAATGTGGGAAATGACTAGAAAGTTACTTAGTGTTTATGTTGGCATAAACTTGGTGACCTATTTGGTCTGAAGTAAGTTATTTCATCTACCCACAGTAAAATAAATAAATATGATGATTTCCTTGAAGTTTTGCAATGCATGATTTTCACTGTAGATCAATTTAAATTGTGACATACTAATGGAGCTGCTGAAAATCACTCCTATAAAGAGTAATCACGCAGTACTTACCATTTTCAAAGGGGCAGAGTTGTATCCTCCTTGCATCTGGAAGTGCCAGCCAACCCTGCAACCAAAAAGTGGACATTATTTAGAGATTCTCAGACACACATAGTTTTAACATTTCAGGTAGAATGTTTCAGAAAAAATTTCCACCAAAGATAAGGATGCTATGTTTGTTAGAAAGCTTTGGAAGTCACTTTTTAAAAGAAGTTTTGCACTATATTTTTATTTTATTGTTCATCATTAGGGGCATTGAACTAAGGGGATCCCTTCTAACACTATATTTGTGTTGCTAAGTTGTATGTTTAGCCCAATTTCATTTAGAAAGTCTTCCAGTTTGATTTTCATTAAGTTTCTTAAAGAGTCATTACTTTCTAGGGGTATCAAAACATTCGATAATCATAATATGAGATCTCCTGGCAACGGTAAAGGATGCATCCTTAAGATCTGAAGACTAACACTTAACCCAATCTTCAAGTATATGTGTATGGCTGCTGCTATACCCTATTTATTTAGATTCATGTGCAAATGTTTCTGTTATTTAGAGTTCCCATCTGTTTGCTCAGCAATCCTATTGCAGAATTTTCTGTGTGCACACAGAGAGGAATAATATTTTTCTAGTGACCTCATATTTTCAGAGTGGAATGAAAAAATTCCCTAGGCTTGGAAGAGACTTTGTGGTTCAGCTTGCGTATTTAGGTATGTGATTTTAGGTCACACTAAAGTGCCCAAATTACTATCACAGTAGCCTTATGAAGACCTAGCCAGTGCAGCCAGTGGAATCTACAGTGCAGTCCAGCACATCCCAAAAAGGCCTTCGGTCAGTTGAGCAACTGACTGCATTAATTAGATCTCCATTGACTTTAGGAGCTTGGACCTCTAATTCAAATGTAGCTATCTATATTTGGATATCTACATTTAGATATCTTAGTCCACAAGGTAAATCCTACCCCAAAATTCAGTGAGAAACTAGGTTCACATACTATCTTTCTATGTTATCAAGATAATTTTAAATTTGTTTGGGACCTTTTATTCCTTGTATGAAAGATATTCCAAATCTCACTTTATCAGGTTATCAGAATTCAGATTTAAGTTATCAGAAAAATCTGTAACTAACCTGAATATATTAATGGAATGAAGTTTATCCCCCTTCATCTCATTGCAAGAATGGCTTTTGTTTAAAACATATCTTATTTTTCCTTATAAGTGACCCTTCTGGTCTGTATTTACACAGCAGACAAATTTTCTCTTTTCATGTGTTTTACCAGGCTAATGGAAACATGGTCTTTGAATCTCCTTTGTAAAACAGTCTCTTCATTCCCCAGCCATTACAGATTTTTTATGCACATCTTCCTTTTGAATTAATCTTTCTTGAATATGGATACAAGGATTCCTTCCAAAATTTCAAAGCAGGCCTTGCCTATACTTTCCTGTTAGCATGGAATAATCCAACTCACTAGACTTCTGTTCATGCTTACATCATGGAAGCAAGCTATTTAATCACCCTGTGATCAACTATTTCACACAGTTCTTTTTTCTTCCACTATTATTTCTAAATGAGGACTCGAATCTTACAGCAAGAATTCTTTTTATTAGACCAAGTGCATGAACTTGCACTTCATACTTCACACTTCTTCATCCTTCAGTTATGTCACATATGGAGATCTCTAGTCTCTTCCAATTACCCTGGCCCTCTTCCATTTTGATTACACATCCCAACTGTGTCCCAGCAAATCCCATTACACATTCCTGCGTTTTGTGCCCATGTCATTGATGAAAACATTTGTATGAGAATGGCTCTAAGTGTGGTCCTTAAATAACCTCCCTACCAGCACAGGCCCATCCAACAGGAGTTGCTGAGACAGCCCTGCAGCTGTGTATTATCTACCATACAAAATTTGTTCTCATTCTCAGTTTCCTCAATTCCTGTTTTAGTTTCTCATGCAATACTATATCAAATGCTGCTGATATTCAGTCAGATTAAATTTTTTGTCTTTTCACTGCTTATAAAAAATCATTCAAAATAATATTATGGAACACATTCCATAAATTATTGTAAATTTTATCCCATTTTCTTCTGATTGCCATGTTTTAATTAGCATTTCCTTAAAAATCTCTTCCTTACATTTACGTAATCCTAAAGTCAAAAAAGCCTTAGTCAAAAACTCGGGTCTAGACCCTTTTTCTTCCAGTTTTTCCTCCTTTCTTAGCACAAATCCCTGATAATTAGATTTCTTTAATCAGAAACACAAATATATACCAAATTCCACGCTATATTACCTCAATGCAAAGACAAGGGAGCAGCTGAGAATATTTCAGAGAAACGGATTTAAAAGATTCCTTTCCTTTTATCTGAAATGAAAAAGATAGTCATAAATCCAGGACAGTAAATGTCTTTTAATAAAGCTAAATGATAGATAGATTAGATATAGATATAGATACAGATTATATAGATAGATATAGATGATGTATTATTAGATATATAGATTATTAGATAGATATAGATATAGATATAGATATAGATATAGATATAGATTAGATATATTATACAGATTATATAGATTATATAGATGATACAGGTATAGATAGATATAGATATAGATACAGATTATATAGATAGATATAGATGATGTATTATTAGATATAGATATAGATGATCAGATATATATAGATATAGATTAGATATATTATACAGGTTATATAGATTATATAGATGATACAGGTATAGATAGATATAGATATAGATACAGATATAGATATAGATATAGATATAGATATAGATATAGATATAGATATAGATATAGATATAGATATAGATTAGATATAGGTATAGATACAGATACAGATAGATATAGATGGCATTTCCTATAACTATGACTTTATAAGCATGGCCACCTGCAAGGCACTCCCCACCAGTTCCCCAAACCACCCTGAGTTTAACTCACCACAGCAAATTCCCCAGCATCTTCACAGGTAAACCACTTGTGGCACAGGCGAACGTAATAATCTTGATCTCGGGGAAAGTTAGATACATTCACTGTTACAATTTTCCTTGCACTGTCTAAATTGTAATCTAACCTTCCAGCTGAAAAAAAAATCAAGCATGAAATTATTACATCTGTTTCTTTATAATTTTATTATTTCTATTTTATCTATTTATAAAAGGTACAGAATATATTTCATAACTTGATGGAGATGAAGATCAACATCTATAGATTCTTACTTAAAATGTTTGAAATTATTATTACTTTTATACCCTGAGAGCCCTCATGGTCTTTTTTATGAGATATAATTTTCATTCAACATTATTTAGCTTTGCACTTATAATACTGAGAGGCCAAGACACCTACCGATTTTACCCCAGCCTCAGTACTTGAAATCTTACATAGTTTATGTACAAATATTTGAAATATACACACTAATACTACTATCAGGGCTGATTATCCCAAGATTGCAATTTTGTTACAAAGAGAATATGTGCAACTATTATAGACAAATGCAATATGTGGGAGGATATTTATATATATATATATATATATAAATTCATGGGTATGCTAAAATCAATATAGCAATTTGGCAAATTAATTTCAATGTATTTATGAAGTTTTTTCTATAGACAAAACATAAAACCAGCAATCCAAAGTGCATTAAAAGGACAAAAATCTATTTCCAAATGTTTAGGAATCAAATAGAATACCAAAATCTTTACCTGCCATGTAACATTTTCAATAGAAATAAATTTCCAGAACATTACCATGTACCATTGCAATAGAAATACATAGAAACACATTTCCAGAACATTACCTTTCAACTACATGGTAATTACAAGTAGTGGCAGTTGGAAATCATAATTTTTTCTCCCTGCTTATTTAACTATGAAAACATGTCATTGTATAGGTCAGCAGAAATCTCTCTTAGCTCTAAGTTGCATAGAAGAACAGCTCACCTGAACAAGCTGGAATATATTTTCCCACATCACTGTTTCTGCAATCTGCAAAGTAGAAGCCAGGGTTTGTCTCAGTGCTGCTTTATTCATATAACTGTGTAAACAAACTGCCAAATTATACAATAGATTCCCAACAGGAAACTTCTCTCATCCCTCTTTTTAAAGGCAAATTTACATCCACTTTCAGATACAGCAATAAACGAAAGTACTCTTCTCACACACAGAGATTATATCACAATATGCCTTAAAGAATTATCTCCCCAGTCTGGGGTTTCTGCTGAGAAACCTTATCAGCAGTTAAGGCTGCAGCTGAGGATATAGCACCACACTTCTTTACCTAGAACCTAACAATAATTTAAGTAATAACATTAATTTCGGTTACTTTTTCCCCGGAAAACAACTCCCGTTGTTTACAAGGCTCATTTCTCTGTTATCAATAACTCTGTATTTTTGCTATTCTGACTCCAGCCTTAGAAAGAAACATCCTATCTAGCTCCTAGGGAGCTTATCAGAATTAGAAGCAAGGCAATGCTTTCAGAACATCTGGTATTTTTATCTCCAAAACTTAAGAACACTAAAAAAACTTTTCATGTGCTGCTTTCACCCCTTCTTGCATAGCACAGTATTAGAGCAGCACTTGACTCTAATTTCCCCGCGAAGTTCTTTTCCACCAAGAAGTATTTCCTATTTTCCTTTCTTCACTCACCCTGGTAATGTGTCTTAAAACTGGGCTTTATGAAACCTTGTTTCCTCCCACTCTTTGTTCACAAAGTACTTATGTACTTCAACAGTGAGTCGGGGTTTATAAGAAAATGAAAGGCTTTTTCAGCACAAAAAGGCTTTACTGTACCAGAGTGTCAAACCGTGTAGCAGGGATGGCACTGTCCCAAGGGGCAAGGGCAAGAACCGCCCATCCGTGGGCTCTGGAGATAGGAAGGCAGGACAATCCCAGGCACAGGGTCGAACAAGGGGTCTCACAGCATTTTTTGCTTTTTCCTTCCCTGCCACACTGTATCTCAGTTGGACCATGGTGCTGAATCTATTTTTTTATGCACATGGCATAATTTCTAAAAAATTTGGAGGCACTTCACAGAAAACATGGAAAAATGCTACCTAATCCTTTCCAGTTACATATAAACAGGCTATAGAACGGCTAGTTAATGAAAGTAAAAATAAATTTCTATAGACTGTCTTATTAAGCTTTCCTCAGCTTCTGAAGCCTGGCCCACCCATGCAGAGAAGCAGAAGCTCCATCTGAGACACAGAGAGCAGCCAGGGCTGAACCTGCAGGCAGAGAAAGAGCATGTGCCAATCACAAGAAGGGCAACGGGGACAAATGCACACTGTAAATTCAGTTTTCCACATATTTTTAGATATAAACTCTAGCGTTTATAGCAAGTTGAGATCTTTACTTGCTAACAAAAAAAATCACTGAAATGTAAACTAAGACTGGTCCTGGCATATGCGATCTACCGTGAGCTAGGTCAGTGTATCCCAGAACCTGATTTGGATGTGCTTTTGCCTTTGAGGGGCTTTTTGGTTTGGTTTGGTTTTTTTTCTTTTACAAGATATTTCTTGAAAAACATCTGCTTTAAGATGTTTTCCTACCTTCAACATAGTATTGCTGACTCAGCTTGACTTCACAGTAATGTGGTACAGTTTTCATGGTCACATAGATGTGTTGTGCTACACTGACTTCAAAGCAATTGAATTGTACCTGTACCTGTTTAAAACATTTATAAAATCAAGTTCATGCATGACTTCCAGATACAGAAAAACCTTTGGTTAAGATATTTAAGCAAGAAAAATTGTTTGTTCAGATATATTTACATTTACAAGCAGCATGAAGTAGTCAATAAGGTAGCATTAGGAATGTAAAAGAAGCAGATACAACTTAAGAAAAGGATTTCAAAGAGTATCATTATTTCTAATCCAGGATGTTGCTATTGCCTTCACTTTTAGAAATCTAAATATCTACAAGCTACTGAATAATCCTAAAAGCATAAAAATACAAAAAGCCCCAGTCTATAGGCATTTTACAAGCACAAACATTTGCAGAATGGAAAAAGAAAAAAAAGTCTGTTTAAGTATTTAGTGGCAACTTCAGAAAATTTATTAATTACAATAACAGTATATGAGACAGAAAGCAATTTAGGAAACAAAAGTTGAGGTCCAGTTATAGCAGGTCATTCCCTCACTGCAATCAGTTAGCTATTAAATTCCATATCGTTTTCCATGTTTGGATATTCTCCTATTTGTTGCAAGTCATTTGGAGGGTAAAAGACATCTAATGTCACCATTTTAGTCACTGAACTGAAACTAGGAAAATTTCATTAAACATGTTTGTTGATTCTTGCCTATAAACTTGGCTTACTCTGAAAGCTGCTGGTTGCTGACTGGTGGCCCTGCATTGCCCACAGGGATGTTCCATCACCAAGTGACACCAAGTGCAAGCTGCAATTGCAGTTCCAGAGAACTTTGTTGTTCCACACGTGCAATCAGTAACATGTTCAAAGCACATGAAGCAACACATTGTGAATAGGATTAATAACAGTTTTCCACCAGTAACTGCACAAATTCATGCCTTTCAAATAGTTGGTCATGGGTGCTTCTTTTATTCTTTTTCCCCAGCTGCAAATTTTAATGACAAATACTTTCCCTTAACAAATACTGCCCCTTACAAGGGCTTAGGACAGATGAGTACAAGTGCTTAGGCACCTGTCTGTCTTCTAGATGTGTAAACCATTGACGTGGTTTGACTGAAGTAAAATGCACTTAATCTCTGTAGCATTCTTCTGCCTAGACATTGGAGTCAGAAAATCTTCCACACAATTTTGGGGGCACAAAAAGAAAGCTAGCAAGACTGGTATGAAAATTAGGCTCTGCAGAGGCATCTTCCCTTGTCAAAAGGTAAGTGGAAGAAGTACAAATATGGTGGAGAATTGAATTTATAGGTTATAAATATAAACCTATAAATAGAGGTTATTTATATAAATATAGGTTATTTATAGGTGTTGTGGAGTTCTATTTGGCAATGCTGAAGCACATGTTTCATTGCAGTTTTCCACAAAGTCAATAAGAAGAAAGTAAGAGCGATACGAAAGATACTTTTTTTCCAAAGCATTGTAAACATTTAAATGAAAAATTACTCCCCCCAAAAAAGGAGTCTACCTTCTTTCCATTAAGCATCTTGCTTTTTTTCCGAGTGAGTCTCACATTTGTGCACTGAGATTGCTGTGTGTCCAGTGAAAAAGAACATATTTCCAGCCCACGGACATTCTCTGAAATGAGTTAGGAACAGATTGCAAAAGTATAATTTAAGCATCTTTAAGAACAAAAACATAAATTAAAATATACCATATAATAAACTTTCCTTCTAAGTGAAAGGCACACATATTTTATCTCTGTTTAAAAATGGACATTATATATAACTCACACATGGGAGTAGGAAGAAGGATTTAATACAAATTGCTATAAATGAAGCTTTAATTATGCAAATTTTAAAATAAACCTATTAACTCTGAGTGAAGCAACTAGGAAATATCTAAATGGTAACACATGAAGCACATGAATGGCAAGGTGTTAGTAAAAATAGCCTATGCACAAGAAGTTTGTGTACTTTTATTTTATTTTAGCGCAGAACTGTAACTTCAGATGAATAAACTGTTTCTCCTTCTGTTGGGGCAGTCACTCATGTCCAGATTATCAGAGCAGATAGAATTTGTGTGTGTGCCTGCACGGATGCCAGAGCAAGAAAGAAAAGGGCAGCTGTGTGCTTGGGGCTCTAATAGAGGACGAGTTATGTCTGTTATATTGGAAGGCAGAATTCATTATCTCAGTTCTCATTCACCTGAGAAGGGTCACGATTTCTTCCTGTTTTGCAGTAAAATGCTTTCACAAAAATATTTTTCTGATATCATTACATGAAAACAGCTTGGTCCCAAATATTACAATATGGAACAAATTTTGGCTGAACAGCCATAAACACAAAGTAAACAGAAAGGGCTCAGTAGCAAAGCTGATTCCTACCATCCAGACTCAGCGTTCCTTTAATGTTTAAATGAAGAGAGCATGGGCTTCCTTGGACACATTTCATCACTGTTGAGATCTTCATGCTTTTCAGTACCATAGAAGATAAAGATGCAGGAGCATCATGGCAGAAGCTGTTGAAAATGCCACCTGCAAATGCAAACACGAGGACAGAGAAACCTCATTGCACACAGGATGTCTGGGGGAGAGCGAGAACTACAGCAGAACTTCCAGCTCTCCTGAAATCAGTAAGAAGTCACCACTGACTTCAGCAAAGACACCACTTTACCTAAGACCTTCACACGCCCAACAACAGCTGGTTGGCTTCACTAGCAACGTAGGGGGCTGGAGTAAATTTCTAGGCTTAGGGAAATGTTGATCCACAAGAGGAAGCAATCACACTTCTAACAACTAAGATTAGCAGAACACACCTAGACTAATACTGGTTTTAATTAATTAGATCTGCTAGATCATGGCTAAACTAATAGTTTATATAAACTTTTCTCAAAACCATTGCCTGTATATTGTAAGCACTCTCATAGTAGTATTTTAATTTTAGGACTTTCTGATGCTGTCAATTGCTGTTAAAATTTCACTTTCACACAAGAGGGCACCATTGCATTCCTAGTCATGGAAGAATACCTTACACCTACAGGATTTCTCTCTGCTTTAGACCAGAACAAGAGCAGAATAAATATTATTCAGGCCTTCTTCAAGGCACAGAACACAGTAATCAGTAGGCACAGAACACAGCTACTATGTCTCATTCTATTTCCCTGTGGAAATTTAGTCATTCCAAAGCCTTAGGAAATGGGTTTGCAGAGCTAAAACTGTAGGCTAGTATAAAAGAAAAAAATAGTCTTAAGGCCCCAAACCTCATCAGTTAGCATATTTCATCTCTTTCCACTTCTCAGACTACCCTACACATAAATCAGTTATTTATTATTAATTTATATTGGTACAGTGGATTTAATCCCCAATGCATTCCTTGGGCTTCTCTACTTCACATCTGTTGTTTGTAGTCACAAAAACTAGGAGTTCAAGAAACTATCAGAACAAATAGCAAGGAAATTAGGTTTTTTCCTTTGGCTTTGTAGTGTGCAGTGCAGCACACATCTTTTTATCTGTAACTACGTAACTGCTATTTCTTTGAAATATTTCTGAGTCTTCTCCCTTCAGTACATATCATGAAAGTTAAAAGCCACCCAAGTAAAACAAAGTATTTTATTGAATATTCGCCTTCCCCTGGTGAGAGCCTGGAAGAACAAAATTTTTTAAATTATTCATATTAGTCAACTGTTCAAAATGCTCTTAGAAGGAATTCAACAAATATGGCAAAGAGTATGAGAAACAGCAGTGCCAAAATACTGTGCTTGCCATAAAATTCAGGATAACACTCTTAATAGAATAATCAGGAGAGGGTGCATCCCTCAACGTCAAGCTAAGAACTGTTGTCAAGTGTGGATGCTCATTGACTCACACGGAAGACACATCCACAGTTCCTACAGAGGAAAGGTAGGGTGTGGAGAAGGAAGAAAGACAAAGCTTATCCTTACTTACCCTTCCAACCCTTCCAGTGAAGGAAAAGTGCTCTAAATTCAAAGACTGAAAGTGCATTAACCTGAACAGGACTTCTCCCTATCTTATGAGATCCTCATTTTCCCTGTGTCCAGTTGCAGCTGAAGCTCATTGTCAAAGACCAGATACTGATACTGCAGGATGTGAAGACAGACTGACATAAATGTGACACCTTGGCTTAAACCTGTTAGGCCCTTAAGTGCCCTCACACCTGGTATCAGGAGAAATAAGTCCTGTATGATACATATCACATACACACAGTCAGAAGAGACAAGCCCTTCACACTTGAACCTTCACTCCATTATCCTGTGTCATTGAGCATATTTTGGAGGCAACAGGATATGCTGATATGAACCAAGTGGAAAACCATGGGAAAACAAGGACACTTTACCTCAACTGGAAGTAGGTCAACTCTGAATTACCTAAAGAAATACTGGCAACTAGAGAAGACAATTTATGCAGAAGAAAGAAAAAACACAGATCACTCAAAATTTACAAATAAGGCTGTAAGAGCAGTTGTAGTATGTTGACTTTTGAAGAATTTATACACATTTCCACAGAGATGAGACAGCCTTTAGAAGTACAGTGCACAGCAGCTGGATATGAACTCCGTATTCCATGTTCCAAGAATGAGTGGTGTAGTAATCCTGAAGGTATCTCAGGATGGAAAGTTATTGTTCAACAGTCATTTAATCCACCCACAACTAACTGGGAGTTCATCATATTGCAGAACTACCTGATAACTATTACTAATAATGTGGTAAGTGATGATTCGTTTTAGCTCTGTCTCTGCTCAAAAAGATATTTTCCTTATGGCATCATATGAGATGCAGTTGTGGATACCCAATGGTATCTGGGAGTAACTGTTTCTGCTTAAGTTTTGCTTATTGGTGTAAATTTCTTGATCCAGGCTTACAGCCTTGCCCATTCCCAGGTCTGGATAGAAATTAAGTGAAGGGCAATGTATGTAGGTATATGTATGTAGATAGATTAGATAGATAGATAGATAGATAGATAGATAGATAGATAGATAGATAGATCTTCAAAGCTGACAGTTCTTTACAAAGCATTCTGTTCGGGTGTATTTCACCATATCATTTGGCCGTATTTCTTTTTGGGGGGAAACTGTCATGACTTAGTTGAATTTTCCCCTTAGCTATTATAGCCTGAGGTATGATATTATCAGATGTCACAGGGTTGGAACTATCTCACGAGAATTCTAAGTCAACCTGGATGGATCCAACTGGCATTGGATCAGCATCAGGCAGATGCACAAACACAGGTTTAGGGGCTACTGTCCTGTCAGCAGAGACATTGTTCTCCTTGATCACGGTTTCTACTTCCAAACAGAACAAATATGTAATGCACTAAATAAAATTAAATTACTCTTCACTTTGGATTTTTTTCCATTAATTTTATGATAGATTTTGAGAATTGCAAAACATACTGCAAAACTCATTAATAATAATTTAAATGGATCATATCATGCATGAGGATACTAGCCTTGGATTACAGTAAATACATGATACAAGGAAGACCTGACAGAAAATAATTTTCATTGTATAAATCATCACAGTATGAGACTCATTTCTGACTAATTCTTCAGTAAACTCCTAGTTTATCATCTTTTAATGCCCCCGTAAGATATTTTCTTCTGGAACACACCCCATTTTCCTTTTCACTTGAGGAGTTTTATCTATACCCCAGAAGACATAAAGATACATCTTGCTACACAAACCACCTGCTGAGTAAATCTTACCTAAATTTTGTGTTTATGAATAATAGCTGCAATTAGCCCTACATGAGAGAGGGATTGTTGCTTTAATAAAAGGTTCCTTAATTATGGACACATATAAGCCCAGGCATAAAGAAAGCAAGGCTTATTATTCTGCATGTAGGCATTTCCTTGTACTTTTGCCATCAGCTCAACCACAGCAGATAATTTTTTTTAATCTGATGATGCAGCAATCAACCTAGAACTGTCATGACAGCAAATCACACCTTGTGTACAGTTGGATAATAGAAGCCAGAGCTGAGCAATGAATACGCAATAGAAATGATTAGATGGATAATTTGAAGCCTCAGGTAAGAAGATGAAATTGGAGAACATCATGATAACAAAAAAAAAAAGGCAGAGAAAACCAATAACAAGGCTGGGACAACACCCAATAGAAAATCCTAACTGTTTTTTTTGATCTGATATGTCTTGCCTACAAGTATTGTAAGAATCTGAAATACTTAAGGATACTGACAGTGCTAAATCTGTGAGCATCTCTACAGCCTACTAGAATTGCTTCACTGGCACATCATTCCATGAGTATAAATTACAGTAGTATTTCAAACCTATTTGCATATGATTTACCACAGTATCTGCTGCATCTGTTCATTAGGATGATTCAACAAAATTCATCAACAAAGCAGATTTGCTCTCCTGCGATAACCACGTGGTACACTTCAGTTAATAAGTATCAAAATTCACTCCTTGAAAGTACTTACAGCAATTATGAAATTGATTAAATTTCAGACTGACAGCCTCTCTTTCACAATAGATTGCAATGCACAGTAAATTATAAGGGTTTCATGGTTGTGTGTTGAGAAAACATTTCAAACTTTTAAGGATATTGAACAACATGGGGATTTACTGTGCCAAATACATTTTCTGAAAGTGTAATTTTTTTTTTAATCATGGATATTTTGATATCAATGTATGGATATATTACAGTGAATTTCAAATACTACAGTAGTTCTTACATACTACCTAACAGTCTAGAAGAGCAGGAGAAAGAACACAGAGCCAAAGCCACATTGCCAAATACAACTGAGGTGGTGGTTACAGATTTTAGGAAATAAAGTCATCTTTTTGTTGCAGGTAAAAGAAATTACTTCTGCAAAGGTCCTCTACTATAGGGTTAAGGTCTTTAAAGGTAATTTTACCTCAAATAACAAATAATTTTAAAAAATAATATAGAAAAGGAAGTATGGAAAGGAGTATACACCCACTGTTGCACAAGTGAATTAGGATGAAGACCAAAAAATGCTTTTTCATCACCCCTGTATGGCTGAGTCATCCTACATGTTACTTGTGTTAAAGACAGCTGATGAGTTTTTTTCAGACAGCACTGAAAAACCTACAACCAGCTTCATGTACATCATCTTCAAAGATATGGATCTTTAGTTTACAAACCCTTCAGTACCCTTCCATTAAAGAGTGAAACATCTAGCTTATCTGACGTGCATTATCTGCATTTCCCCGCATCAAGGGTTGGACCAAATGACTCCCTGAGGTCCCATCCGACCTCAGCCAGGCTTTATCTGTGCTCTGAGCAACTCTGCATTCAACCAAGAGTGACAACCCCTCCTGCCTCCCTCCCAGCATATAAATCCCCTTCTCCTAAAACAGATGGAATGAATCACCACCTCGTGGTACCTGTGAGTCTCCATTATCTAGATCTGCATTTGTGTAATACCCAGCACAGATTCTAACTCATAACCAACAGAATTATAGGTGTTCTTCCCTTTGAGAACAGGTTGAAGGGCTTGATTTTCTCAGCCTGTACTGCTCAAGGACGTGAAGGCATGCTTCAGCTAGCAAGGCAAGGATCAACACCCCTGATTCTTCTTCTACCTTCCACAGTTTGTGCAACTACCAGCTCAGCTGCCTAATCCTAACAAGATTCGTTCACAGCCCTTGAACCAGCCACCAAAGGCTCACTCTGCTCTCTGGCAGAAGACCAGACATTTTTTTCTGGTGGGACCTTTAACTGCATCCCGTCCATACACGTATTCTTTCTCTCCACCTCAACACCCATAAATCCCATGCATTCCAAGTAAGGTCTCGTGCCAGCTGACATTCGGCTCATGCCCCATGCCATAGCATCAGCATCTCACATGCTTGAGCTCAACACCACATCTTCTCCCTGTCTGTGTACTCTGCCACGTGGATTCAGGAAAGGCACTGTGGAGATCAGCAGTGCTCAGAGCTGAGTCTCCAGCTAGGACAGTCCTCTCAGGAGGGACTGTGACTGTCCTCTCAGAGAGGACTGTGACTGTCCTCTCAGGAGGGACTGTGACTGTCCTCTCAGGGGAAATTGTGACTGTCCTCTCAGTGAGGACTGTGACTGTCCTTTCAGGGGGAACTGTAACTGTCCTCTCAGGAGGGACTGTGACTGTCCTCTCATTGAGGACTGTGACTGTCCTCTCAGGAGGGACTGTGAGTGTCCTCTCAGTGAGGACTGTGACTGTCCTCTCAGGGGAAACTGTGACTGTCCTCTCAGTGAGGACTGTGACTGTCCTCTCAGGGGAAACTGTGACTGTCCTCTCACTGAGGACTGTTTGTGAGGCAGCTGCCTCGTACTTCCCTGCAAATGACTGTGTGCACTGGAGGAGTGACTGATGGAGGCTTCAGAGTTCAGGTAATTCAAGACCCTGTATTATTATTCCAGGCAATAATAATAAGTAGAAGCAATAAAAACGCGTGAAGTGACTTAGCAAACTCTTTTTCCTTCACTATGGTAAGGAAAATTATAAAGCAATTGTCATTATTAACCTATTATTTATCAAAACCAACCAAATTCCAGTGTTTTTTACAAAAGAACTGGTGGTAAATACCCTGTCACAACAGTGATCTGATGTCACTAGGATAGTGGATTTAATATCTTTAATAAATTACCTTTAAAAACAAACATAGTAAAAATGTGAACGATGTATACTCACCAGAAGGTTTGCTTTTACAATGAATCCCCTGCAAACAGAAACAAAATATTTTAAGAGCTAAGGTAATAATAAAAATAAATATTGCTCAATAATTGTACACAAGTAAGCATACCTTGAACGGGTAAGCATATTCATAGTCCACAAAAGAAATAATTTTCAAGGTTAAAAAAAATACTTTCAAATACAGTGAAAAAGAACACCAGTGTTGCATATGACAGCCTGATATGTACTGGGTCACAAGATCATCATTATCCTCATTTTCATGTATTCCTACTGAGGTGTGTAATTGTTCTAACAAGTATAACAGTTCCATTAAATAAAGACATCATTTTATCAGGTACTGCCATTCCTACTTACCAAGAGTTTATGTCTTACTTCTTTAAACTTGACAATGGATTTGTTCACACCAGGGCAAAGAAAACCAACAATTTTATAATGGAAGATATCTAGAACCTTATTGGATATGATATGATTTTTAGAAGATCCTACTAGAAAGCATTATGGCAATTGCAAATGAAGTCTAGAAATAAGACTTTTTATTTCTGACATCTGGCTTAGAAGACTGGAAACAAAATTACTCAGCCACAGTACTTACTGTGTTAGAGGGAAAGTTTCTTTGTAAGAGGCAAAGTGAACCTGTAATTTAAATTTTGACAAGCTTCCAGCTATCTTTAAGACAGACTATATCCATTTTCCAAGTAAAATAAACACTTAACCACACACTAAAATTTTGTAGAGTACAAAAATAACAAATCTTATTTTGACTGCTATGCATGACATTCTAAAGAAAGGCTGTTGCTTAGCCAGTAAATACTGTTTGCTGCTGTTCTGGCATTCAAGTTTCTGGCATAGCCCTTATACCAGTATTCTTTTGCATACAAAATGTATGTTCTCATTTTCTTTCCTTTAAAAGCAGTGTCCTGTGGACAGAGATACTTCTATCACACTCGCAGAAGTAGCAGGCACTCCCTTGTCTCCTCTGCTCTAAAACAGGATGGCAGCTCTCAGTCCTTTTAAAACATTTCAGGATCTTGTCACCAAGCCAGCAATCTGTGTTTTAGAGCCAGCAAAAGTCTTCTGGTGGACATTTAGAAGTTACTTGAATTGAAACACCGAGGCTGCAGCCTGAGCAAGCATTATCACATCATAAAATAACTACTGCTTGGTGTTCCAGGAGGCTTTTATCCACAGGGAATTCTGTGCTCCTCAGAAACAAAGCTGTAGGTCAAAACCGTGTTATTGCTGCGGGTGAGACATGGCAGCATGTTCACTCCCCTGTGGCCGCTGCCTGGGGTACCTGAGAAGTGTGGCCTGTCCTTCATCACAGCTTTTCATTTGAGCTAAGTAAGATCTTTCTTAAAGGAGGCCTTTGGAAAACCAGTGACCACTATCTAACCTGTATCAGTTCCCATTCTTCTGTCCTTTTGGCACTTCTGTTTTTTAACAATCACTTTTGACATAAGTTACCATCTTTTACTATTGGCACTTTGTTACTATAACTCACAAAGGTGCGAATGTATAAAAGGTGGTATCTCAAACCACATTTTATAATAAGACAGGCATGGTCATAGACTTTCATAGACTGAAGATTATAAAAAAATATTTGAGACATTGTTAAAGATGTTGTTTTGGCTGCTTCTACAGCATAATACCTTGACACTCAAATTAGGGCCTGTTGCAACCAGGCAAGGGGTAATGGTTTTAAATTAAAAGAAAGTAGATTTAGATTGGACATAAGTAAGAAAATATTTTACAGTGAGGGCAGTGAAACGCTGGCACAGGCTGTTCAGAGAGGTGGTGGATGATCCATCCCTGGAAATATTCAAGGCCAGGTTGGATAGGGCTCTGAGCACCCTGATCTAGTTGGAACCATCCCTGCTCACTGCAGGGGAGCTGGACTAGATGACCTTTAAAATTCCTTTCTAATCCAAACCATTTATTGGTTCTATAAAATAAACCAAACTTTTTAAAATAACTGTTCTAAAACTGGGATATTTCTATTTCAATGGTTTTATAATTTCCTCAAATCCCCATGAAAAACTGAAAATGGTAACTGATAAGACCTAATTTTGGCTGTATCATAGAAATGCTTGTTATTTATTCATTATTTCTGACACCATCTCCCCAAAATAAGCTTCACTGGTAGTTTGGTGATTGCACATTCATCAACAGAAAGAAACTATCGTTTTCTGAATTATTCGGTGCAACACCAAGCCAATAGAAGTGGAACATGCCACCTCATATAAAATTGCTGGACTTTTAACTGCTGTTTCAAAGTCCTAATTTTGAATTATTTCTAATTAAATCCTAATAAAGTAATCTGCAAGACATCTTGAACTGACTCTCTTCACTTGAGGTTCTCTATGGCCCTAGGAAGTGGAATAGCCAAATATACAAAATGACTGCAAAAAATCAAGTGAGTGAGTAAGGAAGATCACTTTTTTTGTTGAGAAAATCTAACTGCTGGATCATCCAATTTCTCAGTCATTACTTACTGGAAGAAATTAATCTCTCATGAGGCTGATCATTCAGCAAATTACTTCCATATATTTAACTTCCCATTTTGCAGCCAGACTGTTGAAAACATTTTGGTTAGGTGGCTTGACAGAGTTCCCAATTGCCAGTCAAAATTTCTTAGAACAGCATCTTTAACTTCTCTAACCATTCTTTCTGGTTATAACCTTAGTGCAAAAAATACATTTTAAAAAAATCAAGATCCCATTGAATAAAACAATAAAAAAATCTCAAAAAAATCAGAGGATTCAACCTTTTAATTAAAGAAGGTCATCCCCCTCTTATGACACCTGAAAAATGAAAATTGTATGTAAAATAATTAAATTACATACATTGCAGGGGGAAAACCAAAACACCCACTTCTGTGGGGCTGTGGCATAATAAAGAACTGCTCTTATACCTTCTAGTCTATCCTAATTAATTATTGGTTTTCACTATTGCATAGAGGAATCCTATCATCTGAGCTCTTATATTTATTTTCTTGCCTTTTCCACAGGAAAGAAAGAAACATCCTTCAGTGACTTTTGTTCTGGTAGGGAGATGTTTTGTCATTCTTGGGCACTTGGTTGTGTTCTGGGTGAGGAGTTGTTGGGAAGATTTACATAATCAAATATTTGCACAAACACTTGCCAGTTACAGCAACATTTGGTCACAGCCCAATTTCTTATTTTTTTAAGAAGTGTTTCTTTTTATTGTACAATACCAAGTGGGTGGGGGTGGTATTTTCTTTTATTATCATTTTGCAAAAGCATCCAAAGAGACTATTTGTCTGAAAGAACAACTCAAATGAATTAACCAAGTTCCTCTCCCACTTTCTATATCTTTTGTTTTCAGGAATTTTCAGTGATGAGTGCAATAGAAAAACATAACACACTAAAACCAGAATGGAAATTTTCTTCCCCTTTCCCAAATGCCAAGGGCATCTTTTATGCAAAAATAAGGTCCTGAACATGATAGCACATTTTACTCCTATACAGGGAGAATTTTGATTCATATCTTCTTTGGCAAAGAGCCTAAGCAAAATATACTTACACAATGCACAGTTAGGGATTTTCCTATTTCTCTGGGGTTTTCCCCATTTGTGGTGTTACTCAACTGCAGCTAGAGGTTATCTGAACAGACACCACCAACATGCAGCATTCTGAATAGAAGATGTGGTGCCAACTTTTTCGCTAGCACAGCAACTTCTCTTCAATCTAAGCCAATTGTAATATCCCATTGTTCTGTCTAACGACTGTAGAGAAGAAAGTGAGATCAGCAGAGGAAGACTTACATTAGGGGGCACAGAGAGAGTTTTCATGAATTAAAATTGCTAAGAAAAAGAAACAAAGATCAGATCTGCTTCCCATTTCCTCTCATATCTCCAGGCACTAAATCAAGTGCAGAACTGTGGAAATTCTTCCCTGGATGTTCTGTCATGCAGGAAAGAGTCTTAGGAAAATTTGTTTTCACAGTCTACCTGTTAGTTCTGTTGTACCTCGTTCAAAGAAGGGTTGGTGGCAGCTCTTCCACACTCTGTAAGGAAAAGTAAGAAGCCTGAAAATGCCTTAAAATGTACTCTTTAGTTGGGACGAGGTTGTCAGACATTTGACATTCATTCATTAAAATAACTACAATAAAGTCAGCGAATGTAGAATGAAGAGTTTTCCCCCCTTTTGAGAGATCCTCACTGGCAAAACTATTAGCTACATTTCTACTTTGAACCAAGTTGTCAGAGAAGGCAGAGAGAAAGGAACATGACCATATTCTGATGTTTCCCTCTAGTCCAACAATTTCTATTCTTTAACCACCATAAAAGCAAGCATGGGATTGTATGTATTTTTAGAACACAGGGAAAGTGTGGGTTTGCAATAACTGATGTTCAAATTTTAGCCAAAAGGCCAATAAAGATGATGAATTTAATCATGTTCTTTCTTGATTTCCAGTTGAGAGTCAATGCTCTGCAAAAATCCATCTCATCCTGCACACAAATAGAAAGGATGTCCCAGATCACTGGGTCTAGTCCCCTGATAACCACAGGTACCATATAATCTAATCCCTTTCAAAAACCGATGAAGTATCATTTTAAAATCAGTCAGGCTTTCGTGTGCACTGCTGTGAAAGCCAAGGCTATTCCAGAAGCCCTGTTGTCTGCCAGCACCAAATCTTTTCATTTCTTACATGAACACAATAAT
This sequence comes from Daphoenositta chrysoptera, assembly GCA_013397915.1. Lineage (NCBI taxonomy): Eukaryota > Metazoa > Chordata > Aves > Passeriformes > Daphoenositta > Daphoenositta chrysoptera. The sequence continues at coordinate 120,944 of VZRO01002097.1, forward strand.
GGTTAGCTTCTACTGACTTCTGATTGTGCTCATTATCTTTTCACTTAAATAGATGCTTTCCACACTGGAATTTACTTTTCATTTATCTACAACCAGTAATATACCTTTTCTCAGCTCTTTTGTGAGACTGTAAAAGCCAAGCTCTTTTACTCCTCTCTAATAAACCAGACTTTCCTTCTTACCATCACCCTTCTCAGCAGCTTCTTCTACTTTAATGTATCTGTCCAAACGCAGTAACCCGAACCCCACAGCTGTGAAGACATTAGGTTCATTTTGTGCCTTGTAAAGTCGTACTAATCTTTGTCTCACTTGGGAGCACCACAACCATGCCATATTCTCCACCTCAGAGGGGGAGCTACTTACCCCTATCTGTGTAAACAATCCAACAGCAGCTTTCCTTCCTCCAGCTGTTCACCCATTCAGTTCACAGAGGGAGGAGCCTATAGATGCTGGTCCTTTAGAGTCCTCAATGATTTCTCATGGCCCCTAGTAAAAAACCTGGCATGCCAGTGTGATCTCAATCACCTCCATAAAGAAAAGGTCTTTGAGCAGTGGACAGCCACAGTCAAAGTTACATGCACTTGCACCATTTAAGAACTTTGGATGGAAACAGAGAGGATTCAGAGCTCTGTATCATAAGTTCCACAGACCATCAACAAATCACTGTAATTCCTTTCACAGAAACATTCAGCTCCAGAAACAATCTAGGCATAACTTCACAGAGGGAAACAACTGAGTATGCTTTAGCTTTTTCCAGAGCTATTTTCATAGGTAAAGGCCATAATGGTTTTGCACTTTACAAGTCATTGATGCTGGTGGGGATTGGAACCTCACACAACTTTTCTCATTATATTCTTAGAAAGCTCACTGCTGTATTTGTCTGTCCAAATGTAGGGAAACAGAATTCTTTACAGTAAAAGAAAGAACAGTGATAACATCATGATTCCTGTCCCACTGAAAGAAGATTTAACTACATCATGGTCAAGTATTTATACAAAAAAACCTTGTTATTGGAAGTGGGTGAAAAGGAAAAATAATGCTTCCAAAACACACTTGGCAAGTGAATAAAATTGTGGTTATATTTACCAAGAACCAGAGAAATTGCAATGATTAATAGACTTGATAGGAAAAGTTAGAACTGTCAAAAAACTCATAGTTAGTACTGCTGATACAGTGCCCTCAGAAGACCTTTTCTCAAAAGGAGCATTTGTATTTGTTTTGACATCGCATGTAATTGTTCTCATTGCCAAGGTAAAACTATTTTGCTAATGATAGTTTTCAACTTTTGGGAAACCACAAGGTTCTTCAGCTTTTACTGACAATGTGGTGATCTGATACATGTGAGCAGCGTGCAGTGGGATTAGCTAAGCATCATAGACAGAAACATTTGGACTGTTATCCATGCGGAAAAGAAATAGGCACCCAAACTTATGGCAAAGCATTATTTTGGACTACTTTAAATTACAAAAACACCTGGATGCTGCTGGATTGTTTTACAGAATGCTAAAAACAAAACATCTGAGTCACGCCTACACATTATCCAGCTCCGAGTCTTTTCTCTCCGTGTTCTAAACTGAATAAAAAACATCCCATCACATTAGTGCAGTGCTGAATCTGAGAGGATAATTGCTACTGAGAAGTGGGATATCAACCTCAGGCTCAGCACAGTGCTAATGAGGTCATGCACTTTTTGGATGAGAGTTGGCTTGGGTCCAGCAGAGCAAGGTAACATCTGGCTGTGTTAATGCTCTCTTGATGTGCGCTGAGCTCATCAGTGAGACAACCATGAACAAACAGGGAAGACATGATTGTGTTTACTGAAGGTTATTGGACACTCTCCAGTAAGACTTCTCAGGGATCTCAAGCAGAGCCTGTTACCAACTGTCATTGCACCCTTTTCACATGTAAATGCAAAGGTACAGACCCTGTCTTCCACAGCCTGCTCCTTGTCACAAGGCCAACACTTCCATCACAGCTTAGCAGTACTTCAGGAGTGCAGGAGCACATGACTAAGACCCTCAGCCCCCTTCAATTTTTGTCCTTCTGTTTACATGTTACTAGTCAGGTATAACAGAGACTTCTGTTTTCCAGTCAGAATGCATTTCCTCCTGCCCTGTACTGATGGAGAGGAATCCCTTTTCCATATTTTAACTGCACTGCTCCATATGTTATCAGGACTGCACGTGGCATATAACATCTTCTGGCCCTTGCAGTGGCTGCATGGCTGGATCCCTTTTACAGAGCAGAACAACTGGAAGAGTTAGAAGTACAGTAATTTCTCAGAGCTCTTGGCAGTGACATACATTTACCCTATAAGTGAATAGACAGACAAAACAATATTGCTTTCAGGTCTCTCAACTGGGAAGAATATTCCCTGCTTCTAATTTTTTTTTAATTAATTTTATTTAAAAGTAATATTGAGATACAAAAATGACCTACATATAAACCACTTGCTTTTAAATTTATTGGACCAAAGGGAGCTATGACTGCCTGAAATAAAAGCTGCCTGTTCTATTGTATGCTTCAGCTCCAGGACTAGAAGCAGAATTTGCTTGAAGCAACAGGATGTGTTAACTTCTTTCTTTTAGAAATAAAAAAACCAAACAAAAAAAACCAACAAAGATTTGTCAATCATTTTGATGTCATGTTTCCTAAAATATTAATACAAGTTGTTAACAAAGCAGAATAGCATACAATAGACACAGTAAAATTAAAATGTACTTTGACTGCCATAGCCTCAGCTGGTATAAATCAGCACCATCCCATACACAGTGTGTCAAAAATTTCAGACCACTCAGCTTCATGAAAGGAGAACTAAGCTACCAAATCAGCACTTCTAGTATAACAATGAGACAGGGACACTCTGACACAGCATTAATTATTTCAATGACTTACTGGAGGTCTCGTACAGGGAATGATAAAATGGAATCAAAGGAATTTAGGGTGGAAGGGGTCTCTGAAGGTCACCAAGTCTAGCCTCCTGCTAGAAGCAGTACTGTCACCAACACCAGATCAAGTCAGCCATTATTTTGACCATTTCTTGAAAAACTGGAGGACACAGATTCCACAAGCCCTCCAGACAAGTATGGGTATCCTGTGCTTTGAGGTTAAGATGTTATAATGATCTTTGTAGCACAGAACAGGCTACAAGAAAAAAGATCCCTCAGCAACACTGACAGGACTGAGACTTCCAGTCTCAGAGGTGACTGGAACTGGTGGGCAGTGAGATTGCCATAAAAAATGAAAAAAGGGAGAAGAAAGAAAGAGAAAAAAAGCAAGAATTTAAGTGAAGATTACAAGAAGTCACTCTCCAGGACAGAATTGCTCCTTCTGCTGCTGGAGACAGTGATTATTTCATTTGGAAATATGTATTTTTATTTTTGCCTCAAGATATTTTTCTATTCCAGTTACTGCCTTCTCATATATCCCAACACCATTGCTCAGCAAAAAGAGATGTACTGCAGGCCTGGTTTTCCACTGTTCTGGCATACACAGCAAAGCCCTCACTATTTTGCTTTAGGCAACTATTCTTTATACATGTCTAGAGTCAGTCCCAGGAGTAGTGCTCAGAGCTCAGCTGTACACTGTGAAATTTATAAATGGAAAATGCCACACTGCTCACATTCAGAAATTGTGGAAGATTATGGTTGGGTGAGACACATTCCACTGATTTGAATGAACTTTGAATCTGATGCAAGTGGGGATACATTTTTTTGCCTGTTGTGGTGGATTGCCCCTGGCTGGATGCCAGGTGCCCACCATAAACACTCTGTCACTCCCCTCCACCATTGGACAGGGAATAAAAAATGTTAAAAAAGGCTCCTGATTTGAGATAAGGAGAGGGAGAGATGACCCAGCAGTTACCACCTCAGACAAAAGAGACTCTGCTTGGGTAAATTAGTTTAATTTATTGACAATTAAAAAGTAAGTTAAGTTAAAGAGTAAATTAATGAGAAAATAAAAAACAAACCATAAAGCACCTTCCTCCCCCACTGCCTTCTTTATGGGCTCAACTTCACTCCTGATTTGCCCACCTCCTCCCCTTTAGCAGTGCAGGGGAACAAGGAATGGGGGCTGCAGTCAGTTCATCACACATCACACCATCATCTCTGCCACTCCTTTCTTCTCAAGGAGAGGACTCCTTATACTCTTCCTCCTTCCCCTGCTCCAGCAAGGGGTCCCTCCCACAGGAGACAGACCTCCACGAACTTCTCCAAGATGAGTCCTTCCCATGGACTGATGTTCTTTATGAATTTTTCCATAGTGGATCCCTTCCACAAGGTGCAGTCCTTCAGGAACTGACTGCTCCAGTGCAGATCCCCCACAGGGTCACAAGTCCTCAAGCAAACCTGCTCCCGTGTGGCACCTCTCTCCACAGAGCCACAGGTCCTGCCAGGAGCCTGCTCCACCACAGGCTTCCCACAGGGTCCAAACCTCCTTCAGGTGTCCACCTGCTCCATCAGGTGACAACAGAAAGCTTATATCCCAGAGGTGCTACCATCATCACTGATGGTCTTGACCTTGGCCAGTGGCGGGTCTGTCTTGGAGCTGGCTGGCAGCTTCTCAAAAAAGCCGACCCACCCCAGCTACCAAAGCTTCACAAACCCAACACAACCTATGCAAACAGCTTTGCCCATGAGGAAAGGTCACATCATTCCCAAGTAAGGCAATTTCTCTGCAAGGATTTTGCATTATTAGTGGGTGGTGAAATAAAGCCAAAGTTTTCAGCCATTTTCAAAAGGATAAGGTCAGCCAAATTTTAAAGGAGGACTTAGGTACCCGAAATATAATTTAAGCAAACTGTGGTTATCTCAGCTCCCTTCAAAGCAGGAGCACATTTCTGGGTTTTGTAGCTCCCATTGAAATGATGTTTCTCCCTCTTTTCCTTAAACAGAAGAAAATTTCAAGTCTAAATGATCCTGGAACTACTCCTGATTATAGCTCTTCCAAATGAGAATTATGTTTAATGTTGACTTTGGTTTCATTCTAGCCTTAGCTTGTTATGTTGTTGTGTAAGGGCGTGAGGGCATACGAATGATCCCACAGGACATGGTAGAAGCCATGGTAGTGCAGTCTCAGATGACAGTCCTGGGAGGCTTCTGCATTCCTGCCTATCAGCTTCTGCATTCATTCCTATCAGTTAAGGAACTGCTTCTATTAAAGACAATACTAAACATGCCTGACTTGCTCTAATAGCGCTTGCTTGAGTTACGGAAACACTCTACCCACAGCAAAATGAGGGAAATCTTAGTATGGGAAGGTTTTTGCAGCTGTATTCTTGAAAAGTATTGAGAGAGGACTATTTCCTGGCTATTCATATTTGTATTATTATGGTGTCTGAAATTCTGAATCTTACATCAGAAACCTTATACCAGAATCCCTACATACATGCCTTTACACTCCTATCAAGAGCAACAAAAGCCAAAAACACCTTTCCCTGAAAGAGCTGACAGTGTGACTACATGAGAATTTTCAAAAATTCAAAATCTGCTGTGTAGAGAAGCCCTACTGAAAATATCTAGTGTATATTGTAGCTTAAGCATTTGCAGTTTGAGATAATTGATAGAGAAGCTAGTTACGTATAAATTTGGGAAACTTAAAGAGAACTAAATTATATAAAATACAAAAAAGAATTATTTGAAAAGTCATTACATATGTCTATTTCTCAAAAATTTTACTGTTAATCATAATTTTGTGGGAGTATGGGGAAGGGGGAACAAACTGTGGAATGATCAGATAGTTTACCTTTATATAATGTATCCTCCTTGTACTGTAGTTGCTAAACTTAGCACAGGGCAGTTAAAGGAGGCAGAGCTCCAAGAGAAGGACTTCCAAAGAAGCAGGATCCTACCAACTTTACAACAGCAGCATTATGTCACCTGACCCTCCTGATCACACAGTTGTCCCTGGAAGCAGCAGTAATTCCTGGGCACAGCCTCAGCTGAATAAACCCATCAGTGTTCAGTACTTTCATATGCTGCTTCACACTATACTTCATTTTTAATGATAGCACTTACTGAAAAACACCTATGCCATACATTTGCTTAAAAAGTGTATGTGATTTTTGACCTCAAAGTGGAAGAGAAAATAAGCTACAATGGCAGACTGAATAGGAACACAGATCTGACCATGCTCTAAAAATTATTCTATTGTATCATATATAAACATAATATGTTGAAAATAACGAGGAAAACCTCCAAAGATCACATATTACTGATCAAAAATAAGCATGAAGCATCACACTGTAATGATAACTGCAATTATGAAAAATTATAACAAAGATATCAAAATTCAAAAAGCAATGCAGAAAACTCATTGCAGTCACAGAAAAAAAAGAACAGCAGGTCAGGGAGATGAGGAAGTTGGAAAAAGATAAAGGAAGTTTGCATATGTAGGGATGAAAGGGAAAAACAAAACTGGAGACAGTGAAAAATCTTAACTGCAATAAATTCTATTTCCTCAAAGTTTTTCCAAGACAATGAATGCACATCTAGTCCTGTACAGTGTTGTTTATGTGATTCATAGTCTCGGAAAATATGCAGACAAGTAGAGGCAATAGCAAGACAATCAGTTTTCCAGAAATTATTGAGATTTACCACACTTACTCAAAGCAACTATGTTGAAACCTTTCCTTGCAGGAGAAAGACCCCCAGGTAATTTGCAAATTAAAACTAAAATCTCTTCATTTTTGCATAGACACTTCCTGAATGAGATTGCATGTCCCATACAGCTTTCATGGTGATTCCTATATTTTGCATGCTGGAAGTACAGGATATGCCATAGAACAAAACAGGTCTTTGGCTCTGCTGACTGTTCCAACGGAATAAGTCAAATATGATTTGAAAGACCACCTGTAGAGCCCACAAAAGGGAAGAGGATGAATGAATGAAAGCAGAGATACTTGTCTTAGAAAAAAACTCAAGATATCATCTACTCTACATTTCTGCCTTAGGGAGAATGACCTTTATCTGAGACATATGTGAGCTACAGTAGACATATCTCAGCTGTATTTTCTTAGTGTGTGTGGAGTTCTCTATAAGATCCACAGGCAATCTATATCCCAGTGCTCAGCATCATTAGCTACTGTGACTTTCCAGTTTATTCATGACCTCAGAAAATTCTGGCCCAGTGAATTCCTATAGTTGTGAATGCAGGGGTAGTTCTATGATGTGCCTGTATCACATCTCAGTATACATTAATTCACTGGTTCCGTGATCATCCCAAGCCAAGTAGATCAGAGTAGGTCTGGAACTTCCTCAGCAACACACTGCAGTTTGGGGCATACTTTCTGGTTTGTATTTTTAAGATGGCAAATAATTTCCTGGTTTTCAAAAAATAGCCTATAAATATTTACAAAATCACCGGGAAAAAAGTTTTACAAGGAAATATATTTTTCTGACAGTATGAAAACTACTATGTCTGTAGCAGGCTGTAAAAACTAAATCTCTAACGGGTTGGTATATAAAACCTTGGGATCTCTTGTGGAGATCATGGTAACAAAATCCATGTTACTTCAAATGTGGAACTTCATATGTGGGATCCTGGTTTGAACAACTGCCAAGCCACAACAGAGCACACAGAAATTTATGGCTTCCAAAAACCAAATTATTTTCAGGCAGAGATAGGAGGATACTAGTTTCTTAGGTCCAAATTTATCCATCTATCTATCTATCCATCCATCCATCCATCCATCCACCTATCCATCCATAAGCAAAGCCTAGCATTTCAGTGCTGAGTCAAAAGGCCAGGAGAATATCCAAACCTATCCTTAGAAAGAAGTGGTTTAAGCCTCTTTTTGGTTCTCTCACATGCACAGGCATTCTAGCAAGAGAGGAAGAATGGAACAGTATGAACAGACATGACAATGTAACAGGTACAGCACTGCCAGCTCCACAAAATTACAAATTAAACTATTCCTAGACCTTACTGCAAGAATTCCAGCTAGGTCACACCTCGCAGTCTCGTTAAAGTTATTACCACTCCTAAAAAACCTGCCCCGCCCAGATTTGATCAAATTACAAGTAGTTTTCCAACTGCAAAGCAGTCAGATAGCTGTGGAAAGCACCAACTTCCAAGTCTCAATTCCCACTACTTAGTTCTGGGTCCAAATGGAGCCGAAGGATAGATCAGATTCCTAAGATTAGGGCTGAGAGAGATTTGTGAGCTAAAATTCACTGCCAATAATATAGGCCAGCTGCTCCCATCTTCTGCTGACCTTGCTTACATATCCCTTTTCGGGTGTTTTAAATAGGTGTCTCCTGCTATGGGTACTGATTGTGCATAACTGATGATGATGTCTCATGGTGAAGCTTCCAGCACTGCCTTGTGTTTCAGTTCCAAGACACTTTGTCAGGTCCAGTTCAAACATCTGTTAAGTCTGCACTCCCAGCTTTCATGACTGCCTGTGTTCTGTGCTTGCTATTCCAGTAGCTATTCTCTTTCCAAATCTTGCAACCTTTTTCCAGAGTTCCTGAGGAAGAGAGAAGGAAAAAAGCCCAAAATCTACCATTGCATTTTTTGCTAGCTCTGAATTGCAGAGTTTTCTCCATCTCCACCTCTATTATAAGAGCTGGTGGTAACACTGGTGTAACACTGGTGTAACACTGAGGAACACTGCAGTAAGACCCTGTTTGTACCTGTAACTGGCTGCTTCCTTTTCAGGGGATGAGGAAACGTGACAGCAGCCAACCAGTGACATAGCACACAACAGGAAGCTAACTGTCTTATGTCATTGCCATGCTATTTTTGACCCAAAGAGCAAACGTGAAACACAGTCCAAGAGATAAGCCACCCAAACTTGCTTAAGTGCTGCTGTCCTAAGTTCCAGCAGAGACGGCAAGCAAGGCTATCCAAGCAAATGGGTTAGTATCACTCTAATACAATGACTCAAAATGATTGAGCCCCTTTAGTATGACTGTTTTGACAAATGAGGACTTAACTCTTAATTATAATATTCAAAGCAGTTAATGAAAACATGTAATTAAGACACACCACACAGGAAGGTCAGCACTCTTTTGTACTTGTGAAAACCAGAGAAATGAAATGACTTGAAGAGGGCCACACAAGTGAGTCACTGACAGGCAGCGAGGTCGATCTCAGGCTTTCTATCTAGGGCATGCTCTGGTGGATTGTACTGCACCTCAGCAAATATTAGCAGAGGATATGTTTTATATTTTAATGCATCTCCTTCAGTCATCAGGTATATCAATGCAAACTAAAAAGTCTGTGTTGAATCATATTCCTGTGGTGGGATTCCATGCTGATCTCTCTCACTCACCCTGGGAAAGCCACATCTCTGATCAGTCTCTTTAGATATTTTCAATGTCTAAAATCATGTTTTCAATCAGATTTTAGAGGACAACTGAATTATGTCACTTACATTGTCATTTCCATTTTCTAGATACTTGGGATCACTTTTAAGACATAAATTGCTTAATGAACAAAGAATACCAATTTATGTCAGCTGACTTCACAGCCTAAGGGCCATACTATATCACTAGTTTTGCAGTGTGTAGTATTCAGCAAGAATGGACTGATCTATGGTATAAATATCCAGTAAAAAAACACCACATATTTTGATTATGAATAGCAGGAACAAGTAGCAGTTAGATCAAGAATTTGCTGCCAATAACCTTTATAATTAAAGGGAAATTCCAGATTCAGTTCAGGGCTTTCTTCTTTATGCATAGACTTTGGAAACATTACTGCATTAAATGGCTGACAACACAAATACTATTTCATAGTGTTCTGGGGTGTGTTTTTTAATTGTAGTGCTCTTGATCTTTACCAGCTGTTGAACCAAATTTGGCATAAGCCTATTTCTTTGTGTACAGTCTGCAAACAATGCGGATTGTAAAATGAGTAGGGCACAAACCGAATTTCAATTGCAGGCTGGGATTCCCCTATGCTTTTACAGGGAAACTTGGTTGATAACTGTGTTTGCTATTGGTTGGGGCATGGAGACCATGCCCATAGCATTTAAACTGAATATTAGAGTATCACATGAGCTCTAAAGCCAAGCTATTAAAATAAAGGAGAAAAAAACATAACACATAGTAAATCTTAGTTGTTCATTTGCTGTCATTCAACCCACAACTCTCTATTTTTCATGCTCTTTAAAATTTCGTGTAATACTGGCATAAACATCCAATCTTCTTTTATTTCTTCCTTTTCTGTACTGAACAAATGCACAGGTTGTGTTATGGTAACGAAACCTAAATAGTGCCTTATACAAGGTAATGCAAGGCTATCTTGCTGAATACCTATGGTAAACTAAGAATGATTGATAAAGTTGTGATAAGATCCAAAATCTAAAAAGTTCAATGCAGATGTTTTGCAAGTCATATACCTTGAAATAGCTATGTCACTATTTCCCTCTTAAGTACAGCCAGTGCTTTACTCTGATAAGGAGTACCCGTGGAGGTCAACACTGCTCACAAATATCCAGTGGACACAGACACGCCAGAATCTAGTCTACTGGTCAAACTCAACAGTTTCAGCTGTTAAACCTGCTAAAAACCCTCTGACAATACCCATAGTTTTAAAAATGCAGAAAAATGAAAATTAATTGCTTTTCATTCCCCTATTGCCTTATGAAGAACCACACAGCGTCCAGTTTGAATGCAAAAGAGAAATTTACTGTACCAATTACTGAGAAAAACTAATAAGAAAAAAACCTAATTTTCTATAATATTCACTTGTAAAAACTGCAGCTGCAGAAATCTCTGATAGTTTTAAAATTAGAGTATGTCATTATCACATTAAGGAAATTGCTAGAAACAAGTCATTGCTTCTCTACTTTGTGATCTGATGTGCTGTAGCAGAAGGCAGTGCACACATATTTCACACAGACAGAGGCAAACTGTAACCCCTGACTAGTATCCCTAATGAAGAACACTGAGTTACACATCATGGGGAAGATTGATTGCTCCCTTTTAGAATAACTCCTGAGGCGGATTGAGCCCACAAATCATGGTCATTTATGCAGAGAATTCGAAGTTACTTTCAAAGGAAAAGGTAGAAGAAGTTTCCTCTAACCAGCCAGTCATGAGACTCTAAAGTTCATGTAGTTAAAATGCTTTGCACTAGATTGAAAATGCTATGCTGGCAGTAATTTAGCCTGTTGAGATCATTATTGTTGCCTCTGAGAAAACATTTTTGTCTTAAAAAGTCATTAATGCATTCAAGATTCTACTGAATACAACTAGCAGAAACATCACATACAGAACATAAACTGAATCCTGTCCCTAATATCACAAATGACTGATTGATTGATTGATTGATTCCATTATACTGGAAACAATGTATTTGCCCTGTAAATAAGAAAAATAAAACACACCTTTCTCAGTTAAACAATCTTCATTATTGGAAAACGTGTAAGACAGACTCTTGAACGTAAAGAAAGGGATCCAGTCTGCCAAACCTCAGGGTTGTGTCTATATCACAGGCAATTAGTGAATCAGTCTTTGTAACATACATATCTAAGGTTTGACAGAGAAAGATACCCCTTGAGGTCCCCACAGGTAAATCCTATCCCCTAGACTGAAACCCATCAAAAAAGGTTGGTATTGATTTTTACATGCTTAGTCTGATAGCCCTACACTCTTTAGAGGGATAAATTAGAATGGCAAATCATTTCTATTTTAAACTCTCATTGCAGCAGACCAACGAGCATAAATTATTTAAAATACATGTGTATTTGCATTCATGAACATCAAGTTCATGAACATCAAGTACATAAAAATTCTTGAAAAGTGTTCGGGTACATCTGGGTATTAATCTCTTACGGTTATATGATTCTAAGAACATCTAAATAGATATAGACTACAGAATTTAAATATAGGAACATTAACTATAATACGTGAATATTTAAATATAGAGAGGGCTTTTTTTGCTCAATCTAGTATTTTATAAGCATCTTTATTCCTACTGTTTTTCTAGGATACACATATAAACTATAGAATAAATTGCTATAATATGAACTAACTTAATCTCTGGGTAGTACTACCACATTTAAACAATCCTTACTGCCTGTCCTAAATACTGACATCTTCAAGCAGAAGTTTATACAGAGAGCCAAATTCTTTCATACTATCAATTTCACTTCTCTGCAGCCAGTACACATTTATCATCCCCCACCAAGACTGAAAGTCAGACTTCCTATTATTTAATCCTTTTTTTAAAATTTATCTTTGAAGGTACTCTATGCTTACGATTTCAGAATGCCGAGGAGCAGAGTATCTCCATACTGCCCCTTTGCGGGGATAGTTGGAATCATACAAAATCCAAAGCTATTAAAGAGATGGTATGGTTCACACTCCTTTCATGCACATACAGAAGTCATTAATTTAATACTGAAGTTACATTCAACCCACAAAATGAAAAACATGCTTTAATCCTTCTCATGCTTAATTCATTTATTCACAGGAAAGTCAGTGTTTCAAATATTCCTAACATAATAAGCAATTTCTGAAACCTCCTATTCCTCCCTCTCACATCTCTTTGGCACCACTGCTGTTGTAAAATCTGACTCTGTAAAAGTAATGAATATGAATATTTGTCAAATACAAAAGACAGATCTAAAACTAACAGCAGCAGCTGGAAACACTGTAAAGATGAATTTTCTTACACCCTTTCAGAGTCATGTTTGCCACTTTGGATACTTAATTCAGAATGACAGGAATATAAAGTGAATGTTCAGGACAGCTGAAATATTTTTCCATTTTCACTTTTTTGATTTTCCTACAATTATTTTGGCAGCATAAAACTACTATATTAATAGACAGCAAATTGGAACAAGTAAGAGTTTACCTGAGAACACGAAAGTCCACATTCTTCAATCCTGGGAATAATCTGGCAATCAGCATTCCAAAAGAGAATTATTAGAAGACTCTGAACATAAATATTTATCATCCTAAATTGGAAAAAAAAAAATACAAAAAGCAAAACCTCAGAAGAAACCTTCTACTCTGACAACTCTCCCTCTCGTGCCAAAACTTTATTATGAATTTTAGTCCCTCCCACAGCACCTCTGAGCTCCTCCCTCTAAAACTTTCCAAAGACAGAAAATTGCTAGTTCTGGGAAATATAAAGCATGTTCAACTCATTTCATATGTTCCAGAGCGAAAAATAGGAAACAGTGATTTCTGATAATCACAGTACAAGCCTCTTCCTTCTGGATTTCATCACATCAGCATTAGATCAGTTTCAACAGATTTCTTTTCTGTAAATTCCATATATAAATGGGAATTTTTTTTCTAGAGTGATGTACCAGGCAAATTCATGGGTATTCAAATGCATTCTTATTTTCCTGGTTTTCAAGTGCATTTAATAAAAAGAAAACCAGCTTTACCAAGGTGGGTGGTCTTGGAAGATTAGTTTCTTCTTTTTCATCAGCAGGAATACCAGATTCTTTTACCCTAGAAATCTGTGCCTTGAACTTATTTCAGTTATTATCTAATTGCATTAATAGAAACAGCTCGTTCTATAGCCTTTCTGCAGCTTTGAGAAATATGCATGTTTTTTCAAAGCTCAACACCACCAACTCTGAGAGCAGGGTAGGAGTGAGTCACAACACCTCAATACTTGTTAGCACAACAAAATGCCCAGGAATGCCTCTCTGGGTGCTACCTTTCTTACAGTCCCACTATCCATCGTAAGGAACAAGTATTTCAAAAACACACTCCCTGGTTCATATGGAGACTACATGTGATATGCCCAAGGGGAATAGGAAGTTTTCCTCCACAGAGGGGGCTTGCCTACCACTGAGAGATATCTTTCAGTAGGACAGTGCCAGGATCCAAGTACTCAGTGCTCTTACAAAACCTTTTGTATCAGTTACAGTGAGGAAAATACAACTAACAGCATCTGCTAGGATCTGGCTGTACACAAAAAATACATCTGCTCTGCCAATGTATCTACTGTACTTGTATTTTAGATACTTCATGTGATTCCAGTTTGTCAATTTTTCAAGGCTTTATTTTTAGATAAGCAGCATCAGTCACCATACTGAACAAAATGTAACTTAAATGTTTTTGCTAAAAAACAAATAAATTTTGGCAACTTGTAGAAGCTCAGACATCAAGGAGTTACTGCGTTGCTATGCCTCAAACACTGATGGCCACTCAAGCAGGGAAGTTAGAACAGGTTGTGGTTGGAAAGGGGGGCCCTATGGAGGTAGGGCAGCACCTTTCTGGGCCCAATTCCCTGTTCTGGTCCATGGTGACCACATAAAGGACAGAGCAAGCGCTGAAGTGATGTCAAGAAGCAGGCAGGAGCTGTCGAGGAAGGGTCAATCCAGTAGAGGTGGATTGAGACCACCAAAAGACCCTCAAAGCCCCCTGACCCATTACCAAATAGGTCCAGAAAAACTTTGATCATGGGCATGAATGAATCCAGAGTGCTCACAGGAGTGGGATGTGACACATCTATGCCCAAAAATACACCAAATCAAAAATCTGTCCAGTAACAGACACTTAGAAAAAATAAAAAGTTAAATATCCTACTTCCACGGATTATTTTGATGTGTATGCTGACATGTTCCAATGGCCTGGATCTTACAGATTTACTGAACCAAAAGCAACTGCACATCACTGGTTTTAATAGCTGCTTCTGGAACTTTCTTAAATATATTCATAAAACAACTCTTTGCATCATTTATCCTTTTGGTTCTCAAAACTTCTTGGAGCAGTGAGTTGTAAAATTAAACTATGCTTATTTGCTTTGTTTTGATTTTAAAACTGCTTCCAAATAGCTCAGTCAGGTTCCCCCTTGTTGCTTTAAAAAAGTACAGAATACCCATTTTCATCTCACCGTTGCCAAAATAGTCACGGTTGTATTGTTTTCCAGCATACCTCCCCAATATTTCCTACAATAAGTAATATACCTCTTCATTTTTACTATACCCATTTGTAAGATAGGGGTCCTGCAGACAACATTCAGGAGTGAGCAGGTCAAGGATGTTTTACTCTCTAACAAATGCCATTTTGACTCTCCTTAGTGTATCATTTACCTCCAGTTTCCATAGAAATTAACAGTGTCATTCACCTTATGAAATTTTATTCTCTTATTGTTTCTGGTACTTCTTAGCACACCTCTTGTCACATTCTGAATAAAGCTGATCATAGCACAGCTCTAACAATGTACTCTTTCTATGCAGGAACAATGTTTCAGTCAAGACAGTTTCTGTGAGGACTGAAGCTGTCATTAAGTTCAACAGGCAGCAACAATCTTATTGTTATTTGCTTCATTTGAACCTCTTTTTTTTAATGTCTAAACTAGCTACTTTACTGCTTCTCCATAATTTGTATCCTGGGATTACTGCGTTCATCCACTGGCTTTATTACATCAGGTTTTGGAACCCCCATTAAGATTATCACTAAAAGCTGGGCAGTATAATTGAGCCATGCCACATTTTTTGAAAGTTATCAGTTATGTAGAAGCATTAATGTATTTGAAATTTATAAGGACACTATCTCTTAGGCTCCCTGTTCAAATGGGACTCTAATTCTTGATCATAATTTTGAAAATAATTTCTACCTAACAAATGTCTTTTCGTCCTTGTTACTTACTATACCTTACCTATATTTTAAACCACATTTGTCTTTAGTTTGATGCTTTCATTACTTTATCCCTGAAGAACAGATGATAGCAAAAGATTCTGTTCTGTTTCTACCAATGTTCTCTCCATCTTCAGAAAAAAGACTCATAAAAACCCTTAATAGGAAGGGCCTCCTTTTGCACTTTGGTGATACAGATATTTTGCACCCTAAATCTTTATTACAGCACTGGTCAAGAACACAGAAAACCCAGAATCTAAACATTTCACAGTCCAAGAAGGTTTGAGTCCAAATCTTGCACATTTCAGGATGGTGGCCTAGTTGTTTAGGGTGTTTTTAATAAAATGCAGAGGTAGAACCTAGAGTACAGAGCAAATTCCAGTATTTTATATACCCCATTTTCTCTTGAGTCAAGCTTGATCTCTGGACCATCAGCTCAGGTCCCTTTTACTTACCTACTCTCTGTCTTCACAAATTTTGCATGCTTGGATACATACTTGGCCCACTTCAAAAGAGAACACTAATATAATTCCACTGATGGTCAAGTGTGTACAAGAAACATTATTTGAAAATGAAAGTTAGGACAGATGCATCACCAGACATACCTAAGCAGCCAGAAATGGATTTTGTGACCTGATGTGTTTGCGTTTAAGCATAGAACTCCAAAGAGATTTCTGCTTTGGCTACATTATTTTCTGACTTTGTTAAATTAACATGTCAATGTCTATGCTGGAAGGCATGTCCCTGTCACACCCATATCGGAGCAGCCCCAGCCCTCTTTGGAGCACAATAGCCACATTCACACTACATTTTGCAAGAGGATCCTGTGGTATATCAGTACATGCTTTCCAGTTTCACCAACACACGCACAGATACCATATTATAACAGCTGTCTAGAGATGAAGGGCCATGGCCAGCACGGTCCCCTGGCTGTTCTTTTAACTCCGTGTGCAGTGGTACTGCCTGCTCCAGGCAACAGACATCTTGCCTCAGGACCACTCACATCAACCATAGGACAGCTGTTTAGAACTTGACAGCTCCTTGTCATGTCAGGCGTGTTCTGGAGTGGAGCTGTGTTACTGTCATCACAACAAAATACTCACCATGATTCAGAGCTGCTTGGGAACTGCACTTTCCCAGGAGTGTGCCTGTATCTCCTGTCCAGGGGGAGCCTGTGCAGCCAGGACAGGCACCCAGCAGAGGAACCAGCAGGGCACCTATATCCCAGAGAGCCACAAGACAGGCTGGTGGAACAGAAGCTGCCCAGTGCTTCTGTATTCAACATGTTACTGAGTCACTCTCCAAAGACAACCACTACTCATTTCATCTAGGTGATTCCAGGGGACCCTCACTCTCCTCTCCCACCCCGTCCCTTTCTTTCAAGAGTCACAAGTATTCAGCAAGGATGGCAAATGTCGCAGTAGGCAGCACCTTAGGAGCACTGCTTACAACTTAGGTGATGCTGAAGATGCTTTCATGCTGAAAAACTTTATTTTCCTAAGATTAGAATCATACAATGATAAAGTGGTTTGGGCTACAAGGTAATTTTAAAGATAATCTATTTCCAAATTAGGTTGCTGAAAGTCCCATGCATTATTAAAGAAATAAAATAAAGAAAATTTATATTTCAGTAATTAAAGAAAATTATTTTGGACCACTATGAAATTGTTAATAAAATTATTAAAGAAAAAAACTAAAAACTTGGGTCTTCAAAAAAAACCCCTTAGAAAAAAGAGTAAAATAATATTAAAAAATAAAGCATATTCATAATGCTTCAAAATTTTTGTAGAGAATCTATACTTTAATGAACTTAAAGCTCAGAGAAACAGGAATTATTAGAAAATGTGGAGGGGTTGCAACTACAAGTAAATAAATTATTAAATCTATTTATCTTAACTGTCTTTCTAAAAATCGTACCAAATCGTATATGTCTGGTTTGGGGGTTAAAAATTAGTTTTTGTGCAGTTCTTTTGCTTTGGATTGTTCAGCAGGGAAGGGATTCTCTCATACTCCAAGACATCTCCATGAGAACAATTATGGTTCACCTTTTAATTCCTAATACATCATTATTAGGACAGACTGGATTTTAGGAAAAAAAAAAAAAAGATAGTCTGTGTCTAGATACTAGATCTATGGATCAGATTATAAATAGAACTGATACCAAAATACTGGGTCATGATAGACACAAAAAAATAGAGGTTAACACAAGGACACCAGCAGTTTCTAGGACAGGAAGTACCCTTTAACCTCCTGGAAGGTTTGAAAGAAAAATTCCATCCCAACTATCCAAATTTCAGCTGAGGTCAGCAGGGGAGGATTTCAGAATTTAAACTTTAAAAGAATGGACCAGCAAATGACAGTGATATGGAGAAGTCTGGAAAGACTGGCAGAGTGGCAACTATCAACAAATTGATATTATGTAGCCCTTAAAAAATATGTAGTCTGGTGTAAGATTTAAAAAATATTGTAATCAGCAACAAAGCTGGCTCTTGTCCTGTACTGAGGCATCTCAATCCTTCAGTTGAACGGAGAGTGTGAAGCCATGTAAACTGAGTCAGGATACCAATGCAGCTTTAAAACCCCTCAAGAACAAACAGTGACTTTGTGCAATTTGGGTAATTTGGGGGTTTTTTAGGCAGATCAATTTGAAGCATCACAGGTGTCCTAGTGAAGCTCAGTGTAGTAGCAGACAGTATGGAGCAGACCGAACTTTTAATGCTATCTTTTTTCTTTCCTATTTCAATGTTCAGTGTTTATATAATGCAAATAAAAATTACTCTGCTTTTATGTAATTTTTTATATAAGTCAGATGTTGGAAAGAATACAAAAGTAAATACAAAAACTTCAAGATGAGCCATATTGAAATAAATGAGACTCTTCCCACGTTCTTCAATGGAAACGGGCAAATGAGCAGCAGAACATGATGAATAATTTAAACCAGGATTGCTGGCAGAGAGTACATATCCTCAGAACGGAGCCAGAGCGAGTCAAGGCCTTTTTCTAGAAAAAACAAGCTCCAGAGTAGTTATTAATCCTGGTTATTTGTCAAATGGCAATCTCAGGAACAACCAAGAACTTATCGTGATCCCTGCACTGTCAAGAGGGCCCAGTAGGAAAGTCCAGCTGATACAGACAGTACAGAGGAACAGACGTAGGAAACACAGAGGCAGGAGGCACTCCATCAGCATCTCCCCTCTGGGGACACTTCTGAAAACCAGAAATATTGGGGCAAACTCCCGCAATTCAGCCTCTGCAGAAGCAATTGGCCTCTTGTAGCTGCTGGGAAGCAGAGCAGGTAATGCAGGAAGATTCAGGAGCTGCAGAAATTTCCAAGATCCTTCTGGAAATTTCCAAAGTCTGATGGTATAAAGCACAAAATCATGCAATACAAAACAGCAAATTATCCTATTCACATGGTGTTTTAACACTTATTTTCCCTTTCCAGAACATACAGGTAGTACAAATCCCTACAGACTCTGGGTATCTGGATTTCAGCCTCCATGGTTCACAACAAGCAGAGGAAGAAAGACCAGGGCCTATTTAAACCTAAACACTCTGCACATTTGAGAAAATGGCACCTACCAAACATCTATATAAAACACGTTTCTTGGATTAGGAATATGCTGGGTTTGGTTGGGATAGACTGAATTATCTTTACAGTAGTAAGTATGGGGCTGTGGTTTGGATTTGTGCTGAACAGTACTGGTGGTATAGGGATGTTTTCGTTGTTGCTGAGCAGAGCTTACACAAAGTCAAGGCCTTTTCTGCTCCTCACCCCACCAGCAAGGAGGCTGGGAGCACACAAGGAATTGGGAGGGGACACAGCCAGGACAGCTGACCCCAGCTGAGCCAAGGGATGGTCCAGACCTCATGGTGTTACACTCAGCACATAGAGCTGGGGGAAGAAGAAGTGTGGATGTTCAGTGGTGACATTTGTCTTCCCAAGTCACTTTTACATGTGATGCAGCCCTGATTTCCTGAGGATGCCTGAACACTGGCCCACCCACGTTTTGCTTCACTTGTGTGAGCAGTTTTTGCTTTAACTTTTAAGCCCACAAATTTTCTCACTTTTCCCATTCCCTCTCCCATTCCATTGTGGAAAGTGAGTGAGCGGCTCTGTGGGGTTTAGTTACTAGCTGGGGTTAAACCACAACAAGGAGCTACATCAGATTTTAAAATCAGAGTCAGGTAGGGAAAAAATAATTTTAGAAAAATCAGTGTCAGTTTTGTTGGTTTTTTTCCCAGAAACAGCTTATCTTTATAGGACAGAAAAGAACAATTAAAATCTGTTCATGAATGAAGCTGTAACTTTTGAACTAATGAAACAGAAAGATTGAATAGGACATAAATATTTTTAAAAATACTCTGAGGAAAATTCTGGTAAGCATTACATAAGGATATTTTATACCTGTAGACCTTTCATCTCTTGAAAAAATAAGTATGAAAAGCAATTTTTGGTTCTATTTGATGGTAATAATTAGATATTAACAAAATATTTATTAGGAAATAATTAGCCACAAGCTGTTTTCATGGGCATTTCTTTCTTCATTGCTTAAAGGTAGAAGGCATGTTTTTCCTTTTGCATGAATCTCATCAATCATAGCACATTCAGCTCCCTCACAGTTACTTCACTCCTTGGCTGGCTTGCCTATAAATGTATGGGCAGAAAAACAGTTTACTCTGAAATATCTCAGAATTAGACAGGTAAAGGGGAAAAAATAATCCAAAACTCATATTTTGATGATACTTTACCTAGGACACTACTATGTATAAAATGGATTATACTAATATTTTCTTTTTCCTCAGTTTCTCCCTGAGGCACTTCCCACTCAGTAATAACCAAAATGACTTACAACATTTGAAAAAACAGGAAATCGTTATAAAACCCAAGCAGCTGCCAGGGAAGCCTGACTATTCCAGTTTCTGAAAATAATTTAGATTTTGTTATTTTGATCCTATGGATGTAAAAACAAAAGATCCAGATTACAAAACATGTAATCTTTTACCTGAGAGACAACTTTAAGTCCAGCTACTATTTACGGTGATCTACAAACAAAGCAACTGATTTCATGGTCAGTTTTAAGTTGTCATTCCTGGTGTGGATCATGTGCAAGTCTACTTTTTCAAATGGGGAATGGAGAAGAATATGTGATCAAGGCAAAACATAGACAAGGAATGGGATGGGAAGGGTCAAAAGAAGTGCTAACAAAAGACAAAAAACCTGTTGATCCAATTTCTACCAACGAGGTAGAAGTCCAGTCCTACATTCAGTTGGTTTGAAGACATAGCCAGTATCTTAAGGAAGGCCACTATGAGTCTGTTTGTGTGCTAACCTGGCTAACTCAGCAGCATACTATTCAATTCTTAATCAGTAAATTTTCTACCACTTTAATCAGATACCAGCCCCAGCTAGCATAAAGGAAGGGGAGACAACCCCATCCTGCACTGAGTTAGATCAGCTAATTCATCTTCTTAATATTGTATGAGATATCTAAAAAATTCCTACCAGCTCAGAGCTACCCGTGCAGAACACACGTGCATAAAGAAATGCCATATGCATGGTGCATTTGGCACAGAGACATCCTGGGATACAGAGAGCTCTGCATTCCTGCTGTGGGAAGGCAGTGGGTCACTTCATCCAGATCTCTCCTTCCAGCTGAGCACCCAAAGGCACTTTAAGCCCAAGTTAATATCAGTATCTTAGGTCCAATGAACCCACTGCTTTTCTAAATGTAACTAGTCAAGTGTCTAAACAGAAAAAGTTGATAGAAACACCAAAGGTAAGACTTGATAAATTAGATCCAAACTGCAGTTTTCCCCCTCACCTGTCTCTTCTTATAAAGCAAGTTACTATGAAAACAACAAAAAATATATACCAATAGTCAACAGTGTGCTCTTGATCCTGGAGAGATGCTGCAAGAAATTTTCCTGCAAAAGCAGGGAGGATCAAAATATGCTCTTAAAGCTGCAAATTTTCCCTTCATTTTCCTAGCTTTTCCTAGTTAAATTTTTAGCTGATGAAGCATTCATGCACCATGTGCACACAATTTTTTTTCCAGGAGATGCTTCAGTCTGCTGTTTTTTCTTTATTTTACCCACAGCTACTTTTTTTAAAGCTAGGAACCTAACTCCTGGTATAAGCTAAGCAGTAGCCCATGGCATTAATTCTAGTGATACCCAGCAAGGCAGGAAATGGCACATTTCCAAGCAGAAACCTTTCTAACATAGCACATACACATTTACCTCACCAGAATGACCTCAGAGAGGGTTATGATCCTTTGAACAGGCTTTCTTTCCACAGCTGTGCTGTGGAAACAGATCATCTATCAGCAGACCCTAATTAAAGCTTCAAGCAATCAAGATTTACTCTGAGTCAAAAAAATTCCTTGGTAAAGAAGAGCATATGGGGGGAGGTGTTGTTTTGAGTTACAAAAACATTGACACATAGAGTGAGATTTACAGTGAAACTTTCTCTGCCTGAGAAATGCTTTTCATGTCAGCAGCCAGCCCCACATTAATTATGATTTTTAAAGCCTGCCTCTTACCTCCATGATTTTCCTTCTTGCAGGGTATGAGAAAATTCAGCCTCCGGAGGGGTATCCATGGTGGGGCTCCTAGTTTACCAGGCATGCAGGGAGAAGTCCTGGCAGCTGGCACATTGTCCAGTCTCCGCTGTGCTGAACAGAGCAGGAAGGGAGCCACGGCCAGGCAGGGAGCCCTGGGATGTTCATCTTCACTGGAAAGCAGAATCTATGGCTGGCAGCTCTATGACAACCTCTATTTTTAATCCCATCTATTCCTTACCCTCGTTAATCTAAGACGACTACAAAACCTCAGATACAGTCATATATCTCAACTATTACTCAGGGTCAATCCATATTTTAACTCAATCATCCTGGTTTAGCCTATTTAGTTTTTCTCTGTCTTTTTGATGAATGCTATTTCCTTCACTTCTTATTAAAACACTAAAACACTTTAGTTCCCCAGGAGAAATGCAAATATCTCCTATTATATATCCTGTCACTAGTTTCTTCGTATTCACCCCTGATAGCAAAAGAAAAAAAAAACAGGAGCTATTTAAAAAGCTCTCACTCTTTGGAAGAGAGCACCTCAAGCCATTTGACTCAAAAGTAGGTTAAAGTGGCTTTGTCTGCTTTGTTGGTATAAGCATTTTGTGGAAAGAAAATTCCATCAGCTGTGCAACTTCCCTTAATTTCTTTTCCCACCCAAATAATTTACAGAAGTAATATCTACTTGTATCTGCCTGGATAACCAAAGGTAATAATCACTTGACAGAAAAGATACAGATAATCTCTTAAAGATACAGATTCAATTAAACAAAGGCAAAATGTTTTACCACATAAAGAAAAACAAACCACAAAGGAAATGGTTAAGTTACGTTTGCACTATTCTACATATTACTATCTTTTCACTTCACAATGATTCATGAAGAAATTCTACACTGTCTACAGTCTTTTCCCACTTTCATTCGTGAGATTTAGAAAGTTGTTCAGATGTTTATTTTTAGGTAGAACTGTCACTTTTCTTTGCAGCTTTAAAAAAATAGTGTACCATCAAACCCTAATTTTTCCTACTTGCAAAATCAGTAGGATTGTAGCAGATACACAATTAATTAGCTGTTGTGTTGAGAGAATGTTCACACAAGTACCTTCAGTACAGGCATTTTTGAAATTTTACAATTTCCAAGAAACAGCAGCTGCAGCCTCTGATTGTTGATGTAGTAGTCTGGACCAAAAGCATACCCTATTATTTTATGTGGACAGGGAGGTTGCTGTATACAGGCTCTCAAGAAGCACTGCTCTAAACTTGAAAGAGTTCCCTCTATGCATTTAAATCCCATAATAACTGTCAGCTTTCCCAAAATGAAAAGAAACATGCTAGTGTACATGAAAGGTTCCACACTCTACACACCTTTCTCTCTTTCTTTCCCCTTCTCCAAAGCAAAGAGTTAAGCTTTGCACCATGCTCTGAACAAATGAAATTATCTGAGTTATTTCAGATTTAAAAAAAATGAACTTGAAAATCTTTAACCTCTCAAAAACCATCAATAAAACAATAAAAACAGGGAAAAAAATAACCCCACCACCTTGTCAGCAGCTATCATCCTGCTTTCACCAGAATTCCTATTAACATGGAAATTCTATTAGTGTTTGAAATCTGCATGACTGTACACATAGTTCAGCTATAGGAAAAGGTAAATCTGCATGGGGGATGTCCCTCGTTTCAGGGCAGCTACATTTCATTGGTTTTAAAGATAGTTAGGAAAATAAATAAAAGAAAAGCAATATACCTAAAAATAAATTTTCCTGTGTGAAAAAACCCTCTTTTAATATCAGTATTATCTCCTGTTATTTGGCCAGTTGCTTCTGTTTGTTGGATGTTTTTGTTTTGGCTAGTAGCCTTTGTGTCCCAGCACTCAGAAAATGCCTCTTCCCATTTTAATAGTCCAGATATTGAAGTTTCATGGGAAAAAATATTCTGTTGTCACCTCTCTGATCAGAATGTCAATCCACATTCTCAAGTTTCCACATAATAAAGACTTTTATTTGTATAAAAGCAATAAGATGCAGAACAACTTTACAACTCCTACAAAAGTGAAGTATAAGCAAAAACATCAATTATGACTTGTACTCATAACTTTACAAAAGCATTTATCAGTCACACTGACTGCATAACTGCAGTTATAACAATCTCTTGCAAATATATGAAGCCTACTACATATTGCAATATTTTACTTTGCCATCAGCATAAATCCATGTGACTCATTACCTTTTTCTAAAGGTATCTTCTAAAGCAAAACTAGACTACAGATACCAACAGAAAAGACAGATGCGTTAAAAATATTATCAACTTATTTTAACATTAGTAGAAAGATGCATCATTTACTGTGTTATTCCATGGCTCCTACTGCTGCAACTATATTGCTGTTTAAAAATTGAAAAGTTTTTAAACTTAATTCAAACAGTTGATGTACTGTATTGGATTGTGCTGTACTGGCTGCATTTGTAGAATCCAAACTACTGAGCCATCTGCACCACAACTGCTTTCCAAGCTTTGTCTTTGTCAAAATCCTTTAAGGTATTATTGGAAACCTAAAAGTAAACAAATTTCAGACAAATGCAAACATGAAAAAATGTTTTGATTAAAAACTGAAGTTCAAGCAAATAAATATCTGAGAGAAGCTAGGAAAATACAAATGTGAATAGTTACAGCCAGAGCTATTAAAATATTCAATACATTTGTAAGTTGTATAGTTTTGTATATAGTATATGTATATAGTTTTGAGTTTATATTTAGGATATAAAATATAATAGTGTAAATTGTATAATACTTGAAACATTTGGGTCAAATAAATTTGGCCAAATTCCTATTTTAAACATGTTACTTAAGACATTTTTTCTAAAATACGACTGAAAGCCCTCACACCTAAACCTTGAACCCCAAAGCCAGAAGCAGACCCCTGTGGTGCAACTGACGCACGATTCACCTACACACATGCAAGCAAATCAAGGCCTTGCCTAAGAACACAGACTTCTGAGAAGCCAAAGGGACCTGCAACTTCACCTACAACATTATTAATGTGTTTAAATACTAAAAGATACGCAAAAAAAGTGTTGCTTTTGTGGAGAAAGCACTCCTTTTAGCATTTAACTCAAGCCCAATTTCTCAGTGACTCACAAACCAGGAATATTTCTGTAAACAATCCCCGGCAGAGATCTGTTCAGCTGTGCCATGACCTATGCTCCAAAATGTGACTTGCAGCAGTGGAAGTGCTGCTGTGCTTCATCTTTTATACAGAACATAAGTCTCAGGACACAGACCAGAAAATAAGCAACCCACACCAAATACCTTCAGCAGCTTGAGGGGACATAGTTCCAAAGCTTCCACTTTCCAGTAGCAGCTGTTTACTGACTTGACTGATTCCAGTCTCTGCTCCTAGTGCTTTCTATCCAGTGCTGTTTCAGTCCAGATGCCCTTCCTAGAGCAAGGACTGAATCCAGCACTCTCTTTCTAGTGCAGTAAGCATGAATTACTCTCTTAGAGTCTTTAAGGGTCTAGCTCTGTACAGCAAAGAGGAAAGCCTAAGGGGTATAGTTCTGTGCCCTATGTCATGCTCAGTTATCATCTAACCAGAAAACTATTATCTTTTGATTACAAAATTCAGTTTCATAGAACAGCTTTTAATTGTGGTCTGAATTAAGATCAGAAATTAAAACCACAAAACATTGCCAAAAGAGTATTTTTAAATAGATCTTTTCAAATTTTCTCACGGGTATAAATACATACCTCTGTTGTTCTGTATTCCTGTTTTTTAACCTGTGATGGTGTCCATGATGAATCTTGTAGTTTCATTTTTGTCTTGTAATTCACACACTGTATTACAGTTCCAATAGTAAGGCATGCCTGAATTAGCAGCATCAACATCAGAAGCAACAGGAGTACATCATAAGATTGCTGAAAATAGACATATGTTTTTAACTAATAGCTGAATAAAATATTTTATAATGTTCCCACCTCTATACTTTTAAGATTCATATCTAGATTTTTTAATTCAAATTATAATTTACAGTTTACTTCAGCATAAAGTTTCAACCAAAATTTTAGTGCCTGAGTCTGCTGAAAGTAGAAGAGATCTGTAATTTTTAAGAAAATGTTAATTTGCCAAATTATCTTTTCCTCTGGAAACAGAACAGAACTGAGAAAACCATCCTCTAAAATAATGTCTTACTGCTGGTTCTGGCCTAAGCAATGTCACAGCTATGCCTGGGCCTGGCCCTGTGCCTTGCTAGCTCTGACCTTGCCCTGCTGACCTGAGTTCCTGGATGACCTCAGATCTGCCTCAGTATTGTGGACTTACCTGGCAATCACTGAACCATTGATTGAACCTGGCTACTATGGCTGGACCTGCCTTGCTTTACTATTTTTTGGGGTGCTGTAGGACTGCCCTGCTTGCCAATGAAGTTACTGTTCTTTTCCTGCCTTGCTGTCACCTCCTGCTCCATTGCTCATCCACCTGTGCAGAGCAGCCCACTCTTGCTGTAACCAGACACAGAGTAAGAATGTTAAGAAATGCTCTGCAGGGTCACACCAACTGACTAGACAGTGCAGTTGTCTGCCTCCAACGTGTGACAGGAGAAGCTACTTAAAGAGGGTATGTAAGCTGTGACCACTGCTGAGGTTCAACAACACAGTATATTCCTCCAGAATAAGAACAGGATCACATACTCAGAAACTCATTTTACAGTCCCTGAGATATCAATTTACTAAACATTTTCCCTCTTTTCTTCTAAAGTTGCAGGACTACTTAATGACTAGTGGATACTAAGAGTAAAGACTCTTACTGATATTGGTCTAATGCCCATAAGTGGTTCTTTGAACATCATCAGGGATTGATAAACACTTTGCCAGTAGAGCCCTGGAAAGCTCTTCAGCAATGCATGGGTAACACTTCATACCAAAATGATTTAAACTTTGCAAGCTTTTTCTTTTCTGTCCCAATCCAGACTCTGAACGAATCCAGGTGTAACCTTACAATCCCAACTATTAGTAAATATCCTAAGAAACAGAAAAAGGTACTCTTAAAGGAAACCTAGAATCTTTAATTTAAATACTACAAATTATAAAAGCCTCAAGGAGTCTAGCATATTGTGTATTATTTTTACTGTCTTTAAAATAATATCCTATTTTTTTAAACTCTAGTTCTGGGGTCCCAATAGACGTAACATACTTTCAATTATATCATAAGTTAAACAAGAGTTCTTAAATAATTTCTATAACATTTCATTTAATCTTTAAAATGCAGTACGTTGTCTTCATATATTCCCTAATTTGCTACCACCTTGCTCCTGTAATAGACAGAGGTTCATTTTTCAGTTGCATAGAAACACGTACTTTAACAGCAGGTGGATAACTTTTAAAGATGTCAACCACTTGCATGATACTGAAGGATAAGTATGCTGAAGCGGTGAACAACAAAGGAGAGGTAACACTGCTAATGGCAATCAGGACCTCAACCTAAAAAATAAGATAATAAATGTTAACTAATAATTTAAAAAGTTAACTCTGGTTTGTGAGCTATGTCTCCTTGAAGCAAGCATACGAAAGTGTGCATAACTGTGTAAGATTACACATAAAAGACAAATACTAAGAGCCATGCACATTTCATGGAGATACAGAAGCAAGCTTTGAATAACTTAAGTTTCCTAGCCAAAACACTGTTGGTTTGTAATTCATATTTCATTCAATACAGATCATGACGTTTTTGTTTTATTTTACAAGTGCCTTTCCTATGCACATAGAGGAAGTAGTACCCAATCTGGAGAGCCAGTATAGAATTACCATTTATCCTTTAATTTATATGAATTAATGAGACTTAACAACAGATATTGCAGACTTTCAACCTAAAAAAATCTTATGCACATAAATTTGAGTGCCCTGAGGCAAATTTATTGCCATACAACAGCAGCCAAATTTCATTCAAATATCACCCCTACAGGATTACATTCTCACTTCAGTTGTGGTCATGCATCATTACTCACTTCAAGATGGTTGCATGACTATTACTTAGAACAGATATTTTAAGGAGGCTTAACTACACATCTAGAACATTCAAAGAATAAATGCACTCTACTAAACATTCTTAGTTCTTGTTGCTAATCATGAAGATGAAGAATTTTTTTAAAATAGGTTCTAGGTCCAATGCAGCCTCCACACCTAATTTTCTTCTTTCAGAAACCACAACTGATAATGAAAGAAAAAGGGAACCTCATCTCACAAGTTTGAGAGCAGTTCTGGGCATACCATATGAGGCATGTCATTTTTCTATAGTAATATCTTTTCCCAAGGAATCACTACAAAAAAACCCAAAAAATATCCAAAACAAAACAAAACCAAAAAAAAGAAACAGAACTCTTCAAATTCTTTTCTAGAACTGATGAAATTAAGCCTCTAAAGGATCTACCAGAGTTCCTTTAAGGGATACCAGCTAACAGATTTCTGTCACATTTTGTGGAAGCAGCTAAATACAACTGAGCAAACTCAATTAGTGACCACTATAAGGCAGACTTTCTTAGCATTATTCCACTCTAACGACAAAATCCAAGAATTTTACACACTTACCAGACATTTACTTGGATATTCAGCAGCTACATGACTTGCAATAGCACTTGGAAAGCACTAAACAAAAGAGTGTAACAAAGTATTTATTGACTTGAAAATTACAAAAATTACAATTGAGTTACAGTAATTCCCACTATTCACAGATTTTTGTTTCTGTGAATTCTGAATGCTGAAAAGCTCGTTTATGAACTTTTTCCACTTCATGCAGAGGGATTTTACAGACACAGGAGCCATATATAAACCTAATGGTCACTGTATTCTTTCTCAATCAGTTCCTTTGTGGCAAGCAGGGTGGCACAACATCCTTTATGAATTCACAGCTCCTGAGTACAGGCTGTTATTAGGGATAAGGGTTACCAATCACAGTTTCAGACTTTTAAAACAGTTAAAACTGAGCTATTAAATAAGATGTTCTAAAGATTCTACCATGCTAAAACTAAACTCAACTTTTTCTTTTGCAGCCTGAAATATTCTAAAACCTATGACATTTTTTGGCAAAACACCTCACTTCTAATACCCTTAATACTCATTTCCATTTTATTGAATTGAGGACTGAAAATGTAGCAGAACACTTTAATGAAGTATTGCAAACCAAAACAGAACACAAATATTGCATAAATATATTAAGTATATTGAAGTGCTAATTCATTTGCTAAGCAGCAATTCCCAAACACTATTAGAGCCAAATAAATACTCTGGTAGGGAGAAGAAAAGTGAAAAAAACATTAAATAAAAGCCATTGTTTTAAAAGAGTACCTTCCATTTGCACTACTTACAGCAACTAAGATCCAAAAGAATGTTACTGAGAGGTATGGACCTGAGACTAGAACATCCATATTCAAAGCAATTATTCCACCAAATACTGATGAAATTCCAATAATCACCTCAATTACCTGAAACAAATAAGAGCACACAAATTATTAACAATGTATTTGAACGCAAAATTTCCTACTTGCACATAGAAAGGAACTCACTGGAAAGAAAAAAATGCATTTATGCTACCAGCTAGGCATGAAGTCTATTTCTTCACAACCAAAATATGGCAAATGCTAGCTAGCTTACATATTTATGCTTTCATTTATTAGCTCCACCGAACAACAGTTCAGTTTAAACTAATTAACCTTAAGTCATTAAATAGTCTCCTTCCCATAATAAAGAGCAGTTATGATTTATCTTGCAATCTTCTAAAAGGAAACATTTTACTATATATCTCTCATTTCTGTCTTTATTCTGTAAGTTCTTAACTACAGTGATCTCCTCCTGGCTTTAGAGAACCTTAGCACTTAGAAAGATGAATAAATTGATTTAATGAAACAATGCTTTTCTTACTGAGTATGACTTCAGAATTCGAGCAGGAAAGCTGACATTGCTCAAAACAATGGCACTGTCATATGCAGTATTCTAGAGGGGAATAAACAAATCATGATAAAAAATATACAAAGCAATACATTTCTTTCTAATATCTTGTACAACCTGTTACAGATCCTAACAGTGCTATGCAACATCTGGTTGGCCCAGAAGATGTGACAGTGACACATCACGGTGTTTTCCAGTGCCAGACCACATCAATTACATCAAAACCAAATTAATTAGTCCCAGATTAGCTCTTCCATAGCCACCATTCAATAATGAAATATTGTCATCTTGTCTCCCTTTTCCACTTTCTTTCTGAGCCTTCAGATTTTACAGATGTGGATCAGCAGGACCGAAAGGAGGACAAGACACTACACAACTTTATCAATCAGTATTTCCAACGGCATAGCATGTTTGCTTCACTCTTACCTAAAAGAAGTACTGTTGTAGAAAAATGAGGGTGGTGTTTGGGAAAGCACATGTGAATAAAGAGAATTTTATCAATAGCCCCAAATCGTGAAGCCAAGATTCATTGTCCAGATACCACCAAACTGGCATACAAGACACTTTCTCTAAATCAGGCTTCAAAAAGGTATTGTTTGCATACATACAAGTTATACTACTCTAATATTTCACACATCATCAAGTTTCATTCTACAAAATAGAAATAAAACATTTGCCATCCCCATTCATAAAATATTCAAAGAACTCTCTGCCATACAATTTTCAACAGGTAATTTTGCAGAGGGGTTATTGCACTTTTAAAAGATAAAAGAAGCAATAACTGTTTAGTATGGTACTTTTATTTATAGTTCAAACATAGTTTTAGCATGCAAAGTTATGTACTGGAGTTGCCAATAAATTTACAGTGTATATAATACAGGAAAATGGAATATTTTTTTAACATGCACAATCCTTAAGGTTACCTACTTTCTTTCTTGTACAGCAGTCTTCAGTAGACCTAGCTGAAATGATCACAGTAGTTGCCATGAAGATTTCCAGCAGAATAAGTAGAATCAAGTTGAAATTTATCTGTTAGTAAAATCCCAGACACAAATGAGTTATGTCTTCCATATTAAAATTAAAATAAGGGGCTGAGTCTAGCATGATTAGGCTGGTTGCCTGGTTTCTGTCAGATTTAGACATATCTATTGATTACACACTTTGCTAACGATTTTATTGGCTCTTGATGAATTTCAAGAACAACATAATACTCAGAGTGCCTAACCTTAGAAAGAAACATTTTCTTCATTTGTGGAAATATTCTGCCTGGATTTTATTGCTGTCTTCCAGAAGAGGAGTTTATGACAAGAGAGTGTTTGCTGGGTACATTTGCTTTTTGCAGGCCCTCCCACAAGAAACTGGAACACTGCAGCAACTGATGAAAGATTCTCAGGGGAAGGAGGGCCACAGATTGCAACTCCTAGGCTGCAATCCCAAATGGTGCACTACCATATTGGATGCTGAATGAAAACACACACCAAAGAACTGCACCAAGGATCCCAGTTCTGTGGCCTGATCACTGCTAGTAAAGCATTCACAGACATCATGGTTTCATGACTCTCGCAGACTACATTGTTGTGCAAAAACATGGATGCTGCTATTGCTCACATTCAAGAGACAAGTAAGTGAATACAATGCTTAACATTGCTCTTTTGTTCCTTATTACTCTCATGAAAAGAGGTAGATACCTACACTACATGGACAGAATCATTTCCTAGAGGCACACAAGTTAGGCAGAATGGATCTCCCTTTCTTGTCTTCAGAAGCACCATGTTTTTCCACCAACAGCACAAGAGAACATCTGGTATTCAGTCAGGCCATTGGGGCAAAGTATCAAAAGTCTAAGGAGAACTGACTCCATTCCAAACCTATACAATTATAGCAAACCATTGTTCAACAACTTAGAAGAGAATTATATTGTTTCCTCATGTCAGACCTGCTTTGTTGATGATGAAATCTCAGTTTTTCTCTGACACATATCTTGAAGCACGTGGTTTTTGAAAAAAGTAGTAAATGGCAGATTTAGGAGGCTTCTTTGGACACTGAAATTCACTTTTGCTTAGGAAATAATAATTGCAACCATGTGCCTTGCTGAACCCAACAGACTGTACAGTTCTAACGCTGTACTGTACTAACACCACAAACAGCAATAAATGACATTGTGGTAAACTTCCAGAAATTGAGAATACAGTACATATTAGGGAGCAGAAGAGGTTTCAAATATGTGGCCCGCAGAACAATTTAATCCAGATTATAAATTCCCGTGACTTAGACATGTTTTGACACAGCGCTAATACTGATGTGAGCTGGCAAGGCCTCATCTCACACATGGCAGTGCAGTGCCAAGTAGATGCACAAGTGTGAGTCCAGAAGCACTGTAACTACACTGATGGACTATCTCACTTAGTCTTAGGTACAAGAAGTAAATAACAAAAATTGAAAAAGTAACAGTAAACAAATTAGGTTTTTATCTTTCCAGTATTTTTTTCTGATATGACATGTCTAGAGTATCAGATAGAGTCTTTCACTCGTAAAATTAGTTCAATATGCCTAGAACAATGTAAAACTATCTCATCTCCAATTTCAGAGTTTAGATCATTTTCCTGGGTTTACTTCTCAAAAAAGAGTACAGCTAAAGCTAGAAGTACCTTCTGTAACAATGGGAGATTCAATGTTGGATTTTTAAGAGCTAAGGGAAATTCCCTCTACAACTACCACTGTACATAAAATCTATTACCAGATGCAGAGAACCAAACTAGCTGTGCACTTAACCCTCTTCCATGACTAAAGAACATGCAAGGGCAACTGAGTAGAAAGTAGTAAATTAGTACAACTTTATTCAAATTTGCTCCGAACATGCATCAGGTATTAAAAATGTGGTTCTCTGAAACTGTATGAATGGGTTGAATTAATGTCAAGTTCAAATAATTTTAAGTTCAATACAGTTGTTTAAATCCATACTTTTAATATGATTTAAGATATCCTACAGATGTTTCGAGACATCTGCACAGGTCTGACAAATGACAGAGGATCTAAAGGACACTGGTACCCTCCTGGACCAGTGGCTGCAGCAAGGCAGGACAAGTGAGCAAACACCTAATGGAGACACCCATTTATGGTTAGGCAATCAACTCAAGCACCTACACTCCAGTAGAGGCATGCACCCACATTCCCTATATTTCCATTACTGTTAGTGGAGACCTTGTCTATAAGAGAAAAGAGAGGGAGCCCCAAAAGCTACTGGGCCAAGCACTCACTAGAGGTGGGGTTCAATGATACCAGCTGCATGGAGAATGTGCCTGCATGAATGAGATGTTGGACACAACACTGAGGGGAGGCCCTCACCCATCCAGAGCAGACACAGAAGTTGAGCAGAATATCTCACAGCACTTTTAAAAAAGAGAAGTGTAAGTTCAGGCCACGGAATCCTGACTTAGCCATCTATGCTGAGGCAAACAAGATTGCAGGGTCCCACTGACTGCATCCCACAAATTATAATGAAGGTACAGACACTCAGCTTGCAATGACAAAAAAAAAAAGAAAAAATGCATGTATGCAATCTGGAGTTAATTTGAATCCTGTTCAAGATCTGAACACTTTCAGTTGCAGTGGCCAGCACGCAGAGGGTTCCACTCATTTCTGTCCACCAGGTTTCTTATTTTGAGAGCTGAGAAGGAACACAGGGGCAGCTTGGATCTTTACTCATCGCATCCATCATGTTGACAGCAAACTAATGACAGAACTGTACCCTCCTGGAGTGGCACCACACAGTCATGTTCTAGGGCATAGCTCGTGTCTTGCATTCCATTTATCTATCTACAGTTATTTTGTGGAAATACGTATCAACACAAATAACACTAATGAGGGATTACCCGGGTCCTTTATGTGAATTAACTTAATTGAATAAACTTATCCTTTTTATGAATCTTACTGCTTTTAAACTACTGGCAGTGATTTAAAAGACCTACTGTTATTTTCTTGTGCAGTTTCCCATGGGAAGGCAAAATAAATACAATGATGAAAGAATAGTTAGAGATGGTATTCCACATCTTCCTTGTACTACATGGGTAATGGAAAACAGCTGGCAGTGAACTGTCTAACAGTGAGACTGTCTAAGTGGAACAGTATCCGTAGAAGAGGAGGGCAAGACAGCAGATTAATTACTCTTAAGACAGAAAAGTTTTAAAAAAGCATCAGAGACAGATTTGCACACACAGTTATTCTCCCTTATCTTTCTTAGGAAACCAACAACATAGCATGGACAAGAACTAGCCAAGTGAAAAGAATTATCACATAATCAAGGATGTCTTGTATTATTGTAGGTAACTAACATTGGTCAAAGAAAAATGTAAAGTTACTGCTATATGATCTCTTCTCACAGACCAAGCAGGAACACTGGGATATTGGCAGCAAATGACATGTGATCTCCAGCCATCTAATGTCCCTCCCACCTTGTTTTTTAACAAAGGTAAATGTATCACAATTAGTAATTGTTTTAGTAACTTACATTTATAGCTGATGGATTGAGGACAAGTTTGCATCCAAACCAAACTAAACACGTTGTTGTAACAGCAAATGTAGAGACAAACAGAATCTGAAAATTTGGTATCTGAAAAACAGTTTCAGAATGGGTTTCTCTCTCATTTTAAACACGGGCAGAATATGAACACACACACACATAGATATATATAGATATAGACAGAGATAGGTAGATAGATAGATAGATAGATAGATAGATAGATAGATAAAATTGACAATAAAGTTTCATACTTACCACATTAATTTTATTCCTTGCTATAGCAAAGCTCACAACTGCTGAAGGAATACACTGGGAAAATTAAAAGAGAAGACTAGTGGGATATTCTGCACAACAAATTTTATACATACTTCTATAGATGTATTTTATGTGTCTGAATTCGTATTTCAGTACACTTAGACAAACAGAAGATCAAAAACTCTGAAGAAAATGTGTCACTTGACTGAGCTCATGAGTCACAATCAGTGTCTGAGGATTACAAGTTTAAATATACCTTCCATATCCCTCCGTTTTGACTAACTACCCAGTACAATGTGATGAGTAAAAGAAAAAGTCTTTCATGAGGCATTTCATGCCTTTGTTAGTTTAAATTAACTCTAGAAGGCCAGAGATCCTTGAGCAGGAGAAAACAGTGCTGCTCCCAAACTGGGCCTGCACATTCTTTAAACAGACCTCATCCTGGCTGAGTAAGCTAAAATTTGCCCAACCTCAAAACAGTTCTGAGAACTGAAGAACCTTGTGAAAATCTGCTGAGTCAAGATACACTTCGAGAATTGTGCCTGGGATCTCCACTCTGTTCACTAGGAACTACGTTTCCATACTTGAGTGCAAAGACAAATGGAAAAGTCAGGCATAAATGAAAAGTCTCACAAAGTAATTTCTCTATCCCTTAGCTGTTCCCCACCACAACAGACATGGCTCCATTACAGATCCAACTCTGTTTTACACAAATGCCTACTAAAATAATAATAATAATGTTCTTATGTTAAATAATGAATCATGCAATAAATGCCACATTTCTAATTCTTTTCCCACACATCTGAACACTGACGGCTTAACAATGGAACTCTATAAAGACATTAATGCTGATATGTAAAATTCTTGGCAGCACTTCCTTAACATCTAAATGACCTCTACTGAACATAATTAAAACATCCTTTTATGTCCTGGATACATAGGAGTGTCTAGAACACTACAGGACTATGTTTAGGCAACTGAGTCCTACTACTAGTCCAGATGGTGAAAGTCTAGAGAGCAATTCAGCTTCAGGCTGATTGAGACACGTGGTGGCCAGCTGGCTCCACATCTCTCTAGGCTCTCCCGAGTGCACTGACACCATCACCTGCAGTAAGAGCTCCGACACTTTCCTCACATACAGACACCCAAACATGCACACCTTTAAACCCAATGTGATAATCTTCTGCATCCAAAGACCTACCAGGTCTTCGGAAATTCTCAATAAACATGAAATTCAAAGAGTCAAGATTAGGGGCAGAGAAAGAGACATCTCAGTAACTGACACTAATGTTGCAGAGAATAACATCTTTGTGAGGATACTGACTTCAAGGACTCCTCCAACTTTATTTTAACATCTTTACTGGAAACCCAAGTGATAACTCATTCACAGAGCAACTCCTGGGACTTGTTTGTTCCAAGTAAAGCGTTAGTCTTGGACCTAACTTAAAAACAAATATATAAGTCAAGTTGAGAAAATAACAATGACAGAATACTGCCATAAACAAAGCAAGTACATCAGACTCATCTTATGAATATCTAAAGTGCAAATGAAGCATATATAATACAGTAAACATATATATGCACCCCTAAAAATATAGTAAAAAATACTGAGCTTTGGAAAATGTCAGCCTTCTTTAATACATACTTTACTAATAAAATAATAATATCATGAGAATTTTAGTATGCTTCATTACTTGGATATTATGGGAAAATAAACTCAAAAATTAATACTTTGAGATACAATCTGAAATACATTTTGATAGCATATAGGCAGAAAACTTCCCAAATACATAGTAATGAAAAATTTCTTAAAATGAAGCACGGAGAAACTCCTCAGCAGATGAGTATTGCATGCCAGTGGTGAGCTGATTAACAAAAATGGTAAAGCAAACCCAGCTGTCTTTATGACAACTGTTATTCCTTTAACCATGCGACAAAAATCCATTTAATGAACTGTTGAATAGAATTAAATCTTACATGAAGAATATTAGTTGTAAAAAAAGACAGACAGAATAAAAGACATAAACCCACAAAAAATATTTACTATTCCATTTGCTGTCAAACAGCCACAGCAAATAATTAAGAATGCTTACTGAACCTGCTGCACAACGTAAATAATCCATTTCAGATGGAAAAATATTTCCCAGATATAGTGAAAATCCAGAAGTAATAAGGAGGCAAGTCTGCAAAGCAAAAAATAAAATAAATTTATATGAATAAAACTATTGGAAAAAAAAATCTATAAATCAGTAATCAATCCCTTTCAAACTGAGCTACTGATGGACTTTTAAGAATGCAGTTTTTGTGTGAATAAATTTGAAGAAAAACATCAAAATATGCTGACTTCCAAAGAAGATATTTTGCTGGTTACCAAGACCTAATAATGAACAACATTAATGTTTAAATCAAGAATTTTGTCCTGACCTGGATAATACTGCAATAAAATACTCAAGAGGTAACTGCAGTCTTTAGTGGTACAAATGTTTCAGAAACCTCAGCTATGTCTCTACTTTGCATTCTCTGCTTGACTCCACCAACATTCATTATGCATATGGGCAGCTGGGCAATTGCCAACTAGAACGCAGCAGCAAAAATAGTACTGGGATATATTAATGAAGTTTCTTCCACTGTATTTCTGCATCCCTCCAAATTTTCTTCCTGCTTTCATTCAGCAGCACATCCAAAAATGTTCAACTGCTCCTCTTCCCTTAATAAGTCTTCTGTTTGTTTCATAACTATCACAGTTACACACTCTGCAATAAGCAATTAGAGTCTTCTACTAACATTTTTTCTCCTTGTCATTCCTCTGAGTAGGCATTTCTTTGAAGGGGATGGGGAAAGTAAGAGACAGAATGGCTCTTTTGTTTTATTTGGGCATTTTTTTCATGTTAGAAAATTATTGGGGGTCTTTAAAAACCTTTGTCAAAAAAAGACAGAAAACAAGGATAGCATATGTGCATGTATGAACATACACACAGAATTCTGGCAGACTGGAAGAACAGTCTATGGACCACAAGTTGAAATTGTGCTTGAAGCTCATCCCATTGTTTCTGCACAAAATCAGCCCATCAGCCACTTTGATATCACTCTACAGTTTGTAACTGCCCCTTGAAGTGGACTGTTCTGTTCCCTATGACGTACGTTGCTGAGCATATAGACTTTCTTTTCTGGACACTGTCTTTCAGAAGAGCTGATAGAGACCAAACACTTGGGAGAAAAATCTAATTGGAATTTATTCCATTAGTTTATTAATAAAACTGCATTTTCATTTTTCCATTAAATTAATTCTTCTTGATAATATGACTTCAGCAAATGATCATTAAACGTTACTATCTCAAAAAATTTACAACTACTCAGTAAATTACAGACAGTTGTCCTTTTGGACAATTAAGTTTGAGAAAATTTAATGCAAAGAAAGCCAGCACTTCTTTTGCTCTCTTTTCATGTGACAGTACATTTGAAAGGAAATCCAAGCCTTGCAGTTTGTCAGAAAGGAAAAAATTTTCAGCTGTTTCCACAAAAATAAGGCAATAATTTTATTCACTGTGCAAAAACAAGCAATTACCATATTAACAGTGAGACACTTTTAGCTCTTAATAAAAATTACGCTTCAAAACACACGAGCTGACACGAAAAGAAAAGATCAAATTCTAATTGCTATAATGAAGTTTAATTAACTTGGCTCAGAACATGGATAAGCATATGATGTACATGCAAGATGAGTATCCTGTGATTCTAGCAGTGACTAAAAAACTCAAATCACTGTAATGTTCGTGTGAGAAACACAAACATAAACCTCACTATATAACGATTATACCCAATAATTATGTGGTTATTGAACCCTGATAGATGAATGTGACAATCAAATACCATGTATATTTTTTATGCCAAATGCTATCATGGCAGCCACAGTACATTTTATTTTTTAAATATTTTTAAAAGAATGCATATGGTCAGCATACTTTATAAACTCTACCAAAAGGCACTGCTTATACATACACATGGGCTGATATTTAGCACTACCACACTTATTCTCTGCTTATATGATTAATATTAATGATAAAAATAAGATTTCACATACCATCTCTGATTAGTAAAAAAATATCTAAAGAGTACTAGTAGTCAATGAATTCCTACATTCCAAATTTGCTAAATATGTTTCTATTTTTACAAACATTTATTTTCAATACTATCAGTGATGAAATTCTGAGTCTTCAAATGATGTCAAACAGAACAGATTGCTGGGCACTAAGGTCTCACCTATATTTTTAAATTTGCTATCATTTAAAGTACTTACTCCCATCAGCAAAGAAAATATCCACGTTTTGTAACTAAAGCAAGGATGCAGCCTCTTTGACAGCTGAAGGTCACTGGATTTGATATCTGGTATATAATTTCCATTCTCTTGTTTTCCTCGCTCCAAAGTTGGCATCCTGTCATAGCTAAATTCTTCTCTGTAACCTTCTTCCCTGGTCATAACACTTCACAACAGCAATTAAATAATAGTAATGGAAATTACAAAGAAAGAGAAAATAATACAATTTAGAGCCTTCACATACTCAGATCAGTGCTCAGCTAGATTTTTTGTGTATTCAAGACAAAATAAATAAAAGCAATATTTAGTTACTGGATGTATTTACATTTCCAAGTATGTAAGCTTTCTAACAACTTACTTGAATTAACTTGTAAGTTAATTACATCCTACAGCCACAGTTCATAATAATATAACAAATAACAAATTGAAAGTTTGTGTATCTATGGTACCTCAATAGATTCTTATTTCAAGATCTAAGAACCAGTTTTAGAGGTGTTTAGTTAGAGCATACCTCTATAACCAAAGCTTTTTTTCTTTTTCAGAAAAGATAATCAAACAGGCTTCAATATAAATTCCATTTCATTTCAACACTTATTTTCCCTATGAGTCCAATGAACACACATACTCACAATAACCCAGCTACAGCAAACTGCCTCTAATTTACCCAGTATCAACCATTTCTCTTGTTCACTTCGTCCTTTTTTGTTCACCTCACTGCTTGCCAATCTGTTAAAATACCTTGAGGAGTATCTTATATTAGAATTAAGTTATTGCAGATTTTTCAACAGTTAAAAACCTTTGTGCTTACCTTCCACTGAAAAGTTAACTGTCAGTTTAAAACAGCCCTGTGCACACAGCTGCCTGTACACTTTGTGATATTCTCACCGTTCAGTGAGTCATGCCAGCTTTGAAAAGTTCTCCCTTACACTTTGGCTTTCAACAACATCTATTCAGATATGGAACAAAAGCACAGCAAGAACTTCAGTTAAGCCAGGGAACAGGAAAATGCCTCCTGAATTTTAATTAACAGAACACACTAGAAAATGACTGTACTACATCTCATAGGGCTGCTTCCAAATCAGACCAACAAATTAAAAGTTTCATGTCTCTTTCTTATTTGAGTACTACCCCTTACTTAGCATCTTAAATAAAAGCTTCCTCACAGTTTACCAGTTTTAGCTACTATAATAGCCAGTGATCACAATATCCAACAAATGAGTTCTTGTTTCAAAAAAGCAAAATGTACTTACAATGCAATATTCTCCTAGAAAAAACTACAGATAAAAATTCAAGTATTACAGTGTCTCAACAAGTTGGGAAGTTCAAAAGTTAGAGGTTAGAAATGTATCAACATTATTATTTTCACTGTAGAACACTTTGTCTTTTTCCACTAGCCCCAGTCTTCTGGAGTGTTCAGAGAAACCCCGTACACTCCAATCGTGCCGTCACTCGTACTTACAGAACACCCAGATGACTAAACAACATATTTTAAACCTAGCAGGCAGCAGTGACATGCAATGGCCAGCGTGCATTGGATCCAGTCCTCCTGCTTATTAGGCAATGAAAAGGGGGAAAAAAAGGACGTTTTTATCTTGAAGATGTTGGCACCTTGACAGCTACAGCAATGACAGGGTCTTTTGTCTAAACTTTAAACACTCTTGTAACCAAGACACAATTAAATCTTCAGTATTCTGAAGGGCATCACCTTCAAAGTATGCTAGAAAAAGTTCTGAACAGCACAACTTCTCAGTTTGTACAGACTGTAGATTTTCCCTTTTTTCATAATGTCAGCCAATACTGAAAGAATATTAAAATATTACAGTTGTTTTAATAGATTTTAACAGGGGAATTAATACACCATACACAGCAATAGACACATCTGTAAACTGTGCTAGGAAAGAGGAGAAAAAAAGACTCTACAGTCAAGCAAAATTGTCTGAAGTAATTAAGCCCTTCTATTCCTCTGCCCATGGAAGAAACACTGCACAACTATTTCCATTATCTGTAACTTTCCAAAGACTACAGTTTAATGGAAAATGGGTATTGCTTACCTAACAGCTTTTTCAATGAATGCTATGTACTGATTTACTCTAACACAAATTATCATAGATACAAAACACAATCATATTTTAACCCTTTTGACCAGTTTAGGGAAAAGATTTGTTGGGGTTTTTTACACAAAATTGGTGAGATATTCAGGTATTTACTTGATCTTTACTTTTTACTTTTACTGTTTACTTTTACTCTTTGATTAAAAAGAATTTGTAAAGTCCTGCACCACTGACCAGAGCAGGCTTCAAACCCTGAACAACTTGTGCACAATTCCAAGTGTTTGAGCCAGTATTGTACCTGAAAGTTCTCTCTCTCAAGCATGGTATTACAGTGTCTTCTCAGGTTATAGTGAAATTCTTCCTACCCCCCGCCTTGTGAATTTTTCAGTATTTCCCATTTCCCTTTTGCACAGAGGTTCACCACAAAATTACTGTATCCCCTTCACTCAGCATCAGCATCAACAGAAAACACTTAAAGTTCAGCTTCTACTCTAAAAATTTTCTGGGGCCCTTATTTTAGGTTCCCTTCATTTCATGTTCCTGATTCCAGAAAAAGTCTCTTTTTTGTGTATACACAACTATAAGGCAAAATCTGGTAAACAGAACCCAAGTTGCTGACTAAGACCTTATCATGCTAGATAAGGTACAAATGTGCTGTACAGAGAGATTCCTCCGATTTCTAAAGAATGCATAGGAATCCTACACAAAGACTGCACCAAGTACAACAATTCCAACACAGCATGACAGGCTTCTGAAAAGGATTTACAAATCAAGTGTTTTTATTCTATGTTAGGCCAAGGAATGTCAAGGGACGACAATCACCTCAAACTGTGAGCAGCTATGGAGAACTACATACTTCCACCACAGGATTGACCACCGAACAAATCCAGCTGCCTGAAGCAGCTCTAGCAGATACTTGGTCATTTGCCAGTCTGTGCAATGCAAGCATCCCCCACAGTAACCACAAAAGATAAAAAAGAGATTGGCAATTATAACTCAAGTGCCAAGGGATAGTGCAACAAAAAGGTACATAAAACTTGTCACAGTCCTACTTATGCTATCAAAGACTAATGAAAAAGCATTCTGTCCTGGGCCAGGTTCCCTAGCCCTGGACAAAGGTTTGCCACGTTCCCAAATCTAAATGAAAACTGCACCTGAAGCTCTGTTGAAATTTACATTTACCATCCTGACCAACTCTTCCATTTTCTGATGAGTTAATAGCTGCACTACACTTGTATTCTTTCACACAATATTTAACTACACTATTTTAGCTCATTACCTGTATTCCTTGTTCAATATTTTCACCTCTTTTAAAATTAGCTCTTTGACATATTTTGTTTCTCTGAAGCTGATTCCTCAGTCTATGATTCTGTTATAAATACATACTATAATATTAGCTTTTCGCAAATATTAAAATGGATGCCATATGTATAATGTTCAAGTAGCTTTGCTAGAAAGATATAGGTTTTGTAACAGTAACTGGTGCCTTTATTTCTGTTATTAACTAAACTTAGACATAGTAGTGAAATAGCTGAGAGTTATCCTTGTGGTAATTGGACTGTCTGCTCGGATGGATAACATCCAAAGAACATAGGATGGAGACCCCTGCTACGGACATGCCGACTATCAGCAACTACAGCCTGCAGAGACCATGGACCAAGACCCAAACTGGAGAGGATAAGAACAACGGACCAAAACCACAGCCAGAGAAGGCACATGCTCTGAAAGAGCGGATCCAAGGAGGAACTATGCTAATCAGGTCCTAGAACATGTAAACTAGTTTGGGGAAAAGATTGAGTATGTATAATTGTTTGTGAATATGCATTAGGCTGATGCAATAGGAAAGGTATGTAAAGGGTGTCTCCAAAATGGCAGGTGTGCTTTTGGCTGAGTGCCAACCACCTGGCACTGTACTTTTGCTTTATTGTCTTTGTCCCCTATTGTCCTTTATTAAATTTTTTAATCCTAACAGGAGAGTGAACCTCGTTTTTCACAATTCCTAGCTCATCTCGTGGGGCATGTACTGAACCAAGATCAAAATGTATTGAAACTACTGGGATGCAGAGCTCGTCAACTCAAAAAACTTTGCTTTATGAAACACTGTTTGTTAAACACAACGCAAAGAGGGCTTATACAAGGTATCTGAAGTGCACTGTGTGAACAGAACTGGTAAAACTATGAACTAGAGAGATAGTAAGCAAGTCAGTAAAATTGTATTTCCGCTAGCACTACAGGAGCTCCTTCATTAATGGCATTAAGACAAAACCACCTTTTTTTTCCTGTTAGGCAAGTTATCATGTTCCAGAGTCTATCCTACCATTTTGAAACCGGCTGCTTCTGAGAGCATCGCAATGCATCAATATGCCATTTGCACGTGAATACTCTTCCAACCCACTCCGTTTCACCACACTGGAGGGACTCCATGCCTGGCTTCTTCTCAGGGCCACGGAAGCGCACGGAGAGGTCTCAGCCCAGGGGAGGTGACAGCCTGTCCATGGGCTCTCCCTGGTCCGGGCGTCTCATCACAGAAACACTGTCACACTCCGACCACAATTTCGGATAGCACCGCCAGCAAGCAACAGGCTGCACACACCTCTTTGCTTTAAGCTTTTCTGTGGTAAACTGGTGCGAGACCACCCTCACAGCGCCCTCCAGCCCCGCTGCTCGCTGAGGGCTGCGCTNTGGCGCCTCGGCTCCTCGCGCTCGGCGCGGTTTGACGCTTTGCGAAGCCGGTCCCGGGGCCTCTGACTCTTCGCTGAGGCGCTCCGGGATGCTCTCTCTCCTTTCTAAGGCCGTCTCTTTCTTCTGGAGACGCGCAGATGACGAAAGTGAGAGATGGGCGACCTCAGGTAGGAATTCCGGGCCGGTTGTGGGTTTGTGGTGCAGCTTCTGTGATGTGAGGTGTGTGCTTGTCCCCCACATGAGTGGAACTGAGTGCAGACTCGTTTCCCTAAGAAAGGAAGTGTCAGGAAAACTAATCCACAAACACCAGAGGTTTATGTCCAGAACGGAGGCAGGGGAGTCCTGTTACTTTATTCGAGTAAGGGGAGAGGTTATAGGCATTTCCCATGGGGTCTCTCAAGGTGTTAGAGGACGCAGCCTCCTTTTTATCCTGATTTCCCGGCTGCATTTCCCTCTCTTTCCGTATTGGCTGAGGTACTTGAGAGGTACAGACTTCCCGAATTGCTTCGTAAAGACCGTCTTCTAATGTGTAAAACCTTTCCCACCTTTTCTTCTCCTTTTCCTTGTGTCTCCGTTCTTTTTCTCTAAATCCATGGATTTAACGCAGTCTTGACTGAGTAACAGTCTGTCAATTAGTGGAATTCCTATGGAATTTATGGTTCCTCTCCTTGTTTCTTTCACCTCTCAGTATTTGGCTTTATCTATAGCAGGCCCACAGTTTGTAAAGACACCTTCTTCTCGTTCCTTTCAGGAGTAAGGAGATGATTGAGATTATAAGCCATCATTTTGACTACAGAGCATGTGGAAGTTTTCCCAGAAGTACTTTTTTGGAATTTGCTGGGTAGGACAGGTTACTTTTGCTCCTGAGAGTATGGAGTGAGGTGTAGGAGCATTGTTGTGGTGAAGCTTTGGCCTTTCCCTTGTGCTAGTGTCTTAATAAATAAACTTGCATTTTACGTGGGCTGTAGAATGGAGATGATAGTGTAGTTTTCATATTTCAAAATTATGTACATTTAAGAATGCTCCCAGTAGCATTA
The DNA here is from genome assembly GCA_013397915.1 of Daphoenositta chrysoptera. NCBI lineage: Eukaryota > Metazoa > Chordata > Aves > Passeriformes > Daphoenositta > Daphoenositta chrysoptera. The sequence continues at coordinate 165,856 of VZRO01002097.1, forward strand.
TTCGTTGTAGCAAGAAGTGCCTTTTTATATTCATGAATGCTTGAAAGAAAAAAAAACAACACTTTTTGTCTTGACTGTGAGTGTAGCTAGTAATAAATTTGAAGTCTAAACTACCATATTTCAGCCCACCTTTAAGTCTAAAGTTGCAGTGCAGTTGAGTTAATGTATGTGTGATATGTGAGTAGATAGTACATATAATCCAAAAGAGTAAAAACTTCTGAGTTTACAGAGAAACATCACTACATCTCTGTTCATAAGTGTATTAACTATAATATTATTTAAACAAGTCTGAAGAATGAATTTGTATAGCTTGTTTACTCTTCCTGCTTTTTCAGAATAGAAATCTTAACTATGTTGGATTCCCCATGCAAACAGTGCTGACAACTTTCTTCTCCTGTAGGAAATCTTAAAAATAGTTAATGCCCCAGAGCTTTTGGGAGAAGCTATTTAATTTGTGGGTATTTTTTTATTTAAGTTTTAAAATATATTTGAGGGGTTTTTTTACTATATGTATGTTTGTATTCAAGTGTCAGATTCTGTACCTGAAATGGAGTAATCCTGGCCTGACTGAACAGAGGGCTTTGGCTGAACCTCAGGAAAAAAACAAGAGAGTTTGACTTTTGGAAGAAGGCTCAGGCAATTCAGGATAAATGCAAGGATGTCGTGAGGTTTTGAAGGTAGTAAATTAGATGGGGCAAAGCCCAACTAGAAAGTTGCTATAAATATGATAGCAATAAAAGGAGAACTAAAGAGAAGCCCTATATGGTTTTGGGTCTGGAGGGAAATACAGTGATAAAGGATGAGGAAAATGTTGAGGTGCTTGATGCCTTTATTGCCTCAGTCTTTAATAGCAAGACCTGTGGCACCCAGCCTACTGAGCTGGAAGATGGGTGGGGAGCAGAATGAAGCCCCTATAGCCCAAGGGGAAGAAGGCAGTGAGCACTTAGACAGGAGTCCATGGGATGGGACAGGATCCACCCCAGAGCACTGAGGGAGCTGGCAGGAAAACTCACCAAGCCACTTGCCATCATTTACCAGCAGTCTTGGCTAAGCAAGGAGGTCCCAGTAGACTGCAAGTTGGCAAATGTGACAGTCATCTACATGAAGGGTGGGAAGGATGGTCTGGGAACTGTAGGCCTGTCATCCTGACCTCAGTGGCAGGGAGGGTTGTGGAGCAGATCATCTTGTGTGGCATGTGCAGAACACCAAGGGGTCAGGCTCAGCATGGATCTGTGAAACACATCAACCAACGTCATCTCCTCCTAGGACAGGGTGGCCCACTTAGTGGATGAGGAAAAGGCTGTGAATATTATCTTTACCAATGATCTGGATGAAGGGATCAAGGGCACCCTCAGTTAGGTTACAGATGATCCCAAGTTGGGTGGGGGTGTTGATCTGCTCGAGGGTAGGAGGGATCAGCAGAGAGCTCTGGACAGGCTGGATCAATGGGCCAAGGGCAATTGCATGAGGTTCAACAAGTTCATGTGATACATCCTGCACTTGGATCACAACAACCCCGTGCAGAGCTAAAGGTTTGGGGCAGACTGGCTGGAAAGAGGCCCAGCAGAAAAGGACCTGGAATGCTGGTCAGCAGTGGCTGAACATGAGCCAGCGTGTGCCCAGGTGGCCAAGGAGGCCAATGGCATCCTGACCTGGATCAGAAATAGTGTGGCCAGCAGGACTGGGGCAGTGATTGCCCCCCTGTATTCAGCACTGAGGAGGCTGCACATCAAATCCTGTGTTGAATTCTGGTCCCCTCACTACAAGAAAGACACTGAGATGCTGGAGTGTAGCCAAAGAAGGGCAGTAAAGCTGGTGAAGGGTCTGGAGCACCTGCTGAGGAGTGGCTGAGAGAGATGGGGTTGTTGAGTCTGAAAGAAAAGAGGCTCAGGGGAGACCTTATTGCTCTCCACAGCTGCCTGAAAGGAGGTTGTAGTGAGGTGGGGGTCAGTCTCGTCTCCCAAGAAACAAGGGATAGGATGAGGGGAAATGGCCTCAAGTTGCACTAGGGAAGTTTTATTTTGCATATTAGGAACAATTTCTTCATGGAAAGGGTTAAGCATTGGAACAGACTGCCCAGGGAAGTGGTTCAGTCAACATTCCTGAAGATACTTAAAAAGCTGTGGAGATGTGGCTCTTAGGGACAAGGTTTAGTAGTGGACTTGTTAATGTTAGATTTACAGTAGGACTTCTTGATCTTAAAGGTCCTTTTCAACCTGAATGGAAAAAAAGGTGGGTGCAGAGGCTGGAGAGCACCTGAGTAGAAGGAGATCTGGGAGTTTGGGTCAATGGCAAGTTGAGTGTGAGTCAGCAGTGCCCTGGCAGCCAGGAGGGCCAGGCATGTCCTGGGGGCATCAGGCACAGCATCACTGGCTGGGCGAGGGAGGGGATTGTCCTGCCCTGCTCTGCACTGGGGCAGCCTCACCTCCAGTGCTGGGGGCAGTTTCAGATGCCTCAATGTAAGAATTACATCAAACCATTATAGTGGGTCTAGTGGAGGCTGAGCAAGATGGTGAAAGGTCTTGAGGGTGTGACTTAGGAGGAGCAGCTGAGGTCACTTGGCTTGTCGAGCTTGGAGAAAAGAAGGCTGAGGTGTGACCTCATCGCAGTCAACGCCTTCAGGGAAGGGGTGCTGATCTCCTCTCCCTGAGGACCAGTGACAAGACACAAGGAAGTGGAAGGAAGCTGCATCAGGGGAAGTTCAAACTGGACAGTGGGAAAAGGCTCTTCACTGGGAGAGTGGTCAGTCACTGGAACAGGCTTCCCAGGGAAGGCACCAAGCCTGTCAGAGTTCAGGGGGCATCTGGATGATGTGCTGAATCATATTGTTTACTTTTAGGCAGAGTCCTGTGAGGAGCAGGGAGTTAGGCTCCATAATCCTTATGGGTTGCTTTCAATGTGAGATATTCTGTGATTTTTTTTTTTAATGGAGCTTAAAGTGTGTTGGTTTTAAAATGTAGTTTGCATTTAACTAACTTTGTTAATTGGTTGAAACCATAAATTGCAATAAGACTTCAAGTCTTAATTGTGAAAATAATTAGTTGGCAACTGTTGCTATTTCCAGTTGGCTTTTTGATAGAATGGATGTCCCTTTAAGTAGCATTCATAACTTTTTGCATAGTTCTATAAACAAGTGATTTGAGTTTGTCAACACTTTTCCTTTTGATGCAGGTGATAAAGAATTGAAAAGGGTACAAGGAGTAGTGACAAGACTTTGCCATGATTATGGGATGATAGATGACCTGATAGTCTTCACAAAGGATGTTGTTACAAAAAACATGCTGCTGGCTGTTGGACAAGAAGTTACTGCCACTGTGGAAGAGGATAAAACATCAGGTGGCCTGAACGCTGTCAGGGTAAGAGGTGAAGATAAATAGTAGTCTCACCTTCTCCATAAGCACCTTGAGGCTTTGTTTTGGAAGTTGCTATAGTTTTAGCTTGCAAATTCTGCAAAATAGGAGACATTGCAAGCCCTTCACCTAGTGGGAATAAGTTGGATTTTGTGGGTTGTTTATTGTTTTATTCCATCTCCTTTCAAATTATGTTTAATACTGATTCTCTGAATATAGGTGTAGATGTAGTGGATAAGAAGCTATTAGTTGAGATAATCACATCAGAATTTTAGTCATTGCTACTCCAGATCTGTATAACTTTTCCAAGTTTCACAGTCAGTTTTATGTTACTGTTCTATGAATGGATAAGAAGATCAAAGCAGTTTGATCTTGTGCAAAGTTTGCTTTTTTTGCACAGAAAAAAATATATGTTCTTGTGAATAAGAACAGAAATTTCAAAACTTCTTGTAAAAATTGGCAACTTATTGTTATGGACAATTGCAAAAATGGAGATTTTGCTACCTTTCTTGCTTAACATTTCATTTGCAAATCTATTTCAACCTTGATCATACCTTGTGACAAATTTTGAGGGGAGTTTTTTTTTAGCAAATCTGTTTCATGTTGAAACCAAATGTAGTTTCATAGATTAAATAAAACCAAAGAAAGTCTTAGTGGGGAGACAGTTTTGTTCTCTGATCCAAAATTAAACACGGAAGGATAGTAAATAGGAAGTGTTGTTTCTAAAGTATGACCACCTCTAGTGCTATCAAAAACCTAGTGTCTTGTAAGATAACCTTATGTCTCTTCTTATTTCCTTTTGTTTCTCCTTTTTAAATTTAAATTGGTTTCTTGCATAAAAACTAGGTATTGTTTGTCCAACAAGCAATTTCAATGCTGTTTGGTAAAACAGTACTCACAGTCAGAAAATAGAGTAGTTCAAATCTTACTTTTTCTTTCTTGTTTTTCTTCTGACGGACAGCTTTCAGCATACTATTGAAATATTGTCATTGCTCCAAAATATATAAACCTGGTAACTGAGAAACTGCATATGGATCTACAAAGCAACTAGAATATTTTAGCAGTTGTGGCATGTTTTGCTGTATGTTCTAGATAATAGCATTTTCAAAAGTACTTTTTTTCAAAAGCATGGTGATTTATCTTATTCCTGTTTGTGAGCCATAGTCCTGCAGGCATCTTGGACGGTTTGCAACGTAGTTTGTGGCTGGGTGAAAAGTTTAGAGAAAAGTTTGTGTCAAAGGCCAACTGTACTCCATAGAAAGTCAAAGTCCAAGGGCAGTCTTGATTCAATAAGCAAGAAGAAAAGCTCTTTCTTTCAAATTCTGTTCTAAGAACAGAAATAAAAACCTAAACTGTTCTTTTCTTTGTGATGTGTTGCATTACTTTCCACATAGTGGCACAAACTTGAGGTACTCTGAACATTTGGTAAGAAGAGACAACAGTGTTTGAATCGTAGTTGTCTTGGATGGTGAAGAGCTAAGTCCCTTTTTAAACCCCTAGTTAGAGGAGAAAGTTTAGCATCCTGACAAGCGTAATTATTAAATACTATACAAAATGATGCTCGGATACCAGTACTATCTCCTTCCAGATAACTGAGATACTACCACTTAACTTTGGTTTTTGAGTGATCTCTAATTGCAGAGAGGAGTACAAGCTTTGCAGCCTGGTCACTGCAGTTTGGGGGAGAATCTGGAAGGGGCAGATTCTCCCCCAAATTAAACCAAAGTTTAAGCTTTGGTGCTGTCAGTGTGTTTATTACTTGCTTTAAGAACGAGTGTGGCCAGCCTTGGGTGGCTCTCTGCTCAGTGTACTGTTTCAGCTGCACTTTGGAGCTACTGGCCATGTGTTTTGGAAAGATCCTGGCTCAAAAGTCTGGATTTCAGTTTATTTGAGGTCAAGTCCTAATTAAACTCTGCATGAAATGATTATAGGTTCTGTAGCAGGCTTTAAAACCAGGCTCTGCCAGTGGTAGTAGGAAGGCCATTTTGACCCTAGTATGAGAAAGAACTTTACAGTTTTATTGGTAGGGAAAAATTGAGAAGTATCAAAAGAAAATCTATGTTGGGAGTTTTAAAGTGTTTTTATGTCTTAAAAACATTTCCTTAGGTCTACAAATTACTTTCAAGTATAACTCCATGTGTCATTTACGTGAAATGTAAATTTACTAGTCTTTTTAGGAACAGTTTGCTTACTCATGTTCTATCCATATGAAGCTATAAAATAATTTAGTAGAAAGTTTGATATTCTCAGATCTTCTTGGTGCATGTGAAGATATGTCTGTCACACTGGAACAAAACATAGTTGTTGTTTTTTTTTTTTTTCCGTGAGTTTTCGTGTCATCAAAAGGAATGTTACATAATAATAGTTCTTTTAATGCAATAAAACAGTATTGACTAAAAAATAAATAGCTATATATAGTGAACTGTAGTGTTTGCAAACCTCTGAAGTATCGGTAGACATAGGCTATTTATTATTATTGTAAATGGTAAGCATTATGTTCAACAAAATAAATCATATAAAAATTAGTGTGATAGTATACTTCAGATTGAATCAGACTTCAGTAACTTACATGTGAGGTGGTGATATGAAGAGTCTCTAAGAAGCAGTTCTAGGGCTTTTCTTAATCAAATTATTAAAAAATGACAGAGGGCCAGTCTGAAACACAAGTAGTGTTTATAAATACCATCTTGAAAACATGTTTTTTGCTTTCTGAAAGAGTAATTTTCTAGTTCCAGTTGTGTACAGTCACAGTGCTGGATGTGGTCCTCTTGTCAGTATGAAGAAAATTCTGAAGCAGACCTAAAGCAAAGGATGTGTGAGAAAGATTTGAAAAATCAGCATGTAATTATAGTAGTTGTCAGCACTGCAGTGTACAGCAGACTTTAAAATAGAAGTTACTGTTTGTTACTCATTGTTTTTGTGTACAGAAAGTAACAGTTACAGCGAGTGAGTAATTGTCTAATAAGATGCTTTGCCTCCATAAGCAATTGAAATTCTGTATATTTATTGTAGGAATATATGTTTAATTCTAAGTATCAGCTGGGTTATTTTTATATTAACAGGTAGACACCATCCAGAATACACAAACTTCAGAGGACTTCAGTCCTGCTTGTGATGCCTCTGAACTCAATAAGAAAACAATAATTGGGAGTATTACCTCTCTCACTGCAGATGGTGGCTATATTAATCAGAATACTTACTTTGCAATGGAAGATGTCTGGGAAGGTGTGTAGGGACTTCTTGTTTCCTCTTTCTTAATATTTTTGTGTATATAATAGAAATATCTTCTGATAAACTTGCCATTGTCATCTCAAATAAGTTCTAATAGAGTATGCAGTGAAAAACAGTGAAGCAGCTGGACATGGATGAAGAAAGCTGCCTGTTCATTCTCACTGAGAATGACCTGCATTTAAGCAAAAGTTGCATGTAAGCAAGTGTATTTTTCCACTAGCATCTCCTACATAGTTTGTCATAAGCTGCAAGGTGAAGGGGACTGCAAAGAGAACTTTGGACCCAGTGGGTCTGGAGAATGCCTAGTTCTGGGTTTTATTTAACTACAGTAGTTCTGTAGAAGAGTAACATACATGTTATCAATAGTAATTAATCTTGAGAAATGCTCTGTTTTGTATAGATTTCAAACCTTATGAAGGTGACTGGGTGCAGGCAAAATATTACATTAACTCGACAACATGGAAGAGTGAAGCAGTTGCTGTAAGGCCTCTGAGGTATAAGCAAGTAAACAAGGTAAATGTTCTGCACATTGTTTTTGGCAAGAGGAATCTTGGATGAAGTGAGGTTTCCAGTTGGTTTCAGTTACAAATATTGGTAGATCTTCTGTAACACATCTTTAATTAAAAGATAGAATGTATCAATTCATCCATTTAGAGGATGTTTCTAAAATAATAAGGCATTTTGAAAACGCATACACATTTTGGGTTGAACAGGAAGAGTAACTAACTCATCTATTATGAATTCCTGATTTGTATGCTTACTATTGGTTATAATGAGGCTGTGTCAGGACTGGGGAATTTATTATGTTTATTCAAGTGTTTCAGCTTAAAAACAGCTACTGTGCCTTTTTTTTTATTTTAATGGAAGTATTTGTTCACTGTAGTAATGCATATGCTATGCTAGGTTTATGGTTTATTGTATGTCTTAACTGTATATATTGAATATTTGCATGTCAAGCACAGGAAAAAAATTCTTCTTGTTACTGCTAGTATGGAAGTATAAATTAGATAAGTTGATATGTCACAAGAATCATGACTAAGTCAGGTGCACTTTTGTAGATTCCACTTCAGTGGAATTTAATGCTTGTCTGAAGTACTTGTGTTTCTTTACACTTCTAAATCTGAAGACAAGTACAGGGATTCTGGGTTAGAGCTCTATGTTTACCTCCTGTGATTAACTGTAATTTCAGAATGCATTTTTATTAATGGTAGAAGGGCTGTTTCAGGGGAAAAACATAGGCAGTGTTAGTATGTCTGTCAGCTTAAGAAGATAATATCAAGTAACAGCAAATACAAACTGTTTCAGGTTCGCATTTCCAGCATCTGTGGAAGAACTGGGACAGTAGATGACAGTATATTTTTCACTTTGGATTCACTGAGACTTCCTGATGGTTACTCACCTCATAGATATGATCTAGTGAACACGATTGTGGTGGAGAGCAGTCAGTCCTGTTACATTTGGAGAGCTCTCTGCTTGGTGCCAGTCAGCCAGGATGGGTAACGTTATTTTGTTCTCTTTATAATATTTATAGACACAGTGTAGTTATGCAGCTTGCATTTCATTGCATCTGTCAAGCAAGAAATACTGTGAATATTTCCCTAGTTGACTAGAAGGCATAATACAGACCGTTGGAGAAACCAGAGCATGATATGATTTGGCTCCTTTTGTTTGTTTGTTATTTTTCTTCTTCCAGTAGGTGTGAACATGAGTGCTTACTAGAGAAGCAAAACTAGTTAGCAGCAGAGCTACTAGGAGCAGCTGAGCTGAGGGATATTGTTAGGCAGGGAAGGAGTTTTGCATGCATATTAGAAAAAGGCCAAGTTCCTACTAGAGGAGCACAATTTAGAAGAGACTTTACTGTTTGAAAACGGTTCTCAGCAAAACTCATATAAAATTTATGGTTTTTAATCGATTTTGCTTAAGTTACAGTGATTGTTCAGATATCTGTCCTCAAGGAAAAGTTTAATGATCTAAATAATAGAGATTCATTGGGCTTGCAAGTATTGAACTGAGAGGTTCTTCAGGCACTTTAGATGTTATGTGTGGTGTGAGGAGGATCTGGACAGACTGCAGAAGAGGTTGGAAAAAGTAGATGATGTTCAGTATGGAGAAGAAGCAAAACTTAGTGAAATAATCAACTACACAACGGTAAAATGGGCAACTAGTCAGTAACAGACCTCAGCAAAGATCTGGAATTTGACTTGTGAGTTTAAGTGTTTGTCCTGTGAAAAACACAGGTACCACCTAAATAAATAGATTTATTACCTATAAAATCTATGACTTTCCATGCTGAGGTCTTGGCAGGATTAGAGAGTCTAATTCTGCAGGCCAAAAATTAATTGTCAATCAATTGGAAAGTCCAAAGGGGAGAGCGAAAGGACCTTCTGGTATCTTTCAAACATAGTCTTTGGGAGATCTCTAGGAAATTTAGCCAAGGGCAGTAAGTCTTCAAGGATCTAAAAAGAATGCAATAAGCTGTTTTCTCTAGAGATGACAGATATAATAAATTATACCTAGATGAAACTTGAAGTGTTTACATCATTTTGCAAAACAGTACAAATTGTTCATGTATTTTTTTCAGTTGCACCTATTTTTAATGACAGATTTGATACAGAAAACTACTACTAATGCCAAATTAGAAACGTAGACTTTTGGGTTGATTTCTCAGGTTGAGTGTACATCCTACCATATCAAAAACTGCAGCTTAAGCTGCAGTGGGAGACATCTAGTGGGCTTGGCTAGTAAATTGATGCAGCTAATGAAAAGCAGCTGCACTCACTTTCTATTTAAGTATGTCAGATAATTCTGGAAAGAATACTAAGGGTGTGTACCTATGAGTGAGATGATTAACATATTTCTAAGTTATTTCCATGCCACTTTATCTAAATGAATAGTTTCTTAATTACAGAATAGAAATCATGTAAAAAATTGTTTCTTCGGGTAGAAGATACCAAGAGGTTAGACCTATGCTCAGGGTTCCAGACAGGAAAGAGCATGTGCCTGGTTTCATAGGCATTTTTCATCAGCTGTATGTAATAAAATTTTTTAAGGGTACTTTTTGGTTTTCAACTGTTTTTTAAGTTTGTCTTCAGCTTGCTGATTTCAGATTGGAACAGTAAGCAGAAGACACAAGTGCATAGGTTGAAACACTTCCAGTCTAGTCATTTTATCTCTTAGCTGCAGTGCTAATCATGACTCCTGCTGAGGAGCTGGTCTTTGTTGTGTCTTTGTTCAGCCCCCAAAGAGAGCCATAATGACTTCACTCACCATTTGATTCAGCTCTTCAGCTGAAGTTAGTTAACTTCTCAATCATTTTAGTCTTGCATCCAAAGTTTTATACTGGTTTATTGTGCTACTGCCAAAAGACTTGTTGCTGCTTAAATTAGTAAAGTTAATCTACTTGTCATCTAATAAATGACTGAGAACAAAATGAACTGTCTCACCTGCTTCCTTCTAAATATTGTGATTATGCCTTGGTATAATGTTTCGTAAACGTGTGCTGAATCAGATACTTGCTGAGTCTATTAGTGTTTAAAAACTGCTACTTAAAATTACTTTTACAGACAGTCTCACTCTGATGGAGGTAATATGGATGAAGCTTATGAAGACTTAATAAGAGACAAAGGGGAGTTGAAAGTATCAAGAATGACTAACTTTGGAACTCTGAAGCAGGGGGAATCTAAAAGAATGATCGTTTGGATAGAGTAAGCCTTTCTAATTGTTTGAAGATTTCTTTATTTCCATCACTCCGCAGTCTGTTAACTTGTCTTACATACAGAAGCCTCTTCTAGTGGAGCCTTGTGGTTTGTGATCTTCAATTAACCTTCAGATACTATGGAATTAAAGAGAATTTCATGCTGAGTTTAATGTCTGTAGGATAGCCTTTTTGATATTGAGCATTTATCCTGCAGATAGTGCTTTGAGACTCCCCAGTCTCTTTTCAATCCTAGTAAAATCCTTCCTAGAATGAGGATTGAAGTAAAAGCTTTTACTTGTGTGTTTAATTTAAACTGCAGATACTCTGCCATCTTCAAAATCTTAGAACAAGAGGACTGGTGCATGTTCATGTATTAAAAGGAGATCAAATTTTTTTTTTCTGGGTTTTTCTGTAAACTTTGATGCTGAGGAGGAACTGCATTGGTGTATCCTTGGGAGGTTTTTGTTTTGTTTTGTTTTGTTTTTTTTTCCCTTTGTGTTTTCTTTTTCACTTCTGGGTATAAAGGCTTAAATGAAGACATGCCTGAATACCCATTATTTGTTGTTTTATGTTTTTTCTTAAGAGTTTTTACCCAAAGATGAATTACAAGCTCACATTGTTTCTTGTTATACACAGTATTTTTATGTGCTTTATATGGTAGTTTATGTGACCTAGAAATATTAACATAAAGCAGAGATTCTTGTCCTCCTGAGTTAGAAGCAGCAGTGCAATTTCTTTTTGATAGCAATTATGAAATCAGGGTGAACTAACATGCTACAGACAATTTTATTTGACTTCAGGTAGAAGTCAAATTTTTCAAGAACATTCACCATGCACTTAATTATGTAACTAATCACATAACTACTTCTAGGAATAAAGGGAGTGTACCACAGTCCTTAATTAGCTGCAGATTAGCTGGATGGGTGAAAGACAAGCAATTCAGTGTTGAGATTCCTCAAAAATGTGAGAACAGTCCAGAAGCATATCTGCCATCTCTTCCAATAAATCAAGAAAACCTCTCAAAAGGTGAAATTAATTCATTTAACAACAGTGAAGGAACAACAAATGAGTCATTGAACCATACATCCATTAAGAAGAATGGAGTCATTCCAGGTACAGTGAAATGATAACATTTGAATGCTGAATGTTAGCTCCTCAGAAGACCATTGGGTTTGTTTGAGAAGACTTGCCTATGTCAGCAATAGAAATTGTCATAACAAAATTTATTATGTGTTTACTGCAGAAGGAATTGATTTTCAAAATACAGATTTATCAAGGACAAAAGAAAACATTTCATTGGTGAAAGAGGAAAATCTACAAAATGGAGAAAGTAAGCAAAAAGACTATGTGGAGCAACCAATTAAGCACAGCAATATTCCTGCAGAAATTGTGATACCACCAGGTGAAAAAATATTCGTAGTGATTATATGCACAGCTGTGTAAGTATTTCTGTCCATTATTTCTAACCAATACAATGGCAACAAGTAATGAAAATAGACTTAACAGTTCCCGTATTCTGGGCATAGTTCTCTTCTTGCCACGTTGTGCTTTAACCCCAGCTGGCAACTAATCCCCATTCAGCTCACTCACTCCTTCCAGCAGAATGGTGGAGACAATGGGAAGAGTAAAAAAGAGAAAACCCATAGGTTGAGGTAAAGACAGTTTAAAAGGTAAAGCAAGAGCCACAAGCATAAGCAAATTAAAACAAGGAATTCATTTACCACTTCCTGTGAATAGGCAGGTGTTCAGCCATCCCCAGGACAGCAGGGCTCTGTCACACATGATGGTGACTTGGGAAGAAAAATGCCATCATTCAGAATGTCCTCCGTTCTTCCTTTCCCCAGCTGTATATACTGAGCATGATGCCCTATGATGTGGAATTTCCCTTGGGTCAGTTGGTGTCAGCTGTCCCTTCCAATTCCTCCTTGCTGGAGGGCAGTGTGAGAAGGGGAAAAGGCCTTGACTCTGTGTAAGCCCTTTTCTGCACAGTGAGAAATGTTCCTATGTTATCAGCACTTTTTTCAGCACAGATCCAAACCAGAACTCCATACTAGCATACTTCATAGCTACTAGCTATGCAGAAAATTAACTCTACTCCAGTCAAAACAGTACATGGTGTAGTGTAAAGTAAGCCAATACATATTAGCAAATTATCTGGACAGCTATGTTAGACTTTGAAAGTAGTTACCATTTTAGTGCTTGATCCTGAATTTTTATTGAAAGAAAATGATAGTAGTTAATGAAACATTATTAGTTGGAGTAGGTAACATCTCTAAAATGACACAGTGAGATGAAGATAATGCCTGCAGAAGGATATATTCTTTGTAGGAAACCCATTGCTCCATGAGCACTAGAGCTAATGCAGATTTCCTGGGAATTGCTATGTTATGTCTGATACGTTTCTTCTAGTCTTTAGTATCTTGTATTGCTACATGCCCTGATGTGAAGTTTTCCTGTTCTGTGATAGGAAATTCAAGTTATTTATGCTGAAATAAGAAAGAAAAGGCTTTCTTCACTGAAGGTGTAATTCACAGAGGAAGTGATTTGCAAGTCCTAAAAAACCCTTGAGAAACAAAAAATACTCTGCCTTACAAAACATTTTTTTAATTTAATTAAGAATGGAAAGTGGCTTTGTGGTAGCACTTTCATTCATGGAGGAGTAGGAGCCCTAAGTGGCAAAGCTTACATTCGTGTGCTTTTCACTTGCTTCCAGCTGTAGCTCTGCAGACTTTGTGTTCCACAGCCACTGATTCCTAGTATAAGGTAAAAGTTGGACAGAGGAAAACAAGGTTTCATTCATCGAAGTAATGCTGCAATAATATTCACTCTACTTCTCTTACCATTTTAAATAGTGAAGCAGGGGGTAGAAAATTTCTTAGGAGAATGATTCAGCTCTAGTTTGAAATATAGAGCTGCAGGCATGGCTTGCCTTCATGGAGATAGACATCTAGAAAGAACAATTTATATTTCACTGTAAATCTGTGAAAGCCACAAAGTCTTAGAATATTCTAATAATACAGAATAATCCACACAAAACTCCATGGAAGGCTGCAGCATGAAATTAACAAGTGTTTGCTATCCATTTAAGAGACCACAGAGACCGCAAATTTAGATCATAAATTTGGACAGTTCAGTGTCTGGTTTGAGTTTTTACATCAGAGAAAACCAGGCTATGGTTTTAACCTGAGCAGGTAGTGTTAGTTGGCAAAAGTTTAAGAAGTGGCTCTCCTGCCAAAGAGAAGGCAAGCTGGAATCCTTCTGGGATGCATTTATTTCAGGCACATGGAAGCAGTGTTGAACTATGTAGTTAGAGAATTTCACTGTGGTTGTGCTTAAGTTTCTTAGAAACCAGTCTGAAGAAACCTTTCCCTCCTGGTTTCTTCCCGTTTCTCACCCCCCAAGCAACATTTGCATGAATAAAATACATTTTTCAGAATTAAAGGATTTTTCCTACTTTCTCCCCTTCATGTATTTACAGTTAGTGTTCAGTTCTGAATAGCCTTTTGCAAGGTGCTGCAAAGCTGTTGCTGCAGACAGTGAAGGGATTTGCTTCAGGTTCCTCTGATGGAGCTGTTTGGCTCATCATTTTCAGTAGCAATAATTCCAAGACGTTCCTTGTGACAGAAGTATTAATTCTGTACCCTAGTATGTTGAGTGGAGGAATTCTGCTCTTTACCCAAGGTTTTGATGAAATTGTGGGGTTGAGATTTTTGCTGTGGGTTGGGGTTTTCTTGGTTGGTTGGTTGGGTTTTTAATATATGATAGCTGGATTGACCTTGAGGTGGGGAGTAAGTGTGAGGAGTTACCCTAAGTTAGCAATTCTCATATGTAACTGAAATGAGAATCTGTCTCATGGCTGGGGAAAATGAAGTGTGAACAAGTTGGTTTTAAGAAGATAACTTCTGTTTACTTGAAGGACTCAGGGACACAGTAAAGAGCTCCTGTTGCTTGGCTTTTCTCATTTTACTGTTGGCCGCTATATTGAAGCCACTGTAACAAATGAAGAAGAATTACTTATAGCACCTGTACAACCTTTTTCTCCAAGAAAGCCTAAAATTATTCCAGATTCTCAAGCAAGGAAGACAACAGTGGCTGGCCCTAAACACAAAAGGTACTGTCACTTAGAGCAAAAAATAACATTTGCCCAACACTGCTCTATTTGCTATTGCTATATCTGTTCTGTAATGCTGAGAAAGAAAATGTGAAACTGGGAGAATCTGTACATGTTTTTATATATATATATATATATGTTGTAAACATGATGATTGTGAACATTGCAGATAGAAGAGATTGTGTAAGTAATTAACTGCTTGATTTCTTTGAAGATTTTTCAACAATTTTTAATGTGTAATGTGGTAATAAACAAAGTAAAACACTGTTGCTTAGTTATCTACTTAGTAACAATTGTGTTATTAAAAAAACATGGGAAACTGAAAATAGATTTCTGAGATAAGCTACTTAATTTACGCAACTTTAATGTCTACATCTGACTAGTGTCTCCCATCTTTCATTCAAAACTTCCGTTTTGCAAATAAGCTTCCATTTTAATTACAGTATTTGCTTAAGTTATACAACTAAGGTGAAAAAGCAGAAATGGTGTTTTCAAATAAACTGTAGGGAGAACACTTATTATAGAATAGCCAAAGTTGCAAGGGACCCATAAGGATCATCAAATCCAGCTCCTGGCCCTGCACAGAACCACCCCAAGAGTCACACCATGTGCCTGAGAGCTGTGTCCAAACACTTCTTGACCTCTGTCACGTTTGGGGCTTTGACCGCTTCCCTGTTCCAGTGCTCAGCCACACTCTGGGTGAAGAATCTGTTCCTAATATTCAACTTTGCCTTCTCCTGACACAGCTTCATGCCATTCCCTGAGGTCCCGTGCACTGGCCACTAGATCAGTGCCTGTTCCTCCTCTTCCCCTCACAAGGAAGTTGTAGACAGCAGTGAGGTCTCCCCTCAGTCTCCTCCAGGCTGAAAAGAACAAGTGACCCCAGCAGCTCCTCATAAGGCTTCCCCTCCGGGCCGTTCACCACCTTCGTGGTGGGACAGTCTCCTCCCTTGCCTGGCTGGTGATGCTGTGCCTGATGCACACCAGGACACACTTTTGGCCCTCCTGGCTGCCAGGGCACTGCTGACTCAGGTTCAACCTGCCATCCACAAGGACCCCCAGGTCACTTTCTGCAGTGCTGCTTTTCAGTGTCTTATCCCCCAGTCTCTCCATAAATCCAGGTGGACTAGGTGCAGAATCTGGCACTTTTCTTTGTTCAGTGTCATACAGTTGGTGATTGTCCATCTTTCTAGTTTGTGTAGGTCTCTCTTCAGCACCCCTCTGCATTTGAGGGAGTCAGCAGCTCCTCCGATTTAGTATCGTCAGCAGACTTACTCAGTATACCTTCAAATCCTGCATCCAAGTCATTTGAGAAGATGTTGAAGAAAACTGACCCTAAGATGGAGCCCTGAAAAACTCCATTAGTGAGAGGTCATCAGTCAAATGTTGCCTCCTTCACTGTAACCCTTTGTGCCCAACCTATGAGCCGTTGCTCACCCATCCCATGGTGTATTTATCCAGCTGTGAGCTGGGTATTTTGTCCTGAAGGGTGCTCTGAGAGACAGTATGAAAAGCTTTACTGTCTTGTGATGACATCAGCCAGCTCTTTGAGTACTCAGATGAATACTGATGAATACATCAGGCCCCATAGACTTGGAGGGATCCAGCAGGAGCAGCAAATCCTGCAGAAGTTCAGGTTCAACTTGGAGTTTATTCTCACAGTCATAGCCCCCCAGCTGAAGGCACGGTCACCCCCTTAGTCCCTTATCAGTGTTGAAGACAGAGGCAAAGAAAGCATTAAACATCTCTGCCTTGTCTGTGTCCCTGTGTGTGAGGTGACCATCCTCATCCTGTAATGGGCCAATGTTTCTGCAGTGCTTTTTGCTATTGGCACATTTTTAAAACCTTTTTATAGTCCCCCACAGTACTGGACAGCTTAACATTAACTTAATTAACTAACTGATTAGTTAATTAACTAATTAACTTAATTAGCTTCGGCCGCATGAAGGTTTTTCCCTACAGTGTCACATAGCATCTTTGTAGAGAATCTTTTACCTTTCTTCCCAGTATAACAAACTTCTCAGTTGTCCCTTTGAAGGAGTCATTAGTCTGTCATATGTATGTGTGTTTTGGCTTTATAATCTTGGTGATGTGGCATGTTAATTAGCTGTTTTTCACATACATTACTTGAGAAAGCTAAATGATATGTCATACATTTTTGTTTTAGAAATAAGAGAAGGTGGTGTTCAAACTTTCTCCCACATTATACGATACCAGATGAGTTAAGAAAATGTGTAGAACAGCAGTTAGACGTACTGACCTTTCAGCCCCTCCTAGCAGAGGTATGTAAGTGTAGTTTTATATAAAAAATACTTTCTTGCATAGTGTTTTTGTTCAAGCTTCCTTAACTTAGGAAAAATGTGTAGTCCCTAGTGTAAGAGGAGATGACATAACACTGTTGTCAGGTAGACTTAGACTTCAGTCTGGATCCCATAACTTCCATGGTTTTCAGTATGTTACAGAATCCAAGCTTACAAAACCACAAAAGCATAAATGGGAAAACCTGAAAAGAGAATAGAAGAGTATTGGGGGGGCATCACAGAAGCTGAACAAAGATTTCTCTGTATTCTCACTTCTTAGGAATCACTGGAAAAGGTTTTTTAGATATCAGAACAGTTCTTTCACAGAAAATGAAAGCACAATCTCTTAAATTATTGCAATAACAGAGGATTCTTTTCTGGTTGTTCAAAATTATTTTCTTAAACATCTTCAGATTTAATTCACTATAGCTTGTTCAAATTCTTCCCACAAGTATAGCAGGTTCAGACTATATATAAAACACCCCCAAAAAAGCTGTAACGTCTTAAAAAGAATATTACAATGATTCCTTTCCCAAAACTTTGTCCTTATTTCTGGTAGAACATTGCTGCAACTCACTTATTTTTTTTGTAATGGTAAATTTTTAAGTACTTATAAACTGGCGCTGACACTTTTTTAAAATGTAAGAGGCTGCACTGTCTGCTGACTGAACAGCTCACATTAAACCTGAGGTCACAGCATTATACTAGTAGGTTAGCTATCCTCTCTCTAAAAGATGATAAAGATCTGTAGTGTTTAAAATAATTTTACACTGAAGGCCTGCCATTAATGGCCACTTTTTTTTAACCACACCTTAAGATCTGTCTGGTACTGGTGACTTAAAAGTCTGCATCAGAAAGTGCTGCTCATTTGCCTTGTATTTGAATGAGAAGATACCAAGTAGAAAGCATTCTGTGCTATGGTTGTTTAGGTAGAGCTTTGTACTGTTGGAGAATACCTCTGCAGTGAGATTCATCAAGCTTGAGGGAGAAACTTCAGGTTCTTTCAGCTTGCCATAAGTTTTATAATCATCAGCCAGGGCCAAGACTGACATGACTCTCTCTTTTTCAGCTGTCTCTGTCCATGTATTTAGATTTTATGCTTTCTGGGCATAAACTGAGCATAGAACTCAGCTTGTAGACTGCCCCTGAATTCAGATGTTGTAGTAGGGAGGGACTTGGTTAACTCTTTAGCTGAGTGGCTATTGTATTTGAGCTCCAAAGACTCTACTAATTTTGCTTTGGCTATTAAGGGAGTTTAAAGTATTATCTAGTGTATGGATTCATGTATTTAGGTATCTTATTTGGTAACCCAGTTGCTGTGCAGTCTGTCTTAGGAGGTGTTTTGTATAACATTAGCAATAGTGGGTTCCATATCTTAGTGTACAAAAATAATGTATACTGTTTTGTTTTTCAGCGTCTTAATCTAGACAATTACATAGCAAACTTTTCTACTCTTTTATGGCTTGAAGAGATCCAAGCAGAAATGGATTTAAAAGATTACTACATGAGTGGGGTTATTTTAAAAAGGAATGGGAACCTGTTAGTGCTGGAAGTGCCAGGAGTAGCAGAGGGCAGACCTCGTCTGGTTCCAGGTAGAAATGAACATGAGATAAAGTCAAATGGCATGTTGATCTGTATTTTCACTCCAATGCAAACTCTGTTGTTTATTCATTTGTTTAAAGAAGTCTTTCACATTTTTAAGCACAAAGTTCCTCATTTAGACGATTGGGGACAGGGGACACAGTGTCTCAGTCTTAGAGTGGCTGTTCTCTGAAGCAGTGTAGCATGTGTCTGTTCTTAAAAATGTTTCAATACTTTAGGATTTTTCTTTTACATTAATCAGTGGGGTTTTCAGCGCAAATAAACTGCAGTGTAGCAATAGCTTAAAAAGCAATAAGTGTAGCAAAAAAGCTGTGAAAGCAGCTAAAATTAAATTCAGAATTTCAAGTAATATACAAGGTAGCGTTTTCAGGAGGTGTCGTGATCAATACTATATGCCTTTTAAAATGTAATATACAACTACACATGGCATTTCAGAACAGTACTGATATGGATACAGCAACTTTGCTGAAGTTAGCCTCTTGCAAATTCCTAGTTTAAACATGCAGAAGAGAAAAAGAAATTACATTCTGCAGTGAAAATGTTACTATTCCTTGTAACAGTATTTTGCCTTTTAACTTTGTTTACAATTAGGTGATAAGGTGATACTGAAAAGTCAGATCTACTCAGAGCATATTATAGAGTACATCGCCTATGTTGCTGAGGTAAGCAAAGTGTCTCTCCTCTTGAAAATACTGTGGTCCACAGGTTTTATAAGGGAAGTTTGCAATTCATGAAGTTACAGACTGTTTTAACCTGACTTCTGAGAAGCTAGATTTATTTATCTATATTTTGAATGGTGATTTTGTATTTTTATTGTATTTTTGAAGACTCTGGCTTCCCTATTCTTTTGATTTTATAATCTTTGGCTGCTTTGAAAGCACTTCCAACATAATTAAGGTATGTAATATGTTGATAGTAGGTAGATATAGATGTATTTTTGGTGTTGGGGGAAGGTTTCAGTGCTTTTAGAGGTGCTTCTTTGTGTTTAAAGTACTAAATCTTCATGAGTATCCTGACTTTTCTTTATCTTTGTAACAGATATGTGAGGAAGATGTTACTCTTAAGGTTAATGCAGACTTTGAACAGACTTACAACTCGGAACCCATGGATGTGGAATTTGTTCATTGCAGGTGTTTTTATAAGCTTCCGAAAAACTGCATTTAATGATTCCTCTAGTAAACTGATTTTTAAAATATGACCATCAGGTGTTTATTTTGATGGATACGGAGACATATTAAGATCTTGCCAATTTTTTCACTTCTTTCCCTCAACACAATTTTGCCATCATATTCATGGTTAAAAGACTGTAACTGTACAAGTGTGCAAAGAGCTATTATCTTAATCGTTTCTAGATAGTCGCACTGATGTCAGACAGTGAAATGAGGGGGAATGAGGTGGGGTGTTTGGGGGTATTTTTCTTAGTTTTTCTTTTTTTAAAAAATATACTAATATGGCTGCAAGACTATGCAGGACAAATAGCTGGTGATAATCACTCCTTCTTTTACACTTTTGTTTTATTAATGGGATGTTGTTATCTGTTTGGAGTTACATAATCTTCTCTGTAAATTCAGCTTTGTAAAGAAGTTCCTTGAAAGTGTTGAACACCAGGCCATCTTTGTATCACTGAAAGACTAGAGAATACATGTAGCAATATTATCCATAGCAAAGCTGTTTGTACTTCTGCAGCGTATTTCTCAATAGATTTTTTTTAAAATACACATTTTATATAAAACTCTTTATTTTTTATGCATAGTAAAAAGTACCAGATACCTCATAGGTGTGTGCTGTCGTAGTATATGGAAATGTAAGCTTTTACTTTAACCTACAAATCTGTATTGCGGTTGCAGGATTCCTAGCAGGCGATGCCAGCTGGCCATTCAGCAAGCTCTCTACCTGGGTGAAAAAGGTACACTTCATTTGACTATTAAGATGTCTAGAGGAGTTTCTGTGTGCAGAGTCTTGTGGCTTTTATTGCTTTCACATCAGGGCATACTGAGAAGAATGCAAGGTAGTTTGTTCTCACGGGAGTTTCCCATGTGTTGTTCGGGGCTTTTTGGTTTGGTTTGGTTTTTAAGAAGAAAAAATGCTGAATGTAGAGAAGGTTTTGTCAAAATTATTTCATCTGTTGGCCATCACAGGCAGAAGGAGTGGAAGCAAACTTTGTGAACTGTTAGACTGTTAGCCAGCAAGGAATGTAGGAATCATACATACTGCTATAATAATAGCCAGTGAAATGGCCATGTGTTACCTCAGAATTTCGTAAAAAGCACTGATTTCCTGTTCTGTGGTTGAGTTGACCAATGCATATGAACTTCATGCAGGTCTTTACCACATTAGTTCTGATAAACCAGTTTTGGCAGCTCAGACTAAGCTGATGTATCAACAGTAACATTAATCAGTGAAACATAAAAGTGTTTGTGTGACTTTGAAATTTCTCTACTTACTTTTTCTCTGCTAAATTTGAAGTGTTATTTCCGGAAAGGCTTGTGTTACAATCACCACAATCTGTCAAGACCCAGAACACTACAGAATATTGTGCTATTGATGATGGCCTTGAACAGTCTCCACAGCAGGAAAGTAAGGTATCTATTCTGTAAATGTTCCTTGAAATGTTAACCTCCATTCAGATTGGTAACAGATATTTACTGTACAGCTATTGCTGAAAAGAAATTGCATAATGGAGTATCAAAGAATCAAAGTTATATTCTGATGACAGAAGTTTTTGTTTGCTGCCTGGAGATGGGGTATTTTATGATAACTGATACTAGAAAACTAACAAAGTGGAAAGTGCTTATTAAAAAAGTGTGTGATTGTGATGAGAATTGTCAGATTTGCCTTAGACTAGTTTTCATACCTACTGTTGAGTAGATACTTAAGTCCAGTCACTGTGGCAGGAAATAATAATGTGATAGAAGGTAATCATCGTGCTCTGAATAGATTTACCCAGGCTCAACTGCCACTTATATTAATAAAATGTAGAAATCTTTCTTAGAACAGACTTCAGGAGGCTGCCTAATTATTTTTGAAGCAGGACTGTCACCAACACTAAATCAAGTCAGCTTGGGGCCTTGTGGGCAGCATTTCTTTACTTTTGTCTAGAGTTTTCACAGCACCTGCATAACCTGTGCTTCACCACCTTTACACTCAAGATTTTTTCCTAATTCCCTAATTATTTCACCTGCAATTTGTCCTTTACAGCAAGGATTAATCAATCAATCTGGTTTGAAATCAGTGTTATTAAGATGATTGAAGTATGATATCCAGAACCTTGCCAACACCACGTTCCCTACAAGCAGTTTTCTCCCATGCTGCAATCTGAAAGGACGTGTCTGCTAAGGAAGATGCGTGTATCCATGCATCTTGCATAGCGGCCTGGAATGTGACTGTTCGCTTTTGTGGAAGCAAACAGGTCGTGTAGTCATGGCTTCAAAATCCTCACATGAGCCTGCAAAATATTTGTGAAAGAAATGTTTCATATTAGCAGAGCCAAACTATTAGAAATCTTAAACTTAACATGTGAATTCCTGGCACCATCTCCTACTACTCTTACCTTTCTGTCTTAACAGTAGATATTCTATTTAATGGGAAAAAAATTAAAGCTTAGCAACTTCAAAAGTATTAGGGAAGATAGGTGCCTGTCTTCTTAAGGTTATAAATGCATTTATCTTCACTTACTGTTTTCAGGTCAAAAAAAACAGACAGACAAAAGATACAACATCAAGGGAGATGAACAGAACAGACGTGATGGAAGTAACTCTGCAAACAAGCCAACTTGGTATATTTTCTGTGCTTGAATAATAACCATCCCATCAGTAAATCAGGGCTGAGTAAGATACCTTTAAGATGTCCTTGTGCTCTGTCTTTTAAAGACAAATTCTGGAACTACTAACAGGAAGTTTCTATGGAGGCTTTTGGTGCATTACTTAAACATCTCTAATTCACAGAATCCTAGAATGGTTCGGGTTGGAAAGGACCCTAAAGATCATCTAGTTCCAACCCCTCTGCCACAGTCAGGAACACCTTCCACTAGACCAGGTTGCTCAGAGTTCCATTCAGGCTGGCCTTGAACACTTTTGGGGAAGGGGGAGCAAGCATTTGATGATACATTTTTTAATGAATAAATTGTCATTTCCCAGTCATTTACTCAAAAGTTTTTGGTCATACTCAGAGTTTTCAGTTTCTTACTGGGATGCTGTCTCTCATCTTTGGGAAAGCTTTGCTAAAGAAGCTAAAACTTTTTTAAGTATCCCAGTTTGGGTTTATGCTTTTTTTGGAAAGTATGACTTTAAATATCAGTGTACTGAAATGCCTAAGAGAATGATTGTGTCATTTTTTATCAAAAGGATGCTAAATAATTACTGAGTAATTACCTAGAATGCGCTTCTGTCCAAGGGTTAATAAGATTCTGCTGCTGAAAGCTAAAGCTAGACTAATTCAGACATGATTAAGAAAAAAATTCCAGCAGTTGTAACAGAGGACTGATCATGTAGTACTGGTACCATCCCCAAAGTGCCAGTTACTGGAAGTTTCTCATTTGCTGTTCTAGGACAAGAAAGTGAGCCTAATTCTAAAATTACTGAATAGAGTTTTATGGGTTGTTGGGTTGTGTAATCGTGGTCCTTTTCTGACTTTCAATAAAAAGCCAGTACACTTCAGAATATTAATGGCTTATTTTCTACTTGGTATTCTAGAAAACTGACTTTTTGAGAAATTCATTGATTGTTACGGCAAAAGGAAAATAAAAATTTGCAGAAGTATATTGTGAATTGGAATTGCTTTAATCTACATATGTTAAAAATATATATGTGAAGTTCTGAGATACGCTTGTCTTGATTATAGTTGGTGAAACTGTGGCACTTAAACAGAGAGATGGTGAATTTTTCAATCCCATGCTGAATGTGAAACAGAAACTGGCAGTGAGAAGGATACTGAGTGGTGAATGTCGCCCCACACCTTATCTGCTCTTTGGACCACCAGGAACTGGAAAAACAGTAACAGTAATCGAAGCTATTTTACAGGTAGTGGTGAATGACAAATCAGTCATCTCTAGTCTTTTCCATGTTGGAACATTTATAGTGTTTCTATAAGTACCATCATATTTTTTTCCCAAGGGGTTTTTAAAATACTCTTTTTAAAATCATTTTCTATAGTTCTGTGAAGGAGGAAAATCCATCTTCATATGGATTTAACAGAATTCTGAATGGCTTCTTTTCAAGTCTTTTTGTCTTTAAAACTTCAGTGGACAGTGTCTACCTTGTGATTCCAGTAGTGCATAATGTATTCATGAAGCACAGGTGTACATTAATATGATAACCATGAATTAATTCTGTTGTGGATGCAGTCAGTTTGAGACTGTTTAGTCATGACTGTTGACAGGAGTGTTACTGAACTGCAAAAGAATGAATGGATATCACACATGTGCAAAACTCTTCTGGGTTCTGCATTCAGTGAAATAAAATGAGTATGTTGGCACTATTGCTGCTTCTTAAATAACCTTTGTTTTTAATATCTGTCTTCTTTAATACAGATACATTTTACTCTCCCAGACAGTCGGATTTTGGTATGTGCACCATCAAACGCTGCAACAGATCTGATTTGCTTGCGGCTGCATCAAAGCAATCTCTTAAAACCAGGAGCTATGGTCCGAGTTAATGCTGCCTTCAGACCAGAGGAGGTAAATATTACAGATACCTGACACTTAATATTTCCATTTTAATAATTTTACCTTAAAACACTGATTTAGTATTTTAACTCTCAGTGGCTATTAGGCTTGCTTAGGATCCAAAGTATTGCTTCAGCTTTTCCAGAAGATAAACTAATTTGATTGTAGGAGCATAGGATCTTCACCTCTTTCTTGCAGTGCTTAACTCTACAAGTAGCAAGTAGGCATTTGTGGAGATTTTTTATTTGGTTTGTTGGTTTTGGTATTTTATCAGTCCACGTTAAGACTACTTACACAGAAAGTAAGCAAGTAGAATCATCATCTCTATGCAGGACACACACATTGTGGGTTCATTACATATATACATATATATTTATACCTATGTATATATATTTATATGTGTGTGTATATAGAGAGATATCTATTTGTATCTATATACAAGTGTCTATATACATAAGTGTATATGTATATATGTACATACACACGTTAGATACATATATGAAATATCCAAATGTTCCATACTGATCCTTACATTAAAGCACAGATGTCTTGCATATGTACTGCTTTGCTTAGGCAAATTAATTAATTCATTTTGGTGTATGAATGGGTCTAAATCTATGAGATTTGCTCAGCTTTTAAAATAGTTTTCAGAGAGCTTTTCTATTCAAATTTTAAAGTTCTGTTTTAGGCTGGCATTTTGTTACATCTTTTTGTTTCTGCAGCAAATTGATGACGTGGTGAAACCTTACTGCAAAGATGGGGATGATATTCAGAAAGCATTGTGGTCCAGGATTGTAATTACAACATGCAGCAGTGCAGGATTGTTTTATCAAACAAATACACGGTACAGTACCATAGATAGGGATATCACAGAAATGGCTGGATGACACAAACCCCAGAGCTTCTAAAGATTGTCTGAACTGTAACTTGGGCTGTTCTAATAGTTTATTGCATGCACCTGTATTGTGCAAGAGAGCAAAGCACTTGGTTTTAGTAATGTTTCAGCAGAAACTTTCTCCGTGGCAAATTTAAGAATTATCTTGAGTAATGTTTAAGATTTTTGAAACAATAACTTCTCCTCTGCCCCCAGTGGAAATTATATTGCTCTTGACAATCACTTTGGCTCAGAATGATTGCCACACTAAAAATTATATTGTATTTGGCTTTTATCAAGTCACCTTTGCTAACTGTAAACAAATATCATATCAAGTGCTATTAACCAAGATTTGGTTATAACCAAGACTTGAATTTTAACTTTGGAAAAGGACACTCTGAAGCCTTTCTATCTTGAGTTGTTCGGCAGAAACAAAGCTTGGGGATTGTCCTTGCTACACTAAGTGCATTGTTTTAATTCAATACCTTAAGGAAATGGAGAATAAGGGAAGCTTTTTTAAGTATCTTAAACTTAGTACAAACAATGCTTTAATTAGAGGTTGTGTGTATCAGAGTATTTAAGTGAAATCAATGATGAAAAATTAAAGTTACAGGGTTGTTTTTTCTATTTCCTTCTGGAAATACCCATCTTTCTTTGTCTGTGTGGTTGCCTGGCACACTTGACAAAGATGTTAACAGAATTGCTGAGGTCAACCACAGGGTGGCAGAATGAACTAATCTGAAAACAGCCCTGTTTCAGGTTAATGTTACTTAATTACAGGCTTGGACATTTCACTCATGTGATTCTGGATGAGGCTGGTCAAGCAAGTGAACCAGAGAGTCTGATTCCGATTGGGTTGATTTCAGAAGCTGATGGACAGGTAGTTCTCTTAACATCATTTACTGAAAGGGAAAATGCTTGTTTATTATTTTCATATTTTGTGAATTATGCAGAATGCAAGCAGCCATTTTCTGGTAATGAGTTTTGTGATTGAGATTTTTCATGCATAATATCAATTCTCAACACTAAAACAACTTTCTTTACATCTAGAACAGGTCTATGTTGGTATGACTGGGTCAGTGTGTGGAAGATATCAAAAGTATGCGTTCTGTTTAAGACAACAGTATACTTCTGTCCTTTGCAAAAAAATGTTTGAAGGAAGCCAGAATACTTGATATTAATTGATCTCTGAATTCTGAAATGTGTATGTCATTACGAAATGAAGTTTCAATTACAATTGTTTTAACCTAAGATGGATGTTTTTAAATTTCGTATACAGATAATTCTCGTTGGAGATCCAAAGCAGTTAGGGCCAGTAATAAAATCTAAACTTGCAGAGACTTTTGGATTAAGTATGTCCTTGCTAGAAAGACTGTCATCAAGAGAGCTGTATCAGAGAGATGAGGCTGCTTTTGGTACCTGTGGAGCATATAATCCGTTATTGGTGAGTTAAATTTTCCATCAGCCTTTTTCAGCTCAGTCAAAAAAGGAGAAGTTGTGGTTGGTTACCACGATTTTGCTCCCTGATGCATAGTGACAAGTCTAGCTTGAGCATTAGTTTTCTAGAAAAGCTTGATTAGTTTGCATATGTGGTCTGAATAGTAAAGATGCCGAGCCCTCCAGCATGTTAAAACTTTACTTTGAAGGGTCCTCTATTCTTAAGCAGTATTAAGTCAAATATGGTGCACAGTAGCTTAAAATTCCCTTATATCTTCATTGTCCACATTTACCATACCTTCATAACTTAATTTTCCACAGATGAAAAGGTACAATTTCTGCTTTTAATGTAAAAAGACAAACAGAATCTCTTATTTGAAGATTAATTTTGCTAACATCATGAAGGAAAGAAGAGAAACTGTTCTCATTTCTTTATCTTCTCTTCCTTTGAAGATTAGCTTCCCCAGACTCTTGTATGGGCAAGTACCTAAAGTCTATGTTAAGTGGCAGAGATAGCATAGTATTTAAACACATACAGATGTTTGAAATGCTTTAAATTACTGTCTGAATCTGAAAAATAGGGCTGATGTTAAGCTTCCTAAGATGCCTTCTTATTCTCATGGTAACATATTGTGAAGAATTAAACTGAGAGCAAAAGATGACTAGATGACCATGGAAGTAGAGAAGGGAGGAAATTTGATGCCAGATTTAAGGGTGAAAGTGGGGGTGTTTGGCCCGCCTCAAATCTGTTATCACAAACTTTGGTTGTTGTGTTCCATATACAGTGGAATTTCTCTTAAGGAGAATTGACACAGTGAGAGAGCAGGAAGTGTGAGGGCTTTAAGGATACGTTTCAACTGGAATATCCTACATTATCCTTTTTACAGGACTTGGTTTTTTTGAGCTGGTTATTACTGTCTGGAATGCTTCCTTAAGATTATTCTGTCATTTAAAGATAAATACATTTCAGGTGTCTTTAAGGCCAGCTTCTGTCAGCTGTTCTGATGCTCCCTTTTTGCCTGTCAAGACTTCTTCAAAAGAACACATTACATCCATGGAAACTCCATGGAAATAATCTGACTCTTTTTTAAGAGAATGTGTCTATAGATTAAATGTTTTAAGAAACTGGAGAATGACCAATTCATCTATCATGTACATTCAATTCTCTTTGTTTCTCCTTTGGAGGCAAAGGAGATGGTCCTTCAAAAAACTGCTGGGATGTACTTTTTACTTACAGAAGACGACACCTGCTGTTTTTGCCTTGAATACAGTTCTTTGACAGCTTTAGAAATGCTAAATGCTAGATTAGATGGTAAGGTAGTAGCTGTGTTCTGAAGAAGTCTGAGAAGCCTGATGAATGTTTCAGTTACCTGTTTCAGTTACGGATTTTGGGTTTTGTCTTTGCAGATCACCAAACTCACAAAGAACTACAGGTCGCATTCTGCGTTGCTTGCCTTGCCATCTAGATTGTTTTATCATAAAGAGCTAGAAGTTTGTGCAGATACTGCAGTAGTAACTTCTTTGTTGAATTGGGGGAAATTGCCCAGGAAGGGATTTCCATTAATTTTTCATGGAATAAGGGTATGTAAAATGTTCATACAGTGAACTGTATAGGCTTGATAGCAGTTTGCTGATTTCTTTAGAATAAATTCTAGAAAGGACATGAAAAAGGATTAAACTGTATTTCACAATTGATGTGACTTCTGACCATCTGGTTTTAGAAACAACTACTGAAGTCAAATGTTTGGTAAGAACTTGAGCAGCTGCCTCTTGAAATGCATTGTAGAGACATTTTTATACAAGTTTAAATTCATAGCAGATGACTGGAATGGGGTTACCATCAGCTGCTTTAGATTGGTTTTGATGAGAGTTTGCTACATTAAGGTGGATACAAGCCTCTAAAACTAAAGGATCATGAGGGCTTACTTCACAGAGAAAATAATAGTGCCTTGGAAAAAAACGTTTCTTTAGTCTTCCAGGAAGTTAGTAAGAAGTGATAATACCTGCTGCTTGGAGAGGCTTGGTTTTGAACTCTTCCACCTTGCACAAAAGCAAGATACCAGCTTGTTAACACATTATTCTGAGTTGAGATACACCTCCCTCTTTGCATACTTATAATACTGTTGTCATATCAATTATATTTATAAATGTATAAAAAAATATATAAAATGTGAGGTGCTACTTGTTCATTAGAAAAGGTGTATAGAGAGGAAAAGAAATTATATATAACATTCCATCACATTTTTTGCATTCAGGAGGTGTAAGAATAATCTGTTAATAAATATGTAGTCATTTCTGCACCTGATCTCCATCATCTCATTTCGTTTCCCCTAATACAGGGCAGTGAAACACGTGAAGCTTGCAGTCCTTCATGGTTTAATCCAACTGAAGCAGTTCAAGTAATGCAGTATTGCTGCCAACTGGCTAAAAGTGAAGACTCTGCAGTATCAGTGACAGATATTGGAGTGATTGCACCATATCGTAAACAGGTATAATGTTTAACAGGTCTGATGTCTAAAGAGCTTCAAAGTTGCTGTATTTCATCTCATGTATTTATATGGTGGCTGTGGTTTGTTAAAACACGAGGGCCTATGTCAAAATTTCACTGTTGTGTGAAATTGTCATGTTATACAGTGTATTATCAGTCTTTAATGATGCTGCCATTGAAATCTAAACCTAGAAAAAAGACAGCAATAATGGCATTCTACTGGTTTTTGAGTTTTAAAAATCAAGCAATTAAGGAGACTGATTTGGAAACAGAAGCAGATTTTTCACTTGCGGAAAGTAAAGAGTGCAAGTCAAGAACTTATTATCCAACAGCTGGAACAGCAGTTTGGTTCCATCACTCTCTGCACTGAAGACTGGAACAAAAGGGAATTATTGTGAAGTAGGTGGCCTGACACCTTGTTGTGGCCTTGAGGAGACTAGAAAAACAATTACTGTGACTTCTTAGCTGTCCTATAGTCAGATGTGAAGTTTGTACTGCTACTGAAAACTCTGGAGAATGCTGAACATGAACTTGAAATGCTGTGCTTTATTTTTAAATGTATTTGTATCCAGGTATGCTAAGTATGTGATGTTTACTTTCATTTTAAAAATAAACTTAAACCCCTTTCAGTTGCAGAGAAGGTTTTGGACATAATTCTTCTTGGTATTCACATCTCAGCATTCGTAACCTTGCACATGTGGCTTGGGGGAAACACTGTGAGGTGTGTGGGAAAGACCAAGCCCTTGTGAAGAAACCTCACTTGCAAATTAAAACTTTGCTTGTACCAATCCCATTGGTCAGGTGTATACACCTGGCTGTGTTTGCAGTTATTATTTGTTTTTTTCAAATACGTATTCATAGTATTGATGTTACTGAATTTCTTACACTCCTTGAATGATGATTTCACATGATTTAATGTGTCCTTCATCTGCCTATGATACAAGGCATATTATAGTAATGTCCACATTAAGAAAGTCACTTTGTATTGCAGGAACACTGATTAGAAAGTAGTCTTTGGCCATAATCTTCAGCTTAGTCAGGCATGATTTCTTCTTAAATTTTTTGGAGCACTTCGGTTATAATCTCTAAACAGCTTTTAGCAGACGGCAGTACAGCAATCCCACACGTACCAGGATCCCAGTGCCTGAGACTCCCTGTTCTCTTTCTCTTTTGGTGGCTACTTAAGATCCTATCTCGCCTCTGCCTTTCACTCTGCACGATGCATCTGGCCAGCAGAGGTGGAATCTTGGTAGCCTTCTTGAAGGGCTCAGGGAAGCTGCTTGCCCTGCCACGTCTGTGGTATGCACGGCTTTGGATATGATGCACGTTGGAAAAAGAAGGTTTAAGGATCAAAGTTATTCTTCTCTTTAAAATCTGGACTACTAAAAATCTCTCGCCTTCTGTTCAATTTGTGGTAAAGAGTACTCCTTCACCTTATAAGTTGTGTATAAACTGTGATACTTTCTTGTAGGAAAAGTTACTATTTTATTTTAAAATCTTACTCGTGAATGATGGCTAAGCTCGGTGTAGTCATTCCTTTCGATGTTGCCATGTTAAAGCTCATACATACATATGTGGTATGGTTTTGGTTTTAAAGCAGTCCACTCTCAAATGTAAAACTAAATTCCCTCAAGCACTTTGGTATTGGTTTGGTTTTTTTTGGTAGGTGGAAAAAATCAGATTTCTCCTCAGAAGTATTGATTTGGAAGACATAAAGGTTGGCACAGTAGAAGAGTTTCAAGGGCAGGAGTACATGGTTATCATCTTATCAACAGTACGTAAATTTACTGTGGTCCTTTTGAGAAATTTTCCATGTGTAATTCTCTGTGTTTCCTTTTTGATGTAGGTTAAAAGAAAATTTAGAAGCCATATTTTTGTCAGTCTGTCACAGTATTTGAAAGCAGAGTTAAGTGCATGCACGTATAGTTACTTTCCTCTTTAAAATCTGAATTACTAAAAATCTGTTGCTTTCTGTTTAAATTATGATAGTAGTACTTCACATTTAAGCTTAGAGGAAGAGTCTGGGATTTTCTCACTTTTTTTCTTTTTCCTGAGGGCAGTGGTACTGTGCTTACTTTCACTGTTCCACGTCATACCATAGCTTTTCAATCCACCATTGGATCTCTCTTGAAGTAGTTCTAGGTATGTACTATGCTCTTATTTATAAGAACTCATTGTTTAGGTCATGAAAATTTTCTTTTTTCAAATATAGGTTCAAATATAGATGAAATATGGGTGAAAGACTAATGAGTCATACTTTCAGCACACTACTTGCTTTGGCTGTTTTTCCTATGCTAAGTCAAAGCACACTGATGAGGCTACTGAAGAAGGCATACTGAAAGACACATTGTGAATTGTCATTCACCTGAGGGGATTGTTGCAGTAAGGGAATACTGTGTTAAAGTTACACTGTGGTATGTTGTGTTCTCATTATTTTATTTCTAAAACTATCCATAATTAATTTTAGGTGCGATCTCAGAAAGTCTTAATAGATGATGAAAAACACTGTTTGGGCTTTCTCTGTAACCCAAAGAGATTTAATGTAGCAATTACTAGAGCAAAAGCTTTGCTGATTGTCGTGGGAAATCCTCATGTCCTTGTGAAAGTAAGTTTTGGGTTTTTATCTTTGAATTGGCGTGTGTTATTTGCCACAGCAGTTGAATGATTTTGTGGCTTAATCTGATGTGAGGGAGCATCAGAATATGTTAGGAATTTGTACATTGTCCTCAATCTACATTTGGGAGTATCTGAACTCCATGAGTTCCTGTACGAACAGAGAGTTCAGGCACACACACAGTCGATTTCCAGGGACAAAGGAAATGGTGCTCTGTGCATACAGACTGCTAGCTCCTTTTTGTGTCCAGTATGGAGGCTCTGACCTCCTCTGAAGTTCTCCAGCAGCCTGCAAGTCCAGTAAGCATGTTCTGAATAACCTCATGCAATCAGATTCTTCACAAAATGTAACTGCTTTGCTTTTTAAACTGAGGGTGGCAGAAGTGATTGTTCCCAATTAATGTAACGAGTGCCAGGGAGGAGGACTCCTTTAGAACCCATGCATGGTCCTGTCACAGGAATAAGTTGAGCTTGTCTTAATATCTCATTTTATGTCTTACATCAGGAACAAGAAGGAAAACAGTATTCCAGAAATGGTCTGAATGAAAATTTAGTTGCCCCACACCTAACATGTTACTATATGTAATTTAGAGCAGCTATAGGTACCTTCCTCACATGTTACATGATGCTTGCACCATTTGTAGAGTTCTGTTTCTGGAAGAGGTCCTATTAAATCTCTTACATTCATGTGCCATGTTAATTGGTTTGAAAATTCACTTCACAGGGCACCATGATTACAGTTATATATTAATCTTCTCTTGTAGGATCCCTGTTTTTGTGCACTGTTAGAATACAGTTTAAGGAACAGAGTTTATATAGGCTGTGACCTGCCCGCAGAGCTGGAATGCCTGCAGAAGTAAGTGTCTGGTCTTCACTTTAACCTTGCTAGATATCGATCTCTTTACAGTATTTTTAGAGCTAGTGTCAGTTGAAAGATTGATCAATACAACAACCTGTGATACAGTAGGATTGGATTTTGCATTCGTAAGTAAACATTATGTAAACATAATGACATGTAATGTAACTCTGTTTTCTCCCACCCCGTAAGAGAGTCTGAGCATTAATTATTAAATAAGAGCTGTTGTTGACTTTGGTATGTTATGTATCCCCAAATGATGATGGCATATTTGATCATCATAAGCTGCGGGAGTCTACAGCAGAAATGGTTAGGGTGATTTCACTGTAGTTAAAAACAAAGTGCTTGAAATTTGATTTAAGTATGTCCCTTCTGATAACATGTAAAAAATACAGTGTTAAGTGGGTATTATTCACTAGATTATACTACTTTTTTTTTTTAATCAAAAGTGTTGTTTATGGAAAGGTAAGCAAGATTATGTTAACTCTCTTTAATTGACAGGTGTGACTAGTTTTTTCGTATTCAGGATGCATTCAAGATTTTGATACTCGTCTGTTTTGAAACTAACAACACTTAACAGAAACTCAGTCCTGAGCAGATCAAGCACCTGTTGTCCTCAGGAAGAGGCACATGTTCTGAAATGGATAGAAGTTTCTGCAAACAAGATTTTTTTTTCAAGAAGTGAAAAAGTTGAAATTAATAGTATAAAATAGTAGTGGCAACTTGTTAGCTTTTCTGTTTCAAATGTGTATTACTGTGCCTCTGCAAAGAACAGTATGCCTGAATCCTCCAGGCGTCAGGAGAAAAGTATTGAAGGACTCCTACATAAGCTTTTCCTTATTCTGTAATTGTTTCAGCTTCTCAGTTTTCTCAGACTTGTGTAGTACCACCTAAAACTGGACTGTCCCGAGAACATAGATGTGTCATGTCATTGTTGTGGGAGTGTTACAGTAATATATCTACGATGTGAACTGGAATGATACGTTAAATATCTCCACTCAACTGATGCTGAGTACCTTAAGCCAAAATCCTGCTTCTAGTTTTTAAAGCCTTTGTATATACAGCTGAGATCACACAGGGTGTTCTTGGTTTCCACTGCAGTCCAGCCATCTGCTGTGATGTATGTCAGAGCAATGCCTTAAGTGGCAGGTTAAAGAAAAAATGAAAATTAAAACTCTGTTTTGCCTTTCTGTAAACATGCCATAGAATAAAGTATTGTGTTTTATTTTTGCAAAATTAAAACAAAATGATAGATTAATGGTATTTCTGCTCTTGGCCTAATTTGGCACTGTACTTTCCCATTAAACAGTATTTTTCTCTCTTCCTTGTCCTCTCCTTGGTGATTAAGTCCTGCTACACAGCACTTTAGGAGTAGCTGGACAAGTAGACACTGTGTTTGAAATTTGCCAGTATAACAAGATGGCTTTCTGTAACAAACAGAAGTGTGTTAGATAGGACTATAGGCTACAGAGAAACAAATGAAGGAGGGAAAAAAGACAGGAGGCTTTTGTTTGCCTTGTTTACAGTCCTCTCATGTCACTTCCATTCCTGGTATGCACTGTGCTTCTTTCCCTTGCAATGCACAATACGCAGATACTGCAACTTACAAGATGGCAAGTATGGTAAAACATCAAAGCCAGGCAGGATGTAGGGTACCTGCACTTCTTGTGACACGGGGTGGAGTGCCCAGAACTGCCTCTCACCCACACTACACTGTAGGAGTGTATCCAGGATGTCACAGCTGCATTTCAGCAGCACTGCAGACTATTTACCTCTCGTTGGTGTTGTGTTATGCTGCTTAACTTGCTTTCATTCATGACAGGCCAGGATAGATGGTTTGTGTTGTTGCAGTATGGTGCTGAAAATACCAGCATTGATGCCATGTCAGTATTCTACATTCAACTCAAGAACTTGTTTAACTAAGATCTCTTCTAGTTGCCTTCTGAAAGACATTTTACTTCAGGATTGTGTTAGGATGTCCCACATCTCACAAACCACTGCTTCCAACCTTGGGTTTTGTTAGTGTGCTCATGCTGACTTGAGAGAACAGGGAAGAGATCATAATGGAGATGAATGATGCTTACTGTATTGCAAGATACCATCCAGAACTTCTGACTAGTATTTCCATGACTTCTGCAGAGCCAAGTAGTAGAGGACTGATTGTGATACTCACTAGCTACAATTTAATAACCTTTTAATGGTAATAGTTTGTGTGTTGACATCAGTTTCTACAAAATAAACTACTTGATTTATTTTTGAGCATTGTGCATTTATTACTCAGCAGTAGTCAGATGACAAATGTCTATTAGCATGCATGGTGTTAGATATTTTCAGAAGAGGTCTTAGTTTAAAGAGCAAGTACACAATAACATTGACCTGTAGACAAGTCCTGGACAAAACTTGTGTCCTTTTGCACTTGCTTTTTGTACACTTTAATATGATAGAATGCAGTTACCATCTTTAAGGAAAATACTGCTTTTGTTTTTACACATTGGAGTATGCACAGTGTAAAAGGTAGAAGTATGTCAGTGTGGTTCATGGGTCACACCTCTCAGTTGGGAAAAAATGTGTGTCTAAACAACATCAAAATTAAGGGAAGGTGAGAAGTGGCAGAAATGCAGAGTAGGAATGATGGCACAGATGAATAATGGAGAAGTATTTCCATGTGCACTCTTAAGGAAAGGTAGTGGTATTGGATCTGCACATGGGTGCCTGAAGGTGCTACTCCAGCAGGTGGCTGAGGGAGCTGGCTGGTGCTCTGTGGCTTCTCAGTGCTTTCATAAAACCACACAGGTGATAATGCACAAGGGAGGTCCGTGAAACATGTCCTGTGTCTCGGGTCCTAACGTGCTTGGGCACATCTTTATTAGCACACAGTAAAGCTAGGGCCCCAAAAACAATTTTGCTTCAATAAAAGCTGGGGTATTGGATGGTTTTTTGTGAACACAGAGCTCTCTCTTAAATATGCCTTTTAGTACAATGATGCTTAGCAGAAGTCTGTGTTTTCATAAGAGATCCATGTATTCCTAATAATGTGACACTTCCCCATCTCTGGAAGTGTTTGAGGCCAGGCTGGATGGAGCTCTGAGCAAGCTGCTCTAGTGGAAGGTGTTCCTGCCCACGGAAAGGGGCATAGAACTAGATGATCCCTAAGGTCCCTTTAAACCCAGGCTATTCAATAGCCTGTGATGCTCTGTCTGTCAAACATTAAAACATGTCCCTGTATGAGTACCGGAGAGATGATCCCAGTCATGACAACCTGGGAGGTGATGGCTGTCACAATATTTGTGTGGGGTTAGAGGGCACATAGCAACCAAAAGAGCAGTGAAGCTACTGTAAGGGGGAAGGGGACGCAGTGTTGTGCCTCATAGGGAGACTTTTTAAGCAACAACATGTACCATGTTGATAAAAAGACAAAACTGTGCTCCAAAGGGCAAGTGCTAATGCTGCAAATTTGTTATTTCAATTGGTCCTTGACAGCAGAGTAGCCCTGGGGCAAGGGAGGGGTGTCAGAATGACCTGGCAGAGCAGCTCTGCTGGAGCAAGGTGCAGTTCCTGCTGCACTGAAG
This sequence comes from Daphoenositta chrysoptera, assembly GCA_013397915.1. NCBI lineage: Eukaryota > Metazoa > Chordata > Aves > Passeriformes > Daphoenositta > Daphoenositta chrysoptera. Next base: position 201,646 of record VZRO01002097.1, read on the forward strand.
GCCTGCCCTTGGCACAGAGCGGGTGGCCAGGCCAGCTGGGACAGAGCTGAGCCAAACCCATGCACAGCCCTGGCAGCAGGGAGGGCAGTGAAAATATGCATATTGTCAGCTCTTGGCAATTTGCTGAAAATAGCTTCTGGAAAGTCAGGGGCCTTTGGTGCTTTCCATTCTATTTCTAAGAGCTGTGCCCTGGGGCAATAAAGAGGATGAGGTAGTGAGAGCAGAAGGATAGGGAAAGTCTCACTTTTGGCTTCCCTTAAATTAATGAGTAAAACTGCCCAGATGGGATAAGTGAGGCAGAAGAAGAAATCCAACATAAACTTCCATTTAGACTGGCTGAAATGAAGCCATTCTTTGTGTGGAACAGAATAGTGACCAAAAGGCATTTTCACCTTGCATCATTTCTGTTTTGGGGAGAGCTCTCTGCAGATTGTTCAGGTCTTGCTATTGAAAAGAACTGTGCCTGTAGCCCTCCAGATGAGTATTTCCATCCTTGAAACAGCATGCTGGTTTTCATGGGCTCCCTGCCTCTGCCAGCAGCCCAGCAGCCTGTGCAGGAAGGGCAGGTGTGGCATGGGCAGAGTCACTCAAGTTCAGCACATGCTGTACTGTCCTTCTGCTGGCTGGTGATGCAATTTCTTCCATGCAAATTTCCATAGTCTTGAGGTTGTGCTGGGGTTGCCTCTTTTAAGACTTGACATTTGTCAGATGTGACAATTTTTAATTTTAGACCAAAGGAATTGCTGGTAATAGGCTAGAAAACAGCTGCAGTTAACTTTCTCAGGCTGTTCATTAATTTTACTTAAGCCACCACCCATTTTTAAAAACAACCTGTTTGCCAGTCTTCTGTCAGATTTCTTCATCTGAATAATACAATCAAGGGGTTTTTTAAGTGTGTTATACTAGGTACTGCTAGCCAGGCAATAAGTCATCCCAGATACATTCTGTCCTGTTTGCACTGAAAATGGTAACAGTAATATTATCCCTTTTTACCTTATTTTATCCAGAAATTAAGTCTTTAAAAAAATTGTGTGCTGCAAGCATGTGTGGCCTCTATGGTAGTGCCCTGTACATGAACCTCATTTGTGTATGGAGTCATTGCTACCACCATAGAAAAATCTAGCAGGAGAAAACTTTAAAAAAAGTGACTCACAGCAGATACACCTGGAAAAAAAACATGTACCAGAAAAAAGGCAGAATTAATTTTTACTGAATTTATTAATAGTAGAAATAAAAATAAATTAATTACAAGCAGATTTATGCTGCTGTTTGTATAGTGCTGTGTAATCTTTATCCAGATTAAACTGCACATCTGTCTGGGATTGAAGTTAACAAGATTTGGTCTGGACTTGAAAGCCCATCTGCACTGCCTGCTTGTAGAGATACCATAAAATAAGTTCCCATTGTTTCTTCACCATGAGAAATGTGAACAGTTCAACATAGTTTTCCCTCTGTTTCTCGTGTCCTGGTGTTTGTGTCACTCTTTGTACATCCAGGCAAGGGCAGAGTGCTGCCTTCAGTCACGGCACACTAAGGAGTAACACTTGATAAGAATCAGCCTTGCATATACTGTATCTGAAGAAATGGCAGCGAAAGTCTCATGACAGTGGTTGGAACTGCATGTTAATGGGGTCTCTCCTACATGTTCCTTCTATAAAAGATGTTTCAGAAAGTTTGAAGAGTAAATTTTCCAGTGAACCAGGTGGAAATTAACTTTAACCTCACAACACTGTAGGTACATTTTTTAAAAATCTCTTGAATACAGTGAAGTGCTTTAAAATTGTATTCTCTCTCTTTACTTCTGTTTGTCCCCAGTGCATCAAACTCCTCATTATTTTCTACCAAAAAAAAATACATTTGAGATCCAGGAGCAACCCATGTTCCAAAAATGTCCATTTTAGTAATTTCTTGTGCTCTTACTGTATAACGAATTTGCCATTTATTGTTTTTTATGCTGGGAGTTTTTGCACTGCACTTGTGGCTGGAAACCCATAGCACATCAGACCTTGCAATTCACAAGCCTGAGGTTGCAGAAATTGGTATTGAAACAAAACTCCAGATAAAATTTGTATCGGCAAGCCTTCTGCTGAATGATAAAACAACTCCTCAGGACCTTATCTGATGTAGTCTGAAGGTAGGGCCTAGACACAATGAAGTAAATTCACTCTTCTCAGCAATGCCATTGAAATTCAGACATTTTCCTAGACAGGGCTGACTACTCTGTCCCCAAAGAGGAATGTAATTTAAATTTCTGACTAACCTTGTGGACTTTACAGAGCTTTTGAAACTGTAGATCTGTTTAAGCGTTTCAACTCTTTTTTCCCTCCACCTCCTTTCTGTGCAATAGGTAGGTATGTATGCAGAAAGTCTCACAGTGTGGGAAGAGGAGGTTAATGCAGTAACTTGAGTGCCTGTATGTAAATGGAGACAGCTAATGTTAAAAGTGTGAATAAACCCACAATTTCCATGTACCCCGGCCTGTGGACCTGTGGATTTACTTACCTCATTTTAAGGACTGGGAAATGCAGAAATGGTTAAGAACATGAGGAGTGAAACCATCCCAATTTCAATTTAAAGGTTATCCCAAACACTGACTTCTAAAAAATATCTGTGTACTGTTTGTGTCTGGAAAAGTAACTTCTTCCTTACTAAGTATTTTTGATACTTTGAAATGCAGCTGCTTTATGCAATGCAGATACAGGCTCTGTGTAAGGCCATTGTCCACTCTCCACTGACTGCAAAGCTAAGAATCCCATTAAAAACCCAGGAGGTAATACGATTTTTTTTTTTTTTTAAATGTTCAGGAAGTGCACTGTCTTTACATCAGTGTGTATTTGCATGCATGGGCCTGAAAACCTTTAAATGATGACTTTAGTCAAGTACACATTGAATCTCTTTCTCCCCTTTTACCAGGATATTACAGTTTCAGTGTGAATTTCTGAGCAGCTGCTGCCTATTTTGTGGTACATGTATGCAGTATCTTGATCCATTAACACCTGAGTGGTTCCATTAGCACAGATAGAATGAGACAGGTACCTCAGCAATTATTCCACCTCACTGACATCATCTGCATCAGCAGTGCCTGGGGAGGCACACGCCTCCCTGTCCCTGGCAGAGCAAGGAATTACTGCACACCCTCTGCAGAGCTGCAAATGCCTTGTGTTTAATGAAACCATGTAGCCTGATCCAGCTCCTGCCAGCAGTTCCATGCCATGTATTTCAGACTTTGGTAGAGTCACTCCTGCTTTCCATTGTGTGATGCAGAGCAAGGTTTATACAGCACCTTGTTTCTTTCTTCAGAAAACAGGTTTTTGCAGGTTTTACTAGCTGAAATTCCTTTAACACTATTTTCCAGTTTCACTTATTTTACTAATCAAAAATTTGTATTTCTCTTACATTCATATAAGAAAATACACTGTGATCTAATATAACAACTAATTTTCCTTTTGTGGCTTTAGAATCATGATGAACAGCTACAAGCCCACAAACAGCTGAATGCCCAGGGGCAGCATTATATTTTCTGCAGATATTACTTGTCTTGCTTGACTTGACTGTTATTTTTTTACTTTTTCTTCTTACTTGAAAATATCATTATATCCTAATTTAATTCTGCTCCAGCAGAAGCTTTATTTAAAAACATATGCCTATAACCTTTCTCCATCAAATATCTATGCTGTTGTTATTGTCAGGTATCTAGCAGCTTGTGAATCAGCATGAAAGCTATTCATATGCTGTAATTTTCTGTATCAAAAAGCTAACAAATACATATTTAATATCTTACAAAAGCCTTCAAAAGAATCTAGTACATCAAGTAATTATTTCTGAGTATATCAACCAAATTTGTCATTTTGTCCAAGCATATTGGATACAGTTGGCTTCAGATGTGGCCTTCTGGGCTCCTGGTGTAACTCCTGCTCTTCTCTCTGGTTTTTCAGCAAAGTACATCAGTCACAAGAAGCTACAGAGACTTTACAGCATGGTGGAGAGCTGGAAAGCTTTCAGTTCTTGCCAGCAGGAAACACGACATGGTCTGACACTGGCAGGGTTAGGAAGAAGGCACATCCATTCCACAGCCTGCGTACCAGGAGGGTGTCTGCCCTTTCCTTGTTGATTGGCATTAGCTGTGATATTTACACAGCGTGATCTCTGCAGTTTCTCTTCAGGGCAGACTGCGTGGCCCATAGTTCCCCATGTAAAATGGTGGGGGTTTTCCAGTTTAAATAGAACTTCAGGGTTCAAGCAGTTGTTTAGGTTGAAAATTATTCAGATTCTTTTTTAATTACCTCCTTAATAAATGGTTTGCAGAAGCTGTTTCCTTTGATTTGGTGGGGGTTTTCACATGACTATTTTTTAATAAGCTCTAGTAGATAATGATGGGATATAAAGTATTTCCCCTTACTGCAATATATTGATTTGATCTTCCTGCTACTTCCCAAAGAAAATGCTAATTTAGTGTATCTTTATTTTCTGCATCATGACTGACAATTTTACCATCCCTGCCCACTGTCTGCTCTGTTCAGTTTCTCAGGGTTTCATCTGCTCCAAGTTTGTATAAAGAACTTTGCTTCTTGTCTCTGTCCAGACAAACAAAATGGGTTTGATCCGTAACTTCAGTTTATAGCTTTAGGCATCCTCTAGCAATAGGGGCTTGTGCCAAAATCGGTATTTCATAATATAAATTCAGCGTCATGAGAAATGATGCAACCATTGATATTTGTTAGCCAGAGGTCAGTAGTTCAGTGCAGCCAAGATAATCCTGGAGACCTCCACATTACTACACCCAGATTACAGAGCGCCCAGAGAGAGCCCACTTGCTAAGCCATGCACAAATGCAGACCATTTACAAGCACGTGTGCAGTGGTTTAGCTTTGCTAATGAGAGTATTTCTACTTTTTAAGTGTGGCTGACTGTGTGGGGCAATAAAATAAAGTGTGTCTGGTTATTGAAGTGTGGAGGTAACCATCAGCACCTGCAGGTTTGCCAAAACTAACAAAACACCACATGAATTTAAAAAGTTTTGCCCAAGGCTACATTCACAGGATTTCAAGAAAAACCTGTTATGTTGATAGATGAGAATGCAGCTCTTCATTAGATGTGTTGCATGTAATCTCACCCTAATGGCTCTTAGGGGGAACATCCCTCACAAAGCTCATGTTTGCAGCCAGGAATGGAGGAACGTGATTTGCAGCTACTATGCAGCACTTAACCACACTGCATCCCCAAGGCATATTTGCTTTCTGGGCTTGGGCATCTTTCCAGATGTAAGGCAGGCATGAAATGCTACCTGTGTAACATCAGGCCATAGAAGAGGTTTAGTGTGGAAGAGACCTCTGGAGATCACCTAGTCCATCCCCCCTGTTCTGAGCCTGTGCAACAGGGTCTGGTTCCTCAGGGCCATGTACAGTTGGATTTTTAGTAGTTCCAAGGATCCAGAGTCCACAGTTTCTCTGGGCAACCTCTTCCAGCCACAGTTTGACCACAATTATGGTAATTTTTTTCTTATTCCTAATTTGAATTTCTGCTGTTCAAATGTGTCCTCAAAAGAAGATGAAAAATGTTTCTTTAATAACCTGAAATAAGACAAAGTCAGTTAAAAAAAGTTAATCTTGTCTAAACTGTCTTAAGCTGGCAGAAATTCCTTGCAACATAGCTGGGAGAATATGTTTGCAATTTTGTCCTATAGAAGAGCGATAATTAAGATCTCTGGATCAAGATAGAATAAATGTTATTTCAGTATTATTTATCAGTTTCGTTTGCCTTGTGATAATTTTAAGCATCAAATTTACTTACACACCATTTTAACATAAAATCAGTAGAACTATTCAAGAGGATGTAGATTACAGAAAATACGTTTATTATTCAGGTTTTGAGCTGTAATTTTACTTAGTTCAAAGTAACAGAAGGCTAGGATGCTCTGAGAGATAGTCCTATAATAGTCCTAGATAACACAGATGCTGGCAGCAAAAATGACAGTCACGCTTAATGACCTTGTGTGACATTGCCCAGCACCCACATTCCTGGGAACTGGTTCCTGTTCCTTCCTTCTAAGACCAGACAGGTTTCTGGCCTTTGTCCCATACTGCATATGAGCTACTAAGCCTTGTCAAGAGCTGGCATAAAGCTACTGGCTGACTAGAAGGAATTCACAATTTGTCACTTACTTCTGAGCATTGGACACTTTTGTTGCAGCAGTGGTTCAGACCCAGCTGCTGGACATTGAATCATAGAATCATTTACATTGGAAAAGTAAAGATCATTGAGTCCAGCCACTAACCCAGCGCTGCTGAAGTCCACCACTAAAGCGTGTCCCTAAATTACACATCTTCAGCTTTTTCAAATACCTCCAGGGATGGTGATTCAACCACTTCCCTGGGAAGTCAGTTCCAATGCTTGACAACCCTTTCCATGAAGACATTTGTACTGATGTCCAATGTGAACCTCCTCTGGCACAACTTGAGGCCATTTCTTCTTGTCGTGTCATTTGTTACCTGGGAGAAGAAACTGACTCCCACCTGGCTACAACCTCCTTCCAGGTACTTGTAGAGAGTGATGAGGTCTCCCAGAGCCTCCCTTTCTCCAGGCTAAACAACCCCAGCTCCCTAAGCCACTCCTCATCAGACTTGTGCTCCAGACCCTTCCCCAGCTCTGTTGCCCTTCTCTCGACTTGCTCCAGCACCTCAATGCCTTGTAATGAGGGGCCCAGAACTGAACACAGGACACAAGGTGTGACCTCACCAGTGCCAAATACAGGGATCATAAAGAAAAAGGTTCAGGCCAGCTGGAGCCAAAGAGATCTGGTGGTGGGGATGCCAAGTTTGCAGATGCAAACACTGCTGTAGCAGAGAGCCTGCTAGTGCCCAGCAAACCTGACTTGGTCAGGCTGTACTGGGCTGGGCAGGTATTAGGTGCAGCGTGTGTGTAGAAGTGGTGAGGAGTCTCATCTGTGGCAGATTTTGTGCATTTCTGTCAGAAACAGAGCAGTCCTACCACAGGATGCAGTGTAGGTGCTGCCTGCTGCTGCTGCTGGTTCTAATGGGCAGAAACACTGTGCTATATAAGGGAATATCTGTGGCTCTGACATTGCTCCTTGCTGTTCAGAATTGACTCTTTCTCACATATATTTGAGTTCTAACTTTTTTGAGAAATGCTGCAAGAATTTTTCCTTTCTCAGCTCTTCACTTCAGCACTTCTAAATCTCTGAGCTGAAACTAAGCCAAAATATTCTTGTATAAGCTATAGTCAAAGGGGAAAATATGATTATAAGTTTTTGAATAGTAAAACCAGATATTTTAACTCTTTCTCTTTGTTGCCATATTATTATTAAAAACAGCTTTATTATAAACTTGGCAAAGCACTGGTTTTATTAGGAGTTTTTGTCCAATCTTGTTGGACGTAAGTATTTTGGCATCCATGAGAACATAGGCCTATGTCTAGAAATTAATGCCAGGAAGTCTCCATTTGTACATGTCCATTTTCAAACATTATACAGCAGAAGCCACTGAAGATTGTATTCTGGTTGTGCATTACCTTTTCTGGGATATAAAATTAAGAACGTCAGCAGCTGAAGTTCCTGGACACTAAGTCCTTCTGGTATCGTGTTCAGTTTACACTGGAACATCTCTTGTGGGTAGGCCAATGCCCAAATTCATATGCAGGCAGCATCTGCCGGAAGATATGACAAAGGCTGCCTGACCTCCACAACTCAATATACAAAAAATAATTGACCTTACATGCCAGGTAGATGTTAGGAAGCATCCACACATCTGGACATGTGGATGCAAAGGTTGAGACAAGTAAATTGCCTTGGCACCACCCATGCTGCCGTGCCTACCAGGCTGCAGTCAGCAGCCCTCACGCTGTGCCTGACAGTCCTGTGGAAGCTGGTAGGAGCAAATCCACCCTCCTCCATGGGAATGCAGAACTGCTCCCAGGAGGACACGTCCCTGTGGTGCATTGTGAGACTTGGCTCTTTGTGGCAGGCTCAAGGGCAGAAGCTTGTCGGGCTGCCAAGGCACATGGCTTTGCAGGGCCTGCACGCTGGCTGTGTTTGCTGGCAGCTGTGGTTTGGGACAGGGGAGCAGAGGGACAGTTCATCATTATGTGAGGGCATTGAGTATGGAGACAGAACACAGAGCAGGCGATAAATCTGGCAAACAAGGCGAATGCTGCATTCTCGTGCATCAACACTTCAGGAACAGCAGAACAAGACACAGCAGGGTAGGTGGGACAGGACTGCCTTGCTGACACGGGATGACCAGCAATGGCTCCACAGTGTCTGGAGGATGGTGTGCCTGCAGGGGAGGTACTCCAGCCTTTCAGGGCCATGGAACATGACTGACAAAGTCCATTCCAGTACCGAAATGGGCTCTCAGCTATTGTACTTTGCAATCCAGTACGTTTAGAAGATGCAGAGTAGGGCTGGCCTGTGCATGTGGAACACAAAAGCAAAATGGCACTGGCTTGAAAATCACCTGGATGTCAAGACTACATACAGCCATGATTTGGTTTTGTCACAGTCTGTAACTGCAAAACTAGACATCTTATACTGATAGCTTACAGATTTTAATGTTCTTCTGCCTTTTGGGGTTTTTTATTTGAGCACTCCTGGGATGAGAGCACTGTTAATCTTTATGTAGTATTTTGTGCCTAATTAATTGTAAGAACTTAGGTAGCTGGGGGCTTTTATTTTTCTTTACAGAATAAGATATCAATTAAAATGTAAATCTTTACTATTGCTTTCTTAGGGACATGGGGATTTCTATAATTGAACTGTGTAGATTACTCACTGTTTTGTAGTACATTAATAATAATGTGTTGGCACAGCTGCTCCTTCTTAATTCCTTACAATTAAACGCACAATACCAAGAGTTAAAAACAAGTAAGGACTTACATGCATTTTGTCACTGTATGCAAGGGGGTTAAAATAGTTGTGTAGTTAGATCAGATGATTTAAGTCCCTATCAAAAAGACTGTGCCCTGCATGAACAAAAAGTGATGAAAAATGCAGGAGTTTCACTTACTTCCTCATCCCTTCTCATTTCCTTTCCCTTTTACATCTTTACGTGGACATGTGATGCAGGGCTGGCTTGAGGCTACCTGGATGAGAATTGTTTCTCCCCTTCATTTGCTTGAGCTGTCCTCCCTGAAATTACCTTCATACTGTGGTAGCAAAAATTTAAAGGCCGGATTATCTCCCTGTTAAGCATCTGCAAGGGAATGTTTGCAGTGAAAAGCACCTGTCTCTCTCCAGAATAAGACAGAGAGGTCAGACCCCCACCACAGGGAGAGGGGCACTGTGTACTCATAACCCTGTACAGGATCACAGACCCACAGGAAAACTCTCCTTATTCCACAAACCTGAGTAAAGTTCTCTGCCCTGTTTGTCCTGCCTTCCTCTACCTCCTGGAACACAGCCTCTCACTTTTGCCTCTGCAGCAGAATGTTCCACAGCTCTTCCTAAACCCACTCCCGGGTAGCAGCAGGATGCTCAGCCTTCTGGCAGCACAGCTTATCTTGCAGATCTCAGAGTTCCCTCCAGAACCCACCATGCTAGAATTCCTCAATAAACATGGAAAAGAAGGAATCTCTCCAGTAATACTTCCGTATGCCAAGATGTAGGGTTAAAACCTTCCTTCTTCTTAATATACCGTTTATTTGAATGTCGAAGAACAGAAATAGCAAGACAATAATTGAGCATAACAGAAAGCTCTGAGCAACTATAAAATTACATTAGCATTTTTCTTTATTTTTCATTGAAAATTCTGAAATCAAATAGCAGAGAAGACTGTGATATCCTAGGGTTAGAGCACTCCCTGGAAGTGAAAAATCTGAGCCCTCTTCAGCCTGAAGAATTTGAATCTGTAATTTTCAATAAAATGCCTAATCATGCTATGAAATAGGCTACAGCAATGATGTTCTCCATCTGCCTTGTTGAGGCAGAGCCAGAGTGCAGCACAGTGCAAGATTAATGGGACCGGGGAGAGGGGGCAAGATATAGGGGACCTGTGTGTAGTATAGCAAGATGAGGACTCCCAGCAGTTTATGAGTTCTGGAGAGTTTTGTTCCTTGGCTCCAAATTACATTTATGTATTTTGGCTTGTGATGCTCAAACAAGCAGGACTTGGAGCAGATATCAGGTCTCTTATCCCTTCACTTAGGGCTTAACAAAAAGAACCGTCATCATCTCATCTGTGCTTCCTTGTTCACTTGCATTACGAGTTTACTTCAACTTTAAATGCTCCTTGCTACAGTGAACTGGAATTATGACTGCCTTCCATGTGATACTTAATACCACCGCCTGGCAGAATGAAGCCTTTCCTTTGCAAGCTTCAGAGTGGAATTTGAAAGAATGTTGCTGATTGCAGTCTGTACTGAGAGCAAAGCGTTCAGTGCGTGCTTTGCTTCCTTTAGTCAGAATTCAAAATTTTGAAGCAAGACACTAAAACAAGAAACAAGCTGTCCTCGGTCAACAGAAAGATACAAGTATAAAGACACCCTTAAGTCAGTATTGTCATGGTTTAACCCCAGCTGGCAGCTAATCCTGCCGCAGCCGCTCGCTCACTCCCCCAGTGGGATGAGGGAGACAGCTGGAAGAGTCACAGTGAGAGAACTCATGGGTTGAGATAAAGACAGTTTAAAAGGTAAAGGTAAAGCAAAAGCCGTGCACCCAAGCAAAACAAACCAAGGAATTCATTTGCTACTTCCCACGGGCAGGTAGGTGTTCAGGCATCCCCAGGAGGGCAGGGCCCCACCATGGGTAACAGTGCCTTGGGAAGACAAACACCATCACTCCAAATGATCTCCCTCTTTTTTCCCCCAGTTTTATATACTGAACATGATGCCATGTGGTCTGGAATATCCCTTGGGTCAGTTGGGGTCAGCTGTCCCGGCTGTGTCCCCTCCCAACTCCTTGTGCACCCCCAGCCTCCTCACTGGTGGGGCAGTATGAGAAGGGGAAGAGGCTTTGACTCTGTAAGCACTGCTCAGCAACAGCTATAAAACATCCCAGTGTTACCAACATTGTTTTCAGCACAGATCCAAACCAGAGCTTCCTAGGTACTGTGAAGATAATTCACTCTATTCCAGCCAAAACAAGCACAAATACACAATATATGTCTTTAGTCTCCTCTGAAGTAATACAAATTGCCAAAATTAAATTCAAATAAATTTTTAAGATGCTGTTTTCTTGGGGCTTTTTTTCCCCCTTGGTATTGATTCCTGTACTTTCAATGGTCTCTGAATGTCTCTTCAGTCTCCCATTGGTGATTCCCTCTCCAGGTCCCATGCAGTACCATGCCAGCCTTTCTAACACTTGTTTCCTGCCATGGGCAATCTGTGTGCAGCTGCAGTCTCTGCCACTGAAGTATTTTAGCCCTTTGTCTGACTGTCTTCACCTGCAGTATTGAGCCCCCACAAAACTCTGGGCTGCAAGCTGTCTTGGTTCCTCAATGATCAGTGTCATAATGACAGTAGAAAAAAAGCACTGCCGGAAAAGCCCCAGATCACAGGGCACAGAAGTACTCCCCATTTCATTTTCTTCGTTGTTGGGAATAATCAGAAAGTCATGGGGAAATGAAATGGTTTTAGCTTTTTGCATATAAAATAGCTTTTAAAATAATGATCATGCTATCTTATGTGTCTGACTCTGCTCCTTTAGACTGGAGACCTGATACATAACTAACACTTACTATGTCTATTGATTAATCTACTCACCTGTAAGAGACTGATACCACCTTAACTGGCTAATGAACAAATGTCTGATATGAGCAGGACTCACTCACAACTGTATCACTACAGGCACAACAATTTTGAGGTACAATTATGTTCCTGTTAACTCGTACAACTAATTCACAACAGCTACAAAGAAATCCTATCATTCCCATGCAAGCTCCGTCATGCCACAATTCCTGTCCCTTTACCACTTCCTATTAGGGCACAAGCCTATCCCTTCTCATCCCACCCTTGCACACCAAGTCTTTTGGACGTAGACCTGATGAGAGTGCAGCAGGTTGTCCCAGGGGTGTTGTCCACCATCCTGGGGGGCCTGGGGTCACAGATTAGCTTTACCACTGGAGGTATTCACACTTCTACAACTAGAATATCACATCCCTCTTTGTTCTCCACAGGAATATACTTAATGCCCGTTTTTAAAATTATTTCCTGGGCTTCTTTTTCCTATTTAATCATTTTAATTCCTTGTGGTTATTTTCCTGAGCCTACCTTTTCACCAACCCTGCACCTTTCTTTCTCTGCCTAGGGTCCTCCCAGACAAATGGGACCTATTCAATGACATGCTTCTAATTATTTTTTCCTCACTGGTCCCAAATCTGCTATATCCACACCTAAATTTGATATTTCTAACACTGTTATCCAGGCAGTTTTGATACAATATGGTATTGCTCATACGGTTATCTAGATAGTCCCAAGACTCCCTTTAGGCCCTTTCATTCAAGCTGGTTACATTTCCTCTGTACCACATGCTTTTTAAACAGAAATATGTTATCTTACTTTAGCCTTGACTTCCTTACTAGCTATTTAAGCCAAGTTTCTTGATTTATGCAGAGACAGCTTGCATACCAGAGCAACAGAATAACCCATTTTGTGCTTATACAATCTCTCTGCCCTTGAAGAGCTTCAATTTCCCTCCAGGTTCCCATGGTGGCGTTAGCTGGTTTTGAAGCCCAGTGTTTGAGCCTCTGGCTCACAGTAAGGCTGGAAGGAATGTCCTTTGAGGAGCAGCTGAGTACTTCAGGCCTATCTAGTTTGGAGAAAAGAAGGCTGACAGGTGACCTCATTGCTGCTACGGTGCATAGGTGGAGAAGGAGACGGGCTGATCCCTTGTCCATGGTATCTAGTGATAGGTCCCATGGGAATGGTTCAGAGCTGCACCAGGGGAGGTTTTGACTGGACATTAGGAAGCATTTCTTTACTGAGAAGGTGATAAACACTGGCACAGGCTTCCTAGAGAAGTGATGGATGCCCCAGGCCTGTCAGTGTATTAGAGGTGTTTTGACAATGCCTTTAACAATGTGCTTTAACTTTTGGTCAGCCCTAAAGTGGTCAGGCAGTTGGACTAGATGTACATTGTATCTAAAATGGTATATTCTACTCTAAACAGCCCCAGAAGAGACCCACTAGCAAGGAGATGTGCATTGCAGCAAAAAATACTTCATCAGTGTCAGCAACCATGTCACATCTTGCTATTAAGAGTCACTTTTTCTTACCTAGGAACACAGAGCCTCCAGTTCCTGCCAAAACGCCAGGCTGTGTTGCCAGTTGCTACTTTTCACTATCATCTGGTATCTCACTTCACTTTACCACCAAAACTGTCACCTCTGTGCTAAGACCCACTGTCACAGCTCCCTGCCATCTGCCAGCTGCCATTTCCAACCTCCACAGTCTTGTCTCAGCGGGAGCATTTTGCAGAGGCATGGCTGCACTCACCAAAGGTGTGACTGCTGCTCACACAGACAGCACCTGCACAGCCGTGGCAGCACTGGCTGCAAACCTGCACTAGGTGAGAGCATCCCTGCCACCACAGGAATAGCTGGTCTGTGCAGGGCCTCCCCATCCCCAGGCTGAGTGATGTGATTCCCAAGGTGGGCTGATGGGGTGAAGACCACGTGGATTTGAGTCACAGCCCTGGCTGAAGGTAAGAAATGCTCCACGAGTGCTTCCCAGTCCTTCTGCTCCTTGACAATGTTAACAGGGAAGCTGCATCCTTTCCATAAATTCAGCGTGAGGAACTGCATGAAGGATTCATGGTAGCATGACCAATGTTAAAGCCTTCAAATTAAAAGGCAGCAATTCTCACTGGGAACTGATAAGGACAAGGACAGAACAGAGTCACCCTTTGGGAAATGGCTAAGCTAGGACAAGCTGTAATATAAGAGACAGTGAGTGGGATTCATGTGTAAACTCTGGACACCTACAGTGTGTAAATGATTCATCTCATTTGGAAGAGAACATCTACGTTTGGTCACATGAACTGCACCATTACATTTAGCTATTTCTCCTCCTACATGATTTGGGAATAGTGCTCTGCAATACCTTGCTCAGGCACCTTCATGTTTGAATAGATAAATCTCACACCACATCTAGAGGTAGTATACCCTCTGCTTAGAAGGTAAATTCTAGGTGCTACGAGTGTCCCTGTCAGAACTTGAAATCAATCTCACTTTTTTGCGTTTACTTTTGAATTCCTGAACCTTCAGAACTGGAGAAAACAGGACTTAAAAAAGACACACACTTAAACTTCAATAATCAATATTTTCTATGTGATAACAACAAGTGATTTATTCAAACTAGGAAATAATACTCCTTTTTTGATCTTTTGTTAGAATTAATTAGAATTCCTTCACATGACTTTCCACTTTGATCTGTAAATCAATTTCTGACCCTACCAGCAACTTGTGAAATATTTATTAGCACAGGAATATTATCACAGCCTGATTATTGTCTAGATCAACCAGCAGCATACATGCCAGCATGTTATTGCTGAGAAACTTGGCTGTGGTGTTTGTCTGTAAATTGCGACAGTAATTTTCCATGTCCCACTCTCTGCCTTACTACAGGTTCCTGTTTACCCATGTTCTGGTCTGACAGCACTGTTCCATCTTGCCTGTCTCTCTGGCTTGCTGTACAGACATTATCTTGCAAAGCAGCATTACAAAATCAATACGATTAAATCGAATAATGGTATTATAATGAAGCAAGCTTCATAAGAGAATTTTTAATCACTCGTGGATGTCATATTTATTTTAAAAGCAGAGTGTCTGATTTAGGGTTATTCTTCTATGCCTTGCATATTAAATGTGTAAGTAGATATAATTTAGGGGGAAGATGTAATAAATGTCTACAGAAGTGGCTGGAAAAGATGGGTAGGGATTGATCCAGATACATTCCCATAGGGGCCTGTCTAATTTCATTATTTGATTACCTTTGAAGCAAACAGAACAAGGTGGGTTTGATACAACAGGTTGTAGGCCTTTGGAATTCCTTAATAAAGAGGCTGTAGATGCCAGAAATTTGCACAGTCCCAACAGGAGACCAGGAAAAATATCCTGAGATCTTTTGGGGGTTATCAAACCACCACAAGCTCAGGAAATTCCCTCAACATTGTTGGAAGCTGAGACAGTTACAGAAAGGCATCAACACAGGCTACCTTATTTTAACGCTTCCTTAATTAATCAGTTGCAGCCACATTTGGAGATGTAAGGGACTAGATGGCTGTTCCTAAGTTCTCAAAATTTGTAAATGTTTACACCAAGGTTCCTCAGAAATGGTTACTAGAGCTGGCATTATTTCTTCATGGAGAAACATGAGGAAGCATCTGGAGTCAGCATCTAGACAGCAGACAAATGCTAAGGGCTTAGGTAGGGGAGGACAGGAGAAATACCACAGGCAGTCTCTGGAAACAAAAAGCAAGCAGCTTGTTTTGAGTTAAGTAACTGGATGGGCAAAGAGGATTCAAAAAGGAGATGACATAGTAAGAATTAGAAAAGTGGTCTTTCAGCTACAGTCTCAAGGAGCTGGACAAGATTGTCAATAGCAGACAAATCGTGGTGAAACAACTACGATGAAAGTCTGAGCAAAAGTTTTGCACATCAGCTGTACTGCCTCAGCCTGTCAGTCTATCATGCTCAGTATCATCCCTCTGGCAGCAGCAGTAACAAGTGCCCAAGGTATTTTGGTTGCCCAAGGTTCTTTGTTGCTCGGCGGGCAAGCTTGTATATTACGGGCTGATAAAATACACATGTAGTCCTAATACAGCTAGAGCAAGAGAAATTGATGCATCTATCCCTCATCACAGATAGCTAGGATTCTTGAGGCTTGAAGCCCGACCTAGAAACTGTCCCCACTTCACCTCATGTCTGGGAACAACACAGGCTGTACGCTGTTCCCAAGTTCACCACACCAGGATCCTCACTGCTCTGCCTCATACGTTGCCCTGCCTGGGGTACAGCTGGTGACCAAGAACTCCCTGCTGCACTACATCACAAGTACCCACTGTACCTGGACAAGGGGTGAGAAAAGGGCACCTCTCCTCCCTGTCTCTGCCCATGAGGCAGATCCTGCATATCAGTCCTTACAGAAGACCAACAGAGGCAGAGCCCATGAAGGATTAGAAGCAGGGAAAATGAAACGTGATGGTGACAAGTTCAGGTTTAGGCTCTATTGCTTCTGATCTTCAGTACCCTTCAGGAGCATGTGGCACCAAGAGCTTTGTGTCTGCTGCCTGGGATCCTTCCTCAGTCACCATCAGGACATCCCCCCTGCCTTGCTCATTATGTCCCTGCCTGGATGGAAGAAGCCCTGCCAAGAAGTCTTATTTAAAGCTCGCACACAAAATTTAAACTTGAATAATAAACACAACCACCATATTGTTCACAGTGACCAGGGAAACGGAAATTTCAATGCGAAGATAAAAATCCCTGCCTTACTCATGTGAATTGCAGATGACAGCTGCAAATCTTTGAGAGAAATATCAGCAATATTTTTTTATCTCTGGTTTCACCTAAGTACTGCTAAATACAAAATCCATAAACAAGTTAAGAAGGAGGATTTGCGACCTGGAGCGTTTGTCTGAACACCATTGCTGCAGACTATGATGCAGCACATATGGCCTCCTTTGATGCTGTGTGGTCCAGCTTTTTCCCAGAGGGTTAATGCGTGCTCGTTCCCAGCCTGTTCCAGAGAAGGACAGCAAGATCTGGAGAACCTGTGAAGACAGACGTCTGGACAACATCAGAGGCTGTGGGTGAAAGCTGGCCTCTGCATGTTTGGCAAGTACTCTGCTCTTGGGCTGTTTTACCAGGTGTGGCCGACGCCACATTTGCTTTTAAAAGACAGCATCTGGAAGGGCTTTCTAGTGGCAGCATTAAATCCTGACGTGCCCTCATACCCAAGACCTTCGAGGCCCGCTTGGCAGAGGGTTTCCCTTTCCCTCACCATACCCGCTCTACCCCTGAGCCGCGGGAGCCTCCGCGTACCCGGGCCTGAGCTCCCCCGTGCGCGCTGCGGGGCGGGCTGCGGGAAGCAGAGCGGAGGGAGCCCGCGGCCCGTGCTGCCGGGACCGCCCGTCCCGGAGCCCCCGCGGCCCCTCAGAGCCCTTCCCGGGGCCGGCCCTGCCCGCCGAGCTGCCGTTCC
>VZRO01002097.1:219701-278414 GCA_013397915.1 Daphoenositta chrysoptera
GCTCTGCTCCTCCAGCTGAAGCTGGAGCTGCCCTTCGACCGCGTGGTCACCATCGGGACCGTCCTCATCCCCATCCTCCTCGTCACCCTCGTCTTCACCAAGAACTTTGCCGGTAAGGGCGGCAGGACGGGCAGGGTCGTGTCCCAGTGGCTGCTAAACGAGACCGCTGGTGCTGAGAGGTGTCAGCCAGCCCTCGCCCTGGCGGCTGGGGACAGCGGCCACTGCCTGAGAGCCACTTGTGCTCAGGAGGCGGCCACTGCCCTTCGTCGCGGCGGGCAGGACAGCGGTGTTGCCACGGCGGGCAGAGCAGTGGTGTCGCCGTCCTGACCGCTCCCTGACGGGGACAGCTGCTGCCTCTTGCCTTGGCTGGTGGGCGAGCGGTGGGGAGGGGTCCCAGCCGCCCCCTTGGCGAGCAGGTCACTGACCTGCAGGCAGCAGTGGCCTGGGGAGGTGTCCATTGCCCAGCAGCAGCCGAGAGCTGGCGTGGGTGACACAGCGGGCTTGAGGTGGATCCTGGACAGGTCCTGAGCTTCTTGAGGTGGATCCTGGACAGGTCCTGAGCTGGACCCTGGCTGGTGTCAATGCTGTCCTGATATTACTTCAGGATTTGTGTTACTACAACGTGAGTGTTAACTGGCCTACCAGGGAGAGGCTGATGCTTTCATGGAGACTGATACTATATATGGAGCCCCATGCAGTGTGCTTTGCCATATTGTGACAGTGGAAATCCCTGGTGTCTTTCTGCTGAGGGCCGACATCTTCCATAAACTGGTAACAGATGAAAAAGCCTGGTTTGAGTGCCCATCACCACCAGTCTCAGAAGGTCAGGTTTTGGTGAGCCTTGAAAATTACTGATCCAGTAAACTGTTACGACACCTTTTGGGCCGCTGGTGCATGTGTAAACATTGTTTTGCTGTGTGGATTATAGGTTTGATGAGTGTAGCTGCCAGTGCATGACTGCTTTTAATGTCCCTTGAAGCTCCATACTGAAGATCCATGGGAATTATTAGCGCTTTAATATACAGGACTGACCTGGCAGTCTGTAGCTTGTGAGGTTGGTGAGAATTTGCTGTATTCAAGCAGTTTAAACATACCAGAATCAGGCTCTTGCTTTGCATGCTGCATTGGGATTGACTTCCAACACTTAATATACTTAATACTTGTTTTCATTATGAGTTAAAGTTAAATCACCTAGAAGAATAACTGCTTGCAAATGGAGTCTGGAGATTTTTCTTAATTATAGTTAAAACTTTTTCAATCTACCTCACTTTTTAAAAAAACACAGCTATATAGCTCAAGATCTTTAGCCACAGTTAATAAGAACCTCGTCTTTTGGATGGTCTTCTGGAGGTATCTTGGAGAAACCATATTTACAGGATACGTGAAAACTGACTCTTCATAGCAACTGAAAGACAGGTTTCAAGGTCACCTTTGAGGATCCTCTGGTGAATGCAAAAGTTTTGTGATCCCTTCCTCTGTAGAGAACTAAGCTAATAAAAAGGCAATCCTACAGCAGCTCACGAGAGTACATACTTACATATAAGCTTTCATACTGTTTGAGATGTACAGATTTGAACCTCAGTAGGCCTAAAGACAACCTTGGATGCAGGCAAGGTCATGTCCCCCATCATGTGTGTTCCTTCACATAGTGCAGGATTCCTAGGAGTAGCCCTTTGATTTGACTCACTGCTTGGTCAGACAGCAGTAACTTGTTCCATATGAAGAAGTCATCTGAGACTGCAGATTGTGGAGGAAGTATCAAGTCTGAGACTCAGATTTATACAGTGGATGTCCCTCTGCAAGGCTAAACTGTAGTCCACACTTACACAGAAGAAAGAGAGCCTATTGAATTTGCTCGCATCTGCCTGTACTTCTGCTGTTGAGTTTATTTTGTGCTGTGGAAGACTATTCTCTAAGCTGACAGTTGTGTTCCAGATTTGTTTTTCAGAAGGACTGAAAGCAATATCACTTATGCCTACTTATGGGCTGTATATGCTGATTTGACCCAGTAAGATAGAGAGCAGTACCCTATTGTGTCCTGCCAGGACAAAACTTATAAGGTAACACAGACCCATATGTCTCTGGGAAAACGTGGGATAACATTCCTCTCTCATATGATGCTATATTTGTTCAGATGGTCTGCAGTTAGAAAAATAATATGAGAAAAAGGAAAAAAATACGCAAGAGAATGTAATAGAAAAACTCTAAGGATCTAATAAAACTAAATAGATACTTTTTTTAGCCTTGAGTCGAAGTGTTCAGGGTTAGTGAATTCAATTCTGCTTCCGCAGAGTTCAAGAGCAAAACTTACATTAATTTTAATGTAATCTTAATCAGATGTTGCTCCTTTAACAAAACAGTATTTACTCAAACTTCTCTACTAAGTCATGCTTGTCCAGAGATACTTACTCTGGTAATAACAATAGTTCAGCTGGATTCATGCTTACCACTGATTCTACAGTTTGTGTTGTTTCACCCATGCACTGTCACTGGTCTTGAAAAAAATCTAACTTTGCTTTAGATACTGCTCCTTCTGTGCAGTTTGAATAGTAGCTATGCAAGTACAAACTTTGCTGATGAAATTGAATAAGATACCTACTGCCCCTCGGTTGTGAATATCATAGTGGCTTCCCAAACTTTGCTTTGAGCCCTTGTGTGCTTATCTGATACTTGCCATTATTCCTCATTCTGTTCATGATATCCAGTGCAAGCCGTGGGTAGATACCATCATGTCACTATACTGAAAACAACACCCTTTTCTGGGGTCTATACCATCTTAATCAGTATTGGTAAAGCTTTTGGAACAATGATGTGTGCACTAGAGACATTAAGGTGTAGTTGTCTAAAAGCAGTGGTTTCTCACAAAACTTTTTTGCTGAGGATTGGAAGAATCCTCATCATCAGTGGGTAGAGGAGATAAGAGCCTCTTACCTCACTGATTGACCTTTGAGTTTATGTGTGTGCAAAGAGTAGCTTAAAGTGCAGTCAAGACCAACTGTACAGTCTGTCCAACAAGTGTAGTGAGAATTTCTTGGCCAAGCAGGGTGGGTGTCCTGCCCTGGGGCTGTGGAGAAGGCACCCCATCATTGTGGGAAGCCTGGGAGTCCCCAGGCAGCAGTAAGTCTTCTGGGGCCAGAGGCTGCAGGGAAGCACGTGTGAAAGCAAAGTTCAGCCCTACAACAGAGGACAAAGGAAGAGCGTGGTGTTTATTTGAAAGATTGTAATTGACAACCTTAAAAGTCATTATGTCTGTAGTATAATATATTGTATGCTGTATTTTGCCTGTGGCTGAAGATAAGGTTATTTAGTTAATTATGTTGTTTTAGTGCCATGGGCAAAGTCATTGTTTAGGTAAATGCATGTGCTCTTCATGTAAGTGATTTGTTTGCCCTTGAATTGGAGTGTTCTGATCTTTACATCTCTTTAGAGAAATTAAATCACAAATTACTGTTTTAGTAGCATAAGAGGCAAGACCTAATTGTTTAGCAGATACTATGCAGATATTCTGAAAAAATCACAATTCATCTGAACTTAATGTGTTACAAAAGACTTTAAATTAGATATTGTGCTCTTTTTCTATTACATATATCATAAAGTCATAGAATGGTTTGGGTTGGAAAGAACTTTAGAGATCATCTAGTCCAACTCCCTGCCACGGACATGGATGCCTGCCATTAGACCAGGCTGCTCAAAGCCCTCTTCAGCCTGGCCTTGAACAGGTCCTTGAAGAGATGGGACATCCACAGCTTCCCTGGAAAATCTGTTCCAGTGCCTCACCACTCTCACAGTAAAGAATTTCTTCCTTGCATCCAGTCTAAACCTGCCCCTTTCCAGTTTAAAACCATTGTCCTGTGATACAGGCCATGCTAAAATCTCTGTCCCCATCATTCTCAAAAGCCCCCTTTAAGTACTGAAAGGCCTCAGCAAGGTCTTCTTGGAATGTTCCCTTTTCCAGGCTGAACAACCCTAACTCTTTCAGCTGGTCATAGAAGTCCATCCCTCTGATCATTTTCATGGTACTCCTCTGGTCTCACTCAGGCAGATCTTTCCTGTGCAGAGGGTTCCAGAGCTGGATGCAGGACTGCAAGTGGAGTCTCATGAGAATGGAGTAGAGGGCTGTTGACCTGCTGGCCACGCTCCACGTTATGCAGCCCTGGATGCTTGGTGTCCTTGCAGTCTGACTCAAGGTGAAAAAAAGGGGCTGTCATCCTTGGTGTGCTTTTGCCCTATAAATGAATCTGTTACATAGATAAAATATATTGGGAGATAAGATTTTGTTTCCATACTTCACTACTAGATGGCAGTGCATTTGGGGTGAAGCTGAGCTCTCTCCAGAGGGAAGGCAAAGGGCAGGCACACTACGAGGATGTGCTCCTGGAAGTTAAATTCAGGCCACAAAGGAGGCAGAAAGGGTTTGACCATTGATTTCAATGGGGACAAGAGTTCCCGCTGTCTGAAGTAAGATATGGTTCTTGCACTGGCCCCCTACTTCCTAAACTTTTTTCACAGGAGGAAAGAAAGTCATGTAGCTAACCTCCTACACTGTCATTTCTGAGTCTCCTAATTCTCCTTTGTTTTTCATGCAAACCAGTGTGATTCCAGTAAGGACACCCGTAGAAAGTTAATTAAAATAAATCCATGAGCCATATTTATACTGATCGTAAGATCATCATAAAGTCATTTAGGAGCGATGTTCAGCTACCCAACACAAAGAAAGCCCACGTGAGCACTCACAAAAGAAGAATGAATATTGTTTCCCTTTCTAAAACTCACCCGTGAACAGACTTTGTATAAAACTGGCATATCCTCTATTTAGAGGCCAGGGTATGATGACCTTGAGGATAATAAAGTTTTTGAGGCATTTTTCTCTCACCTAGTGGATGGAATCTGTATTTAACTTTGAGTTTCCTGGTTTCCTGAAGTCACAGGGGTCTCGGCCCATGACTACAGAAGGCAGCATAGGCTAAAGGAAACCTCTCCTATAGCAGTGTCCTTTTCGAGGTAGCAATTTGTGCAGTTGGCGGTCCCAAGGGAACTTCTGTTTGCTCTGGTTTTGTTTGAAAATTACCGCTTTAAAGATAACAACTAAATTTTTTTATTTCAATATGAGAGCAAATGTGTTTGAAATCGTGTCAGAACAGTGAGATAACCCCCATAACACCCTGTATAGTCCTAGGCATCTTCTGGAGCACTCATGCAGATGTATATGCAGTGTTTTGCAGAGGTCCGTGCTTGTATTTGACTCTGTGGAGGTTTGATTTCTCATACTTAGCTTTTTATTTTCTAGAAGTTAGTAATTCCTGTGCAAACTAGAAGATACAACCAATATGAACGGAAAGTTCAGATTTGATAGTGCTGTGCTGTCCCAGTGCATGAATAGGTGACTATACCAGGTACTGCCTGATGGTAAAGCAAATTTTGTCTGTAAGTATGGGTTGTCACTTTTGTCTTTTCATTTTAGCAGCATTGAAGCCTGCTGGATTGTTCCCTTTCCTATGATAAAGGTTTTGGGGTTCTTTTTATTGAAAGTGCTTGTCAACCTAAGTCAGCCGTAGGTTAATATTTAGTGAAAGAAATGGTAAAACACCAAACTTGTAATTAATGATAGCAGGTAAGGATTTCAGGTACATAGTCTTAGTCCAGCTATAGTCTGTGTTGGTTTTCAGAAGTGGCTTTTAGTTAGAATGTTTCAGTATCTCCTGTCAAGGCACAGTCAGTCTGGAGTGGTATGGATATAGATAAACAGGATTCATCCATCAGCCTTTACGTTTTCACTTCCTTTCCAAAATGCACAGAATGTGAAGTATTAGACTGCAACATTCACTGCCAGTTTGAAGTGGGTCTGTTTGATGTTCCATGTGGTTTTCATCCTTCAGTCTCCCCGTTTTTGCCGTGGTGCTAGTACACACAATCTGCAGCCACAAGTAGGATGCTGCTGGGTCAGCAGGTCCTGGATCCTGTCCTCCGTGAGTGGCAGTGGTGCTACCAGCAGCAGGTGGTGCCTTTTGTAGTGAGTGTCTCATGGCATTTGCTGAACTTCCTAGACAGGGTTCTATAATCCAGAGGATTAGGAGACACTTGGCTTTCATGATGTGCTGCTTAGTTTTTTTGTATCACTTAACATTTTTGTGAGTGGTTTAAATATTCCAGTTCAGTGGTGTGCTGGGTTCAGAAGCAACCCCATCAATAATGTCTGTGGAAAGTTCTCTCTGTAAGGGACCAGAGAGTAGTGGCTTCCAAAGGAGATTATGTTGCTGGTTTTGTTGTGTTATCTTCACAATATTGAAATATTTTGGTTTCCAAACTGATGTTGTCACAGTATTGCTAAGTCATATCCCCCTTGTACAGTACCTCATGCTTTCTATTCACAGTGAATTATTCTTTCCATTTTGCAACCATATTTGCTTTTACCACTGAAGCTGTTAAATGCCAGTACTTCATTAAAATAAGCAAAGCATTCATACAGTTGATTTTTATACTTCAGTCAAAAGCCAAGCTTTGGTATTGGTTTTCTTGCTAGGTTCTTAAAACAGTGCCTACAAAATACAAAAAAAAAATTTGTTCAAAAACACTGTATTTCTATGTCTCTTAGCAGCTATGTAGTTCAGCCCTCTACCATCCTTCTGCTAGAAATTTTTCATAAGAAAGCAATGGAAGGAAACAGTAAAGTTTAATGACAAGTGCCAGTTCAAGGTTTTATGTTTTATTTTCTGATTTGTAATCATTTGTGTAAGCAATGCTTACATTACTGTGTAATACAGTATATGCATGAGTTCAATGTCTTTTTCACTTTTCACCCTACAGTATGTTTGGAATACTCTATGTCAGATTTTTATACTGTGAGATGGAGTTTTAATCTGTGTTTCTGGTCAACTTTTCTAATTTGTATTTCTGTTTCAAATTGCGGCAGGATATTTACATATGCTTACTTAGGTGACTTACTTAGTAGATGGCTTTTGAACTCACTCTCCATTTTGTCTCTCCAACTGCACTTAAAGAAAGTGAAGATGACCTTTTCCCAAGTGACCATTGTTAGTGCTAAGAGTACAGAGCCAGATTGTTTAATGTATGAAAAACTGATGACACCAGTGCAGAAATTTTTTCTGAGGTGATATTAGCAGAGAAAAGAGAATTTAAGGAGTGTTGCAGTACCATTTAAGTGCTTTCTTAGAACGTGTTTTTAAAAGGACTAAAATGATACAAGCACCCACAGGCTGGCTGCAGTTTGGCTGCTGGCTGTTGGCATTGCTGATGGAATTTCTCCCAAAGGATAAGGGCAGTGTACACACATACAAACATGAGATGTGCACAAGATACACTAGCTGAGACTCTGAGTTTTGATAATTTAAAGATTTGCAGTTACACAGGTGAATGGTAAATAGAAAGGCATGAGCCGTACATGTGTAATCACTCCACTGCAGTTCCTAGCAAGTGCAGATACTTTTCTGTCATAAATTCCATTTCTCACACTTCATCAACACACATACATCATCATTTTTTATGTTTTTAATGACCCTTTTTGCATTATTAACCCCTTCATTTTTTCAAGTGTCATATGTGGGAAGAGGTCCAAAATAGGGATGAATTTTAGCTTACTACATGCTTTCAGATAACCAACAGATTTAAACAGATGGTCAAAAATATTTTTGTTTAAGAGCTACTTAATTTATTCACTTTTGTCAAGAGTAAACCTTGTGAATAAATATGAGTAAGGTCAATACGGTTTTTCAAAGCTACCCTGAAGTATTTGAGGCTCTTTATTGTCTCTAAACTAGATAGAAATCATGCATCTAGGATGTAGAGGAAATTTCAGCTTGTGTGGTTTCTTAGAGCTATAAAACTCTTCAGGAAGAATCTGCATCATCACTGAGTTCCTTGGGTTCTCTCAGTATTAAAAATAGCTGCAGTGGACACCCTCAGTGCATATACATGTTTAATTACAAAAGCTGAAGAGTTTCACAGCAGACTAGCATGATTCTTGTAGATTCCTTTTTTTCCGCATGATACAGGACTTGTTCTAAGAAAAACATTGAAATCAGGGCACGTATTTACATCACTGGGGATTTTGTCCCAGGCATGTATTATAACCTTGCATTTGAATGGGGAAATGCAGCTGTTCATGATGATAGCAAGCTTTGGGGATTTGTTTGCTTTTCTTTAGTGGCACCAAGCCTGTCATGCAGATGAAGTTCCTGGAGTAGCGCTGCAGCCAGGTGCTGGGATGTGTGGTGTGGTGTGTGCAGCTCAGAGCTCAGTGACTATTTCTGAAGCATTTTAGTTTTATGATGAAGTAATCATTTCACATTTTGAGGTTGAGGTACCTAATCTTCTGTGAGATCCATGTTTTCTTCAGGAGGTCAGGAGACCTCCATACTGGAAGTGGCAGAGCTCCTGGGAGCCTCAGGTGGCAGATTCTTCTGTCTCCACTGTGATAAATCAAAACAGCTCTGATACTTCACAAAACCCAATTTCTCTACACATGGAGGAACCAGTTTTCCAAAAGAAGTAGACCAGCCATCTCTGCCCTCTAAATACTATGTTATTAAAATATTGTTATTACCTAATGAGCTAACTATTGATCTTATTCTTCTTTTTCAATATGAACTTTCCTGGGTGCTGTGTTTATGCCAAGAGGTACTTAATACAAGCCATTTTTTTAATTTCTAGTCATTAAATAACAATCATGCAATAGAACAAACCTGCTGGTTTTGTTGCTTCCTGTGGTTGTATTTTGTACCTGACCCTTGATTTAAGAAGCCACCATTGTTCATGTATCATCGATTTCTCTGGACTTCCATGATTTATTTCATTTCAGCATTTATTCTTGCAGTTTACTTCAGGCATTACTGCAGTCCACATTATCATACTGTCTGAGTGAATGTAGTTGCTTTGGGGTTCCATCTCTAGAGGGCAATTTTTGACCTTTGCAAAACATTAAAACATTATTTTCACACCTTAATACTTCTCCTGTGCAGAAGGTCTGCACATCACTGAAATTCCACTCAACTCTGCATGTAAGCACTAAATTTAGAAGTAAATGTTATTCAGATCTCTTTTGTAGGATTGTCTGGGTGGCTGAATTTCATTAATTATATTTAGATTAATACATTCCTTTAAATTCAGATCTAACCATCCCTCAAATCCTGGCATCAATAGTCCAGTCACTATAAATAAGCTCTCTTTTCAGTGACTTTACCACCGTGCTGCATGGCCACCACATGGTAGATGGCAGCTCATTATTCCTCTATAGGAGCAGCCTAAGGGATTCATTTAGGTGTTTCTGCACCTTCCATATAACAGTTGCTATTTCCAACATATCAGACAAGCAGGAGTAGGTGTCTTTTCCTCCTGACTAACCTGGGCAGGAGGAAAGTACAAAGCCTTAAGCCTCAGATTGCAGGCAAGGGTGAGCATACCAGCTACTTTTAGAAGAGCCAGTGTCTATTACATACAGGGAATATAGTTCTGTAAGTTTATATCTACACTAGGAAAGTGCATTGTTAATTCACTGGTTCTACAGATCCAAAATATATGCAGTTCAAGCAGCAGTCCTGCAAGGCAAAAAGACCCAAAGTGGAAATACAGGGAGACCTGCTGCTACCCTTGCACTGCAGTTACACTTGTGGGTGACCTATTACCTATCAATCTCTGCAATTGCTTATCTACATCTCACTCATTATGACTAAATCTTATAGAGTATAAGACAATAAAACCTAATAGCAGCAGTGGTTTCCTATCTCATTTTTTTAGGGACTCTCTTTTCAAGATTTTTTTCTTAAACAGGACAAGTGGTTTCAGAGATTGGGCAAAAAAGGCTTACCTTACCTTGCTGATCATGGAGAAATTTGTACCTTAGGAAGACTTCGTGGGCATGGAACTTGTATTCAGATTTGGAAAGAATATTCCCTAAGAAAGGTAAAGATACTGTCTTTTCATTTCAGTAAAACTAATAATTCTTAATAATTAGCTTGCCAACTTAAGGCTTAGTTTGCTGGATGTTTTCTCATTCATATGAGTAAACTCAGAGAGTTAAATAGGACTGTATGACTACAGTTGATATACAAAAGTAATTTCAGGGATCCATCTCTACGCTGTACTAACTTCTAACCTTTAAATACCCTTCAAGTAAAGTAGTTGAAATAAACTAGTTAAATTAAGTGAGTTTTTCCTTTTGCTGACAGTTAATTTGGGAATTAGCTAGCATTTGTTAAAATCATTCAAAGGAAAGTTACATATTCCTTGTGGATTGTGTGACTGGGATGGAAGACATGTATACTCTTAGATAATATTTTACTTTCTTAGACTGCATTTTCAATCTCAGTAACATGAATGTTTTTATTCATTTTTTCCAGAGAGAAGAGGATCCAGGACATTTCTTCTTTTCCATTTAAAAAATTGCTGAAAAAGTACTAAATAAATTATTTCTGTTTCTAAAAATAAACAGTTTGCTACCTGCTTCCTTGTGCAATCCTTTTAGTACCCAAGATGAATGAGGCATGTATGTCAGATTGCTTACATATATGTGCCAAAAGCAGTATGATAAGGAATACCCTTGTTAAATACTGACGTTTATTGCTGAATTCAGGGAGTTTCTAATTTATTTTGTCTGTTAGAAATGTGTGTACTGGGAAGTGATGGGCATGGAGATTCAGAGATTCTATCTAAACGTTGAATTTCTCCTTAAGAGACAAGTGAGAGGACTGCACAAGGAGTGCTTCAGAGATCTTGGCTGGATTGCCAGCTTATCTTCACAGGCAGGTTGGGCACAGGTATGGGGATGATTTAGCAGCTCTCTTCAAGAGGGCAGAATGCCAGTTGCTAGGAAGCACTAGGCTAGGGTGAGTCTGTAGTATATTTAACTCAGTAAGTGTACTTATCAGTGTACTTACCTGATACTTAGCCAGGGTCTCCAGCATGAGTGTTTAGGCACTTGTCCAGGGCTGGGAGATCCAGCCTGTTCAGCAGCACCTAATCACCAGTTCTACTGCCTGTACCCAGTGTGGGGTAATGGCAGTCATGCTGAATGCTTACTAGATCCTTGAAGAAATCTTCACACAAGAGGCCTACTTACCTTTGCCTTGGTGTACCAAGCACAAGAATTTTCTTTTTTTTTTTTTCCTTTTTGAATTATATTTTCTGAAATCTGTTTCATTCTTTCTCTCTGCTGTTGGAAAATTTTACTGTTTCTTCTGCATTACTCAATTACTGCACTGGAATGCTAAAAATATGCATTTCAGTGGGAAGATTAATGAGGTGTGATTTCTTTTTCTAGAGTAAATTTTAAAAGCTGGAGGTCACAGGAGGCATATACAATTTGTTATCATTTGCTTTGGGCAAATATACTTTATTCCACTGGGAATGCAGTAGGTATGAAAAGTCATTTGCCTGGTTATGTAGGAGCATATACTGTTTATTATTAATATTTTCTTTCCTTTGTAATGCCTGCCAAAGCACTCTAAATGTGTTGTCCACATTTACTTAAATAACTTTTTGCTCATAATAATATTTTAGAAGCTTCATAACTACAGCATCAGTTCTTCAAAGAGAGATGCACGTGCCAGATTTTATGCACTGTGAGCAATCACATTGATTTAAGGGAAATGCCCGATGCATGCAGTTGTTTAAGTCTTTCCAGGGGCAGGTCTGACTTTTTACAGCATTGAATGCTAAGGTTGTCACTTTTATCTTTAAGTGGTGAGTGTGTTAGATGCAATTCACTCGCTTTCCCAGGAAGACTTGTAAAATGTTACTTTTGCACAGACAATGGAGAATTATGTGTATCTAGAGTTTCACCATATCTTCTTGACAGTGTCATTTCCATGCACCATAAACCAGGCCACATTTCTTGCCAAGTGTTTCCTGGTATAGATGGGCAAATACACACGTGTATGTTCACACACACCCATCCCCACACACGGCTTCCTTGGTGAACTGTGCTTCTGGCGTCTCTTCCTTCGACTGAGATGCAGTACTGAGGCCTGAGCTCCAGCCACGTGCACGTGATAGCTTCCAGCTGTGTTTTACTGGATGTGTTCTTAGTGCAACTGGCCATTGCATTCATTTTTGGAAATGGCCATTTCTCAAAAATGAAAAAAAATTGCTGCTGCATGGATCAGCCCTTCTTGCTGGACATGACCTAAAGAAGATGAAAATTCACTTTGAGGACAATCAAGCAGAATGAACGGGCAGGTTGAGAAACCTCTGTCTTTGGAGGTTTTCAGACTGACAAAGCCCTAATCAAGCTGGTCTGAAATAGTCTTGACCCTGCTTTGGGTGGATGTGTGACTCAGCATTTATGTGATTCTGCATTGGGGTATAACTTCAGGAAATTGTGTAGGAACAGCAGTCATCAGGTATTTCCACTGGCAACTCCATTTCCAGATCTGAGATTCATTTCTGTAGTGGGAAGTTTTACAGGAGTTCCAACCCCAAACATCAACATTCCAGCCCCTTTCCTGAGGAACCCAGAACCTGGAGTATTATACCTCCAGTTTGAAATCTAGCAGGAGATTTATTTTTCTAACGTATTTTCTTGCCTAGTACTTGCAGCCTGAAAAATGGTGTTTAATACAGGGTCTCCCAAAGAGGACAGTCAAATGTATATTAAAGTATATGGAGGTTGGGGAACCACTGAAAGGAGGTGGCCGACCTTGGATTGGGAACAGTAGGAGTGGGAGCCTGTGCCTGCAGGAAGCCCACAAGCGTTTCTCTAAGCCCTTTCTAAAAGCAGCAGACTTGACAGCTCCTAGCTTCACTCCTAGCTTCCACTCCTTTCCATACTATCTGTTTAGATTCTTTCTAAAGAGTATTTTTGAGCATAGCCCCTTCCTTTATCCCTCTCCCTACCTTGAGTGTCTTCTGCAGCCGTTAACTTCCATTCCCCTGAGGTATGACTTCTGTACCAGAGTACCTCCTGTGAGTCACTTCTCTCCATTTAGGTAATACTTAAAGTGATAGGATGAGACGGTGCAGAATTGAGCATGTGAAAAATCTTACCTGCCAAGGGATTTTAATTTTTCAAGTGGCATAACACGATCAGTTATATTAGACAACTAAGTAATTCTGTGTTGATCATTTCATCTTGATTGCATGTCTGAAAAATGCAGTGAGATTTCTCTCATACCTTATCCTAGAGGATAGTTCTGTGGATTTCTAGAATCTACTTAGGTGAATTGTGAGCAGGATAAAATGTCTTTATGTACAATTGTTGTAAACATCTGCCATATTGGAAAAAAGAGAAAAAACTTCTTAGCATGCATGTTTAGGCTAAAGTTAGTTTTAAAAAAAAAACTTAAGATATTGCCATCAAAGACTTTTTTTATCCAATGTAGTAATTATTAGGAATATAGATTTCAAGGAGCAGAGGGACAGATTATTTTTATGGGCTTTAGACTAGACAACATTGAGAAGATGACCAATCCACTTAGCCATAATAATGCTCCCTTAAGCTTTTAAAAAATTTTCTTTACAACACCTTACTTCATTGTATTTTCCTACACAACTGAACAGTTATGCCACACACAATTAAACTGTGACATCTCAGGAAAAGGCTGTGTTTCATGGCGGCTGGAACAGTTATATGAAAAAGGACCTTCATAAACTGCTTAAGAATTTTCAGGGTGAAAGAAGAATATCGCTAGAAACTTTCTATATTTATGAATAGGAAGTTATAAGCAAATACATTTTTTTATATTTCATGATCCAACATCGGAGCTATGATTTTAACACCATTGCAACCTTTTTTAAATGCTACTTACCTATCAGGAGAACATTGCAAAACAACAAAAAAAGTCTCTGTGCCTTCTTGAAACTGCATTAAGCAGGGGTCTCACAGCAAAGTGAGTTATATGTGTGAGAATAATTTGTTCCTCTGCTGTCCTCATCAGATCTGCATGTTAAGATCCAGCTGTATGTTATTGCCAACTTTCATAACCAACAGGATTAGTTATTGACATGGTGCTTTTTTTTTTCATTAATTAGTGATGGACACAGGCTGCAGTAGAGAATAAACAGTTCCATACACTACTGTACCTGGATCAAACACCTTTAGGGTGTTTGTTAAATGCCAGGTTAAGTGCTGCCATTGCCTAAGAGGTAGTATTCACAAAAGCTCAAAACCTGGTGTGGATCCTGCTTGGCAGCCTCTTGTCGGTGAAGAGAGACAGGTTCTTTGTCCAGGCAACAGCTAAATGAGTGTTTTGCTTTGAATCAGTTCAGAAGGGAATCCCTCTCTTCTCCGTTGTCTGGACCATTTTCTAGAAGAATGAGCTTCCAAATCTGATGCTATGCTTAGTGAGTCAAGTCCTCTGATGAGAGGGTTAAGCTAAATATCCCTGTGGAGTAACTTTACCAAAATTTGTGGCATTCTCTGACAGTGAATATGGCTCAAAGATAATGCCAAGAGAGGCTGTGGCAGCTCCAGCCCTGGAAGTGTTCAAGGCAAGGCTGGATGGGGTTTTGAGTAGCCTGGTCTAGCAGAAGGTGTCCCTACCCATGGCAGGGGGGCTGGGACTAGATGATCTTTAAGATCCCTTCCAGCCCAAACCAATCTGTGATTCTATGATTCTATATTAGAAAATACTGTTGGAATAAAATTGTGCTGTAACCCCACTGCTCCACATCAATCAGTTATCAGAAGTCCCACTGACTCCACAGAGGATTGGTTTTCATCTGAAGGGTC
Organism: Daphoenositta chrysoptera; assembly: GCA_013397915.1. Classification (NCBI taxonomy): domain Eukaryota; kingdom Metazoa; phylum Chordata; class Aves; order Passeriformes; genus Daphoenositta; species Daphoenositta chrysoptera. Next base: position 234,382 of record VZRO01002097.1, read on the forward strand.
TTGGGATTTACATGTCATACAATGAAAATCATGCCAATTTTACAAATATGGAAAGAAAATTCTAGACTAGTATCAACAAGGTATAAAACATTGAGTAAGCATGTGACACCATGCCCAGCTGGCCAAATAAATTAAAGGTCTTTTACAACCTCACAGGCAATTGATAAAAATATGTTTAACAGAGGAAAAGAGAACAAATTATTGTTAATTGACATTTGCTTTTCCTACTGGTTGGGACAACCTCATTTTGCAGCCTGTAATGCAGCTGGTTAGTCCAAACTGGAGTTGTGAAGCTCTTCAGACTCCTTTCACCAAAGCAATGGCAATGGACAGAGTGCAGGGTTAGTCTCTCAGTGATCTGTCCAATGTAAATGTAAATGTTAAGACATTTTTGTTTCTTTATTTTTTTATTTATAAAAGAAAACTATATTGGATTGTTGTTGTATATATATACAATTTTGGCAAAAGTCACCCTAGCTTTTGGGTCTCGCTGAAGAGAACTGAAAGAACTGTTCAGTTTATTTGATAGTAGCAACTGATGCATGAATCCAAAAATGATCCTTATGGCTGGAATGATCCTTATGGCAAGGAATACTTGCCACATAATTTAAAAGCATTTGTGATGTTGAGACCTAGGAGAAATGAACCCACGTATGCCACAGGAAACTTGGTTTCAAATTGGGAAGTTTTTCTGGGCTTAGGGATACCCAATTAAAAAATTTCTGCTTATGAGAAGCATAGCATGCTGCTTTGCCTTTTTTTTTCCCCATGGGAATATTTTTACATAGGAATCTGTTTGGTCTTCTGGGGAATTCTACAATAAGTCTTTGATAGTAGGAGATTAAATTTTTTGTATGCATCCCATCATGGGTAGGGTTGGGAGGGCATGTAATTACTGAAACCAAGGGAATCAGTGAGCCTTTTTCTTATAACACATCTGTAAGTACACAAAAATAGTCTAAATGGGCTTTAAGCTCTCCTCTAAGACTGAAGTTAGATAATTTTAAAATAGTTTTCAAAAGCCATTTTAAAGAATGTCCAGGGCTTACTCACTTTACATGCTGTCTTGAGTAGCAACATTTATTCTGTCAACTCTGATTAAGTTGGTTGTATTTTTAGAAAAGAATCCTCACTGAATCACTTTAAAAAAAGAGAAAAAGGACAATTTTTGTGCAGTCCTCAGCATGTAAGTCTCTAGGTCTCTCTCTCCAGGTCACAGAAGAGGTTTATACCTCCACACCAAAGAACTAACTTTTGATTTGCTCACATGTGAAAAGTAACTGGTCAAGTAAGGAGTCATTTGTTAAGCCAGAAAAATTAGGGGGAGTTGCCTGTCTATTAATTTTTAATATTCTATTTATTGTTACCAGTGTGATACCATTTGTTTTCATCGTTATTATTAAGAGAACAGTGCCGCCACGCTCTTCCAAGGAGCTGTTCTTGGTCTGAATTGTAGTCTACATTCAGAGCTGGAGCAGGCTTGGTGTTCTTGAGCGATTCTCAAGTCAAGAGAACATGCCTCCTCCTATGGGTCTCATTCTGGAAAGTTTTTTAAAGGTGTACCAGAACACTTTAAAATATATTCTCTTTGTTCTGCCTGTCAAAACATGAAAACATGGTGTTCCTCTTTGAATTCGGTGTCTTCATAATAGTCATTGTTCTTTTGAAAACTAATGCTGCTTTAGCTTTCACAAGTTTTTCTCTCTTTCATGTCCTGCTAGAAAAAATTTGATCATGTAAGAACATAATTTACTGGGTCAGGATAGAAGTCCCTTTATCTCAGCATCCTGATGATGATGTAAAATACAAATGTTTAGCAAGGAGCGTTAAAATAGACAAGTATATGGTGTAATTTCCTTTGACAAACCCTTCCACCCTCCAACAGAATATGACTTAAACATTTCCTGAGAGAAAAAATGCATCACTGTGTTTGCATCACTGTGTATTTAATTTTTTCTTCTACTACTTTGTCTGATTCTGATTTCTTTTTTGATCCACAGTATTTGTCTCTTCCATAATACTGTCTGATGGCGAGTTGCATTTAAGTACACATTGTGTAAAAACCCAGTGTTATAGTTTCAAATGTAGAATTAAATTTTCATACTGATAAATAGTTAACACACCAGATTCTGTCCTGGTCAGTCGCACTGTAATTCAAAAATGCCAGCTGAGAGGGATACAGTTGACTAAATCTTTGTATGTCTCAAGTTTAATTTTTTGCTACCATATCAAATGAGTTGACTTTGTTAATAATTATTAAAAATACTGCCTTAAGCTACATCTAACTTTTTTCTATTTAGGAGAATGTTTAGCTGGAATGAACCTTAAATTTCAGCATTTGTATGGAACATCCTCAGCTACTGACTTTGTAGCAAATATCAGGTCTTATAGCTTTACAGAGTTCATGTCACAGTTGCTTAGGATATTGTTTTCAGAGAGGTAATTAAACCAAAATATGTATTTCTTGCTGACATTTCTAACTCAGGTTCATTCTAAAACTTTCAGGTAAATAGTTTTGCCTTAGGTCTTGTGAGGATATGTGCAGCCTGAGCTGGCTAATAGGTGTGGAGGGCTTAATGGTCATGTAAAGATACAGTAAAATAAAATTGATATAATTTGAAATGTTTATTTTCCAGAGCTCCTTTTGTAGGTTAAATGCACAGCAGTGACTTTTCTCTCTGTTATACAGAGGAGCCAATATACTGTTACACACCACACAACTTCACCCGCGATCAAGCCTTGTATGCCAGAGGATATTGTTGGACAGAATTAAAAGATGCCTTGCCAGGAGTTGATGCCAGCCACTGGCCCTCCTTGTTTGAGCATAAGTTCCTACCTTATGCACTGCTGGCTTTTGCTGGGATAATGTATATTCCAGCTCTGGGCTGGGAATTTCTGGCCTCCACTCGACTGACTTCAGAGCTTAATTTTTTGCTTCAGGAGATCGATAACTGCTACCACCGTGCTGCTGAGGGGCGCGCACCAAAAATAGAGAAACAGATTCAGTCCAAAGGCCCAGGGATAACTGAGAGAGAGAAAAGAGAAATAATTGAGAATGCGGAGAAAGAAAAAAGCCCTGAGCAGAACTTGTTTGAGAAATATCTGGAAAGAAGAGGACGAAGTAACTTTTTAGCTAAGCTTTATCTTGCAAGACATCTGTTCATCATCTTTTTAAGCATCATACCAATCACGTACTTATCCACCTACTATGCTACACAGAAGCAAAATGAATTTACATGTGCACTAGGGGAGCCTCCAGACAAAACGAGCAGCTCCAAACTGCACATCAGAGTGAACTGTAAACTGCCATCTGTCCAGCTCCAGCGGATTATTGCTGGTGTAGATATCGTTCTCCTCTGCTTCATGAACTTGATAATCCTCATCAACTTGATTCACCTCTTCATATTTCGCAAGTCTAACTTCATATTTGATAAACTGAACAAAGTTGGAATAAAGACGAAGAAACAGTGGCAGAAATCCCAGTTTTGTGATATCAATATTTTGGCCATGTTTTGTAATGAAAACAGGGACCACATAAAATCGTTGAACCGTCTGGATTTTATTACAAATGAAAGCGATCTGATGTACGACAATGTGGTACGCCAGCTGCTTGCAGCACTGGCCCAGTCCAATCACGATGCCACTCCAACCATGCGTGATTCAGGGATTCAAACCATAGACCCAAGCGTTGATCCAGCAGACATTGATGCTAATGAACAGCTCATCATTAAGAGACCAAGGAAGAAGATGAAGTGGATCCCCACTACCAACCCCCTTCCCCAGCCATTCAAGGAGCAGTTAGCCATTATGAAGGTTGAGAACCATAAACCTGATAAACCGAAGCCTGTGCGGAGAAAAACAGCGACAGACAGCCTTATAGCTCCTTTGTTGGAGTCTGCTGCAAAAACCTCACAGCAATCGTCCGCTCATAAGAGCGAGCCAAACGCCATGCCAAGCACAAGCAGTGAGAAAAAGCACACACGGCACTTTTCCTTGGATGTTCATCCGTATATACTTAGTAGCAAAAAACCCAAGCCAGAGGTTCAAGCCATCCCCTCGATGCCTACATCAAAAAGCCAAGAGGGTGGATTTTTAAACCAGGAAGAGAATGTTGTAGTGCATGTTACCTCCTCTCTCAAAGGTACAGTATGCCATAATGCCCATACTACCTCCACAGACCATAATTTACATAGCAGTCTTAAGGAACTCAGAGTTTATTGGAACTGTTTGACCTACCTTGCTAGATTTGGGGATAGCTAGTAATCTCAGGGCTTGCAGGCCTCAGAAATAGACTTTCTCTCTCTTTAACAACTATATGGAGGGTAAGGATTATTACAGGTAGAGCTGTACAAAACAGGCTGCAGGCTGTTAGTGTGGGTAATGTCTCAAATGTAAGCAGATTTTCACAACTACAAATGTGGTCATGCCTTGCCAAGGAAATGAGGAGCGTTTGGCTTCCATGATACCCTTCCTGCTCCACCAGCACCTGGCACATTTCAAATCTGCCATATTTTCAATTCATATGGAAACTGCCATGGTAGATGACCAGTACCCTGAGCAGTAATAGCCCCATAGGGGTGTGTGGCAGACTACTAATGGCAGTTAAAACTTAACTTAAACTACCAACTCTTAGGGGTTGGCATATATTTGTCACCTGGAATATCAAAACTCAGCTCATTGACATTGTTCTTCACACACGCTAAAATGCCCTGTAGACGTCTTATGTGGACCAGAGGATGGATGGTCTGAAGTGTGGGTGCTGGTCAGGGATTCGGGATTTCTGCCATTCCCTTCCCGTGTGGCCTCACAGGAGATGCTCTTTCTGTTCCTCAGTTTCCTCTGTGTGTCATGTAAAGCCTGTCCCTTCCTTAACTCAAAGGAGTGTTTCAAATATATCAATAATTGCTAGGTGCTAGAGTGATGAGGAAAGCCATTTGAACATTAAGAAAAGTGATAGATCAGTAGATAAACTGATAGACAGATATCTTCTTGTTTATTTTTGTAAGCTACTGACTTAAGAAAGAAGGACTATGCAGTTGAAGTTACAGAAAAATCTGTATGTACTTAAAGCAATGGCTCTCATCTCATTACAAGCTTAAGACCTCCCTCTGGGCTTCGACAGACTGACATCTACCGTCACCCCACTGCCCAGCAAAGAAGTGATTTGAGGTATAAAAGTTTCTGTCACTTCCAAATCCCTATGCTCCTTAGAGCCCTCCAACTCCCCAATGTGCATGTGAGCTATTCTACAGCATTCCCTAACCAGTCACCTGCTCTGATTTCAACTCCTTGAAACTACGGGGGTTTTCTGGTCTCAATTACCTTAATCTAAATTAGTGCTTGAATATTTTAAGGGCAAAAAATAATTACTGGAGTTTTGGGGCTCTGTGACTCCCCATTCACATTAAAAATGTTCAACTCTGTTTTTGAGTTAGACCTACATTGCAGTCCATCAGGTAAGGTAAACTTACAATTTCTGTAAAGAGACTTCAATTTATGTCAAATTGCTGAGTTCTTTCTAAAGACAAGTGGTTTACAATGTGTAACCACTAGTTTTTCCCATTGAAAATACTGCCTTTTGTATTCCATATTGTGGATTTCAATTCAATAGTCATTACGTTTATCAAAAGATTAAATCATAATGTTTAAAAAACACTGGCCAGACTGTAGAGGGGAATAAATAAACTTTTCAGTTGTTTTTTTCCTTCATTTTACAAAAATACCATTCACATTAGGAAGCATGAGCATGCATAAAAAAGAGATATTTACAAACCCCTTTTCTTGTTTGTCCTGTTTCCCTGAGCTTACAACCCTGCTGTTTTGAAACAGTCCTGTTTGGATTTCTCAAAGGATCCCAAGGAAATCCAGTTTGGGATCCACTTCTGATCCCACTGAAATCAGCAGCAAGGCCGCCAATGACTTTTATTGGTTCAGGACACTCCTCACTGATACACTGGAAGGGTGAAAGACTACCTGTCCTTCATCTGGCTGTTTTGTTCTCTTTCAGATACCCCTCATCCTGCAAAAGAGATCCTATACTCATCCGAGACATGCAGAACTGTGCCTGCTGCTGCGGCTTTCGTCACCTGTAACCACAACCACATAGCCACAACTGCTGCTGCCACCAGTATGGCTTTGAACCAGGTCAAGCCAGAGCCGACGCCTGCACTGAGCTGCAACCCGGCGCACCCCTTGCTGCACATCAACACGCTGTACGAGGACCACGAGGAGGAGGTGGCTAACATAATGGACAATGGGATTCACTCCCCGACGGAGGCCGGGGAAATGCTCTCCATCCCCACGCCGAAGCAGATCAGGCTGGCGACGTTTGACGAGCCCATGGCCATCGTCAGCTCGGTGGAGTACTGAGGGCCCCGGGCGGCCTCGGGCCAGGCCACGGCAGTGCTGGCCACGGTCCCCCAGCAATGCAACTCACTGCATGAGCATGGAGAGTTTTCTCAAACTATAGCTTCTGGTAATAACACCAAACAGTTTTTCAGGATCACATCATAAGCACTGTCGGTCATTTGCAAAATAGAATAAAGAAAATCTGGTGGAAATAGACCTTTAACACTAAGACAACCATTAGCTCTAACTCTAAACTATAGCTTCCTGATTTAAATGGGAATTAGCACAATTTATGAACATTAAGAGTCTAATGGCATGCCACAGCAGTTTTAGTGAGTGTTTAAATCCTTTGCATTCAGAATCACTGATTAAAGTTAATATGGAGGTGAGGTATACTTTTTTAATGGCAGCAGTTAAATAAGAGTTCTTTTCTAAGCAGGGATGATTTTTTTTTTTTTAATTCAGGATTATGGAAAAGTTATATGCAAGCAAAATTTGTGTTTGTTTGTTTCTTTAGCTCACTGATGTTGGGCTTGATGGAGACTTAGCTGAAAGGGCCTTACTACCACCAGCATTTAAGTGCAAAAGGATTGATACACTCAATCTCTTGCATTTATAAATGAAAATACCTGAAGTATGCCCCGCCCTTTAACATGCTTATATGTTTGATGGAAGATGATTAAATTAAGAGTTTATTTTTTTAAATATATTTTACCATGGAAAAAATTACTTTAATAACTTTTCAAACCAGGTGTTACTTTTAACAAAATGTGTAGAAGAGAGTCATTGTAGCTGCTTATTTTTTCATAGTGTATTTATGAACCAGGTTAGAAATTTTCATGGGTGCTTCACTGATATGAAAAATCTTACAGAGGTCATTACAAAATATCTTACAAAATACGAAACCAGCAAACCTGTTTTCAACTAACACACAGTTAAAGAAGTCTATGAATTTAGTTCTGCAGATTTGGCTAGTCCTTGATTCAGCAAAAATTAAGGCCATGGATGACACTGAAATGACTCATGTCTAAAGCTAAGCACACACTGAAGTGGCTTTGCTGGATCTGGGATCTAGTGCAGGCAGACAATAATCCTGCAGTATGTGCTATCACTGATTCAGTATTTGCCATCCTTGGCTCAAAGCACATCTTCATGCCCATCTTCCTATAATTACGGTATGTGTGATTTAATAGAAAACTCTAGTATAACTAAAATGTCTATTAAAGTGTATCATGCAATAACCATTCTCAGAAAAATTATAGTGGAACAAAAAAGTGACTGTGTTAAAATAATATTCCTATCTGCATTCAGAATTACAGACTCTGTGTGTTTGCTTCAAAATTATGTATAATGGTAGAAAAAAATATGCAGCACAAATACGGGACTGAAATCTTGAGTTTATTTTTAATTTATTACCTCAGACATGGATATATTATACCAATATTTAATGAAAATAGCACTGAAAATAAATGCCTATTATTCTGAATATTTTAATGTGTACTACTTCCTAGCTTAGTGTTACGACCCACATCTAAAGCAGGGTAACTGAGGGTCTTGTCAGTAGGTCCCTTGGGGTGGATTAGAGCGAAATGACACTGAATGTACATACATAAGGCAAGTTTATCTTAAAACAGTTTGGTTGCACTGGAAAAGAGGTATGTAGCCATTTTGGTTCTTCTCTATAGAATTACAGAACTATGACAAAGAAAATATATAAGGAGAAGAAAGAAAAGGAAAGGACAAGAGTAGATAGTGGGGAGGAAAGATGTCACCCCCCGTGGATCCAGCAAAGACTTGGTTGTTGCAATGTCGATGTCCATGGTTGGAGTCATCCTGGCAGTCTTGATCTGTTGGGGTCAGGACCCACACAACAGAGTTTGACAGCTCATATACGTTCAGGCTTGTGTGGGAATGCCCCAGTACTTCCCCTGGGGAGGGATTTTCCTTGGGGATCTTTTGATGGTTTGTGGCCCCTTCTAATGACATGACTGCTTCTTTGGCCCTGCTTCTAACTGTGCCAGTTGTGCCTCCTTAGGGAGGAATACCTTCAGGCCTATGTATGAACGCCCAATACCTCCCCTGGGAGGGAGTTTTACACTGTCAGCCTTATTTGGGGAGAGGAAATCGGAATGAGGCATTACCCCACCTCTGCAGGATATGCTTCTTAACAGGCTTTTACCTTACCTGAAAAATGCTTTGTTTAAGACATCAATCACAGGTTATCAGGGAAACAGTAGCAGGGCTCAGCCGGCCCATCCAAGCAAAGCTCGGTCCATCACACGTAGTTACATACAATGGAGATGTTATGATAAAGCACTATGTGGGATGTGTAATTTACATAATGTAAAGCCACCACTCCCCCTTACATTACTTCAGTTGTGCCCAGCTGCACGGCCTCTTTGGCCTGAACAGCCCAATACCGTAATGACAGCAAGGCACAGGACAGGTCCTGCAGACAGGGCAGAGGGCTGGGGACAGCTGGAGGACCTGGCTGTAACACCCCGAGGTCTTGAAGCAGTGTGTCATGTGCAGTGTGTCATGGAGCTGATGAGGGACATGGAGCTCAGGCCCAGGCTGCTGGGAGGTAGGACTGCAATGGCTCCTGCTGGCTTGTCTCCTTCCAGGCCTGGGAAAAGCCACTGGTATGACTTTAAATAACAAATCTGCACCTGCATAGCCTGGGTCTCATTCCGAGATCTTGGAGTGGAGCATCACCTGTGACAGGATTGCAGGCAAGGTCTGTGCCTGGCCTGATGGCTTACTGCCAGTCACTCAGAGTCAGCTGAATGCAATGGCACGTAGATTCTGGAAATCAGTTAAATGCCCCACTGCAATTTTTTAGATGAATTAAAACCATTATAGTTCAGAACTTGTTAGACACCAATAATTAGAAAAAAAACGTGGAAAATTGCCGTAAGACAATCATGAACTTGTTAATAAAAGCAAGGTGAAAGAATAGGATCCTGAGGCCAGTTTTTAAGTGATGTAACTCCTTTATGTCACTGTACTTTCAGTTGTCAGTAGGCAGTGTGGTGAGCTTCTTGCTGGCTGCAGCAGCTCAGCTGACAGTGTTACAGATGTGGGGGGGATCCTTGGGGTTGCCCATTCACTCTCCACTTGGTACAATTACGTAGGGTCAGCTGCACGGGTCTGTAGCTGAAGTGATACACCAATACATGGAAGTACCCGTGTCAGGCAAAGCAGGTTGTCTCAAAACTAAGGATCTGAGCTCTGTGTAATGTTTTGAAAACAGCAAAATTTGATAACTGGAGGGAATTTCATGATGCAGAAAATGCAGAGCTGTGTTCTCAGGCATGTACCCTTACTGATCTGATGAGGGTGGTGTTTCCCAGGAAGAGTTGCCCACTAAGGTTCACACGTTGCCTAGTCATTCAAGAGCAGGACTCAAGTCTGTGTGGACAAACTGTCATTCTCTGTGATAACGGTGGTTCCTGTTGATTTGGGATCCGTTGCTGCCCTTGTAGAAATCAATATCAGACTTGACTGGACCTACTTAAAGAAGGAAAAGTAATCACATCTCCTTCCTCATCCCTGGAATAAGCTAAACTCAGAGAATACCCACTTTACTCATCTTTACATGTTGTGTTCCAGCAGGTTTGTACCAATGTCTCACAAGCTGGAGGCTGCTGATGTCAGGCACCCAGCTCTGGGTGTTAGCACAGTAACTGCTTCCTAAGGGCAGGATGCTGGCCCAGACGTGGTGTTTCCCTGGCCAAACAAGCAGAGAGCAACTGCACCTTACCCTTGGCTGATGTAGGGGTAGATAAGTGATGCAGGCACATAGCAAACACTGCTTTGCTGAACTGAAAGGAAAATTTTAGTGTCCTACCCACCAAAGGGGACTTATTTAAACTGGATGACCAAAGACGAGAAAGATGAGACTATGCCACCTTTTTTAAACGTCTCTTCAGCCTGAATTGAATTTACATCTCCATCTGGCTTGCCGCTGCCTAGTGGTTTCAGCTTGACAGATCTGATGATTCACATTCTTCAAGGCTGCTTTCCCATTTACTTCAAAGGAAATAGGACTGTGTGTTGAGAGCACAGAAACCCCTTTCTCCAGGGTTCTCTTACTCAGAGTACATTTGACAACCAAAAAGGGTGACAAGTGTGTCAGAAACATCTTTTGAGCTATATTTAGGCTGTGTAAAGCCTGCAGGAGATCAGCCATTTCTGTTTCACAGAGCTAGAGAAGTGCTTCTGTGGGGACTGTTCTAATGCAATAATGATTTTAGTATTGATGTTACTAACATTTAGCTATACTGAGTAAATGTACACATATACAAACATACGTTTATATATATCAACTGTACACCTACAAATTCTATATGTACATGCATCTTGCATAGAAATGTTCATCTTCCGTACTTCACTTTGTAAATAAGCTATATTTAGTAATTTCTATTCCTTTCATTTCCCGTTATCATGCATTAAGCCCAACCCATCTGCGTTACACATCTTTCTGACTCCACTGGCATTTTCTGATGCTCAGCCTGCTGGTGAGGCTGCTCTGGTCCTGCTGGGTTGATGCTGTCAGTGAGTCAGGCCCTGATCGTGGGAGCTGTTTTCTGCGTTGTACTTCCTATGACTGTTTGGCACTAAAACCCAGGGCAGAATTTATCTCTGTGCTGGGGACACAGTTCGTGTAGCTGACAGTCACTTTGCACTTCCTTTGTATCTCCAGAGCTGGCTCCCAAAGCCAGCACTGGCCAGAGGAAAGCAAAGCAGAGATGAAGCAGCTCCTGTCGCTTGTCCCAGGCACCAGGTTAGATAACCAGCCAGCTGAAAGCACAGCAGGGTTAGAGCCCGCAGGCTGTAGGAGACGCTGCACGGAGGGAATTGCATCTCCGCTTGAAGCAAGCCTGTCACTGCCCTCTCAGGCTTGCATCAAAAGGAGCACTAATGAAAAGCTAAGTCTGAGAGCATGAGCCCAGGCTCCTAAAGCCACTGACTGAGCGAGAAATGAAGACGGCCTCAAACACACTTGACCTAGCACTGCATAGGGGAAAATTCTCGCCTTTATATCACAATCACAGAAAGAGTATTAATAGGAATAGTGAAAACCCATCTTTAACCTTTCAGTCAGAGGATTCAAGAAGCTCCAGAAGAGGTCATCATCATTGTCCCCAGCTTACAGTTACAGACACTGAAGCACAAGAAAGTAAAACAGTTTGTCCCAAAGCTACTCCAGCTCTGTCTGAACTATCTAATCTAAAGCTGAGAACATGCCATAGGTAGGGCACTACCTGCCAGCAAAACCAGGTCAGAATGGTTTTGGGTTCTGCAGAAAAGCTCTCTGAATTCTCCTTCTGTTAGAAAAAACCCTTTATTTCTTAATTCTGACAGAACCATTGTGGAATATTGACCAGGGAATGTTTCACTTTAAAGATGCAACATCTTTTCTCATTAAAATCTTTCTGGTAAAATACATGCCACAGAGCACATCGGGAGTTTTTAACACAACAATAATTTTTGAGACACCTTCCAATATTTTCTGGCTTCTAATGATGAACGTCTGTAAACAGACTGTAACTAATGGCAAAACATTCTATGTACTTTATTACAAGAAACAAATCTTCAGCTTTTGCTGTTCCCCGAGCTGTTAGCATTTTTTAACAGTTTTACAACATTGTACAAGCAAAAATAATTATGAATTACTGCCACAACATTGAGGATCTCAGGGTTCTGCAGGTCAGATTCAAGGAAATGCTGGCCTCCCAATCCTGTTGTCCTCAATGGTTTTGGATGCTTCTGTCTTTTAATGCTTTACTGATTTGCTGTTTGTTCACAGAATGGATTTGCCTGGTGTCAGTGCCAGCTTCAACTGAAAGAAGTTGTTGGGCCTCCTGCTGCTCTCAAGAGCAAAGAAGTTTACTGACTCTTGCTTAACTAATTTTGCTTTATAATTACAGGGCTCATAGCAGTCACCAGTCTAGCTTTCCACAAACACATCCAGGGACAGCAAAGGCTACAATAAATCCCTGAAAGAGGAATGCATGATTCACAAGCAAAATTTGACATCTTCAATGAAATGAGACAGAAAACCACCCCATAGCTGACTCCACTGCAGATGGCTGCCTGTAAAGAAAAATTACACTCTTAGAAGATTATACCAGTTTTTGCTCTTAGAGCTTTTATACCATGGCAATAACCCCATGGCAGTTTACCAGTTCCTGCTCTGGAATAACAAGCTTGTGCCCAGACCCTGAGGCGCACAGCGGAGGAGACAGATGGGTACATTTTGTTGCTGAGGAAAAGAGTTTCTGAGAGCAGTTCAGGAACTTCTTTTGCAAAGTGATGGATGTGTTCATCCATGCAAACTTGGAAAGAGGATGTGCCACAATGGGGGCTAAGAAAACTCTGTACTATTTGTCCTCTATGTACAGTCCTGTGGACTTCACATTGACAGATTTATCCTGTTATTGGAAAGGCTTGAACAATATAAAGGAGTGACTAGATGTCTAGAATAAATTAATAGTCAGGAGAAGGGAAGGCTCCAGGGAGATCTTATTGTGGCCTTTCAATACTTAAAGGGGATTGTAAGGAAGATGGAGACAGACTTTTAATAGGGTCTGTAGCAATATGACAAGGAGTAATGGTTTTAAATTAGAAGAGGGTTTATAAGAGTTTAAACTAAGAGGATTTATCTAGATTCAGACTAGATATAAAGAATAAATGGTCCAAAAAAACCAAAGCTGAGAGCCTGAGAAACCTGGTATTCCAGGTTTCTTCATAGGATGCTTCACATGACAACAAAAGTGGCAGAAGAGTCAAAGGGGCTTCTGGGAGAAGCTTTAAATATCATGAGAATTACGCCAAGGCAACGACAGAATATTTCAGTGCTTGGGAAGAAGACATGAAGGGCCACAAAGCTGATGGAGGTACTGGAGCACCTCTCCTATTAGGAAAAGCTGAGAGAGCTGGGACAATGAATACAACCTTTCAGCTAGTCAGGTGGTGGCTGTAAAAGGAATGGCATTCACTCTCCATCCGACCATGTGAAATCAAGGAATTGATTGAACATCAGCCAGCAACACAGTATATATACAGATAGGTTCTTTTCCCTATATATTCAAGATCTTTTCAGAAGTCTTTTTAACCCTTTTTATCACACGTTTGTCAGGATGTCCCACAGCAGCAAAGTGTTTCTCTGCAAGCCTGTCTTTACTTATAAGAGTTGCTGGCTTGGCCTAATTTGCTCTAAATCATCAGTTTCTTCTCAACTGCTGGGGAGGCCTGGTCTCCTGCCATAAGTCTTTGTTTAAACAGAGTTTTATACTAAAGTAACCACAAGATGAACCATGGGCAGATCCAAGAGTAAAGTCTTGGAAAGAGACACTCAGACCTAAAGCCACAGCTATTTCTTTTCATATTTTCCTTTCACCATCTAGATGCAGGTTTATGTTACACTGAATTTCTGGGTAACACTAGAGGAAATGTGGGCTGACAAATGAAATGTCCTCTGCAGGCACACTCCTCTTTTTCCTAGCAGACCAAGTGTTTCCTTTGGAGGTTCTGGCCCTGGACTTTAAACAGTTATAATTAAAACTTTATGGTTTACTGTTGTACTGCTTCCTTGGCAAATACATGTTAAAATAGGGATGTCATTTTCACTACAAATGGGAATTGGATTTTTGATTTTTACCCTAAGCATTGAAACAAAAATCCATAAAACTTTATCTAATTTCTTCAAGTTTAAGTAGTATAATGAAGTTTTGTGAGTTGTGTGTAAACAACTAGGGGTTTTATAAATGGTTCATGTTTGGGCTAATAGTAAGTTGCAAGATACTTGATGACAGATTTCATGTGCAAAATCAAGGCAGAAGACTTCTGATGAGATAACTTGCTAATTTAGCCCATGTTACTTCCTAGTGTTTGGACAGCAGCAGTGCTTGGGAGCTGCTGTCACAGAGCAGCAGCACAATGGCTGCTCCAACCAAGAAGGCAGCGAGCCCACAGCCTTTGCTCTGCTCCTGCCCACTTGGCTATGCCTGCCTGCCTGGGCTTACAGCTGCCCCTCCTTGGAGGGCTCCTGGGCCAGCACTGAGCAGCCTCATCTTTTTGGTCATTAAAATGCACTCTCTGTTCAGTAGCGTTGCCCAGTTCCTTGTTTCTGCAGGCCAAAATGTTACCCAGTGAGAAATGAGAGCCCACGGATCTGCAGCCTGGGCTGTACAAGGCATGGGGACACAGGAGGGATCACTCAACCTACTGACCTTCTCAAGAGAGCTGGTGTGGAGCAGAACATGAGTGAGTCAGGGCCCAGAGCTACCAAAGGCAACAGGCATCCTCTGGGAAGTCAAACACAGCCAAAGGCCACGTAGACAGTGCTTATCCAGTCACTGACTTGTCTCTGCCCAGCTCCGCTTCACCCAAAGTCCACAATCCGGGACATCTCTGCCTGCTGAGCCCTCCTCTGACATTCCACTCTGTTTCTCTACAACATATCTCTTTGCACTGTTCTTCTCAAGGCAATTCTTACAGAGACTCTGCCTAGGTTTCACTCCCTGCTTCTTCATTAACCAGTAACACAGTACTGTAGGAGCAGATCCGTAAACTGAAGCAGTTGGTGCTGATTTCCTCACTGCTCCAGCACTTGTGGTCTGGAGGTTTAAATTCAGATGACATTTAATGTGCTGTCCTGGACCAAACATTCCTGCTAGGCATGTACATGAGACTTGCCATGTGTCTGGAGCCTTATTTCTCTACCAGGGGCTGGTTTTTACCTCTGGTAGGATCTCCAGAGCTGTTCTGTTCTGGAGAAGCTGCAATCACAACAGACTCACTGCAAAATGAACCAATGTGCAACTAGCAGGTTCATCAGGCAATTTTCTCCAGAATCACACTACTCCTCAAAGCAAAATGCCAGAGATTATGATGTTGTTATACTCTCTTTTCTCCCTCAGTCATCCTCACAACACCTTCCTCCTAGAGCTACAGATCCTGCCTTGGTGGGAAGCACCTTACTCTGCCTTACCAAAGCACCTGCCTGGCTGCAGCTCATCACCACAGCTGCCGTGGAAGAGGCTGCAGAACCCTACCAGCAATGAGGAAAACAGGGACAGCCAGCAGGTGCCAATACTGTTCACCAGCTCTGGAGAGCCAAACTCAGTGGAATTTACCAGCTCACATGCAAGGTGCCTTCTCCCCAGAGGGTAAAATTGTGCATATATACACCATTGTCATCTTCAGCTTTGCCCATTGAATGTGCTAACATTCAGCTACTGTGAAGTAAAATTAGACTAAAATTTATCGTGTATTTACTACCTCTGTGTGGCAATTATGTGTGTGTTTACTATTGCTCCACGCTAAATGTTAAATAAATCCATCATTTTCACTGAGGAGAAAGGTTTGCTTTACCATAGGATGGACACATATAGAAGACTGCCTGCCCCAGAGTACCTAAAACACCCCAAATCCACTTTCTAGCCTCCTCCACCAGTTTCTTGTATTCTCTGGAGTTGACTCCATTAGGAAACTCCTTAGAGACAGGAATACTAATGTCTTCATTGTAATGTTGAAATTTTGAATGTTCATTTGTTGTTTCTGCTTAGGCAGCCAGAAACCATGTGATAAGTGATACCAAATGTGTCCAAATAAGTTATGATTGTGCTGAGCAATCTATCAGGTCAGAGTAATAAATGGCTACACAAATAGTTAGCTTTAAAGATGTTTCCTCTGCAGAGTTATAGCAGAAATAAAACCCCAAATCATTTGGCTCCCAAGCAGCACAGACAAGACTTGTTTAGCATGGATGTCTGAAACACACACATTTTATAGAAGTTGGTACACCTGAATGCAAACTGAGAATTTTATGGTATAATTTCCATTGTCTTCCCACTGAATGTTAACAAAGCAGCAAATGTGTGAATAAGATAACATTGTTTCTGATAGCAGGCTGGCAATCAGCTAATCGAGTTTCCATGTGCACTAGGTAATATATATGTGCTGGTCTAATTACCTCTTACTCCCAGAGAATAATGCCTAGTATTTAGCAGAACTGTAATTCCAATGACACATTACCTCCAAATGCTTCTGTTAAAATATCTTCCTCTTGATAGCTCACTTAATCACCTTCTGAAATGTTAATATGTATCAGCCCTTGTGTCAATATATTAAATACTTTTCTTTTAATTAGAGAGTTCAAAGGCAAAAGCTTTACAAAAGAAATAGAGTCAACTCTCCTCTGTATTAGCCTGGAACATTTATTTTGCCATCACTTGGGCTGGACAAGGTGCTGTTCCCACTGTCCTGCCTGGCAGGAGTCCTGCTGGGATGTCAGGATGGGCTCACTTGTCTTCAGCAAGGCAGAGGCAGCAAATTGGCCCTTGTCCTCAGAAAGCCTGTGGCTGAAAGGCCCCCTTCCTGCTGAGTGTCCTCCAACACTGCAAACTCAGTCAGCTAAAGCCTCTACTTCGGGGGCATAACCAAACCACCAATCCCAGGCCACAGAAATTCAGAGGGAATAAATATAGATTGCTTTATTCAGGCACAGGACCTTTTTTAATAATCTGAATTATTTTCATTATTTATTTATTTATTAAGGTTAGCCAGAGAGTTCTGAGAGCTCCTTACTTTGGTATATGCCAGGAAAAAAGAAATAAAAACAGAGTTGTAAAATATTTTCTGATGTATTGCTTTTTCTGTCTCCTGCAAAAATGTTGGGATGAAAATACCTAACACATATGCAGGAAAAGGGATGTACAAGATGGAAAGAGAGAGAACAGCAGGTACAAATATGAAATTAGTAAATGCAAACTCAGAGATAACATAACAAAAATAGCTTTGCAATTTTGTGCAGGCAAGCAGCCTGCACAAAATTGTATGTTTACCTGAGACTGCACAAGAAAAACAAAGAAATTCTATGTGCTATACCTAAACTAAATGTCAGGGTCAAATGCCATGGTGCAACATTCTTCTGTGAGATAAGATTTCATTGACCTTCCTGCATCACCTCTCTTTACTATCCTGCTTTCAACACAATGATAACACTGTGGATAGCAGATGCTGCTTTGGGGAACAGGATTTGGGGGTGGAAGCCCCAATGGCTTTTGTTGGGATATCGAGATTGTAACTTGTCTAATTTTATTATGAACATGTCTGTTGCCAGCTGAGTTGCCATACACAAATCCATCTGGGCAAGCATAACCTCTCCTTCTCTGAGGGGTTTCACATTTTTTAATTCAAAGGTAGCAACACAGGCTGAGCATACCTACACTCTGCATCCTGATCCTTGAGGCTTCTTCGTCAGCTAATGGCTTATACAAGGCTGCCAGGTTACAAGGTATCAGGCTCCAGCCAGGCTGCTTTGGGGCTCCCAAATCAGGATTCCATACCTGTCTCACCTGCAGGAACCATTCCAGCACTATCTGAGGCCACATTAAAAAACCCACAGTTCTCCACCTCTGAAGCTTTCAAGGTGGACAATATGACTACAGGCCAGTATGCTGATTTATTCACCAGTTGCAACAATTCCACTCCCTTTCCATGGTGGTATGGAGTGAGGAATTCAGCTCAGTTCATACATTTCCTAGAAAAATATACAATTAAAATGTACTCAGCAATTTTGGATCAGTGGATAAGAGCTTTGAGGTAGACAGATTTTCTCCCCTTTTCTTAGGATTCAGTGTTCTGAAGTGGGATGCAGTTCTTTCTCTCAGCACCAACACTCCCTTACTGTTAAAACTGTCCTGTTCATTAAGAATCTTGCAGTAATATCTTCTAGCCAGTAAGTCTGACACGTTGCTACACCAGAGACTGAGCAGAGGATCTGCTGGTGTCTGAATTGTATTGAGCCAAAAGGGGCTGTTCAGCGTTCATTTGTTGCCTGCTGGGAGCCGACAGCTCTGCCTGGCAGCGCTGACTGACCAACGCTCCGTGCAGGTGACAAGTACAGGAAACAGCATTTCTACACACAGTACACAGACAGCATTTCTAAACAGCTTATGCCAGCTGCTCCTGCTCCTCTCCCCCTCTCTCCAGGAGACAGACCTTAATAGTGTTGACAGGAGCTGCCTTTTGTATACACAAAACATGGAAATGTTTCTATTAACTTCAATATAGACATTGATCACAATCATGAGCTGATGTGAAAGTGAAAGGTTCAGAAAGGAACCCGTTTCTATTCCTTCTCATAAATTAATCCAAAAGGTGATACTTTATATGTCATTAAACCAGTCCTGAATAGACTCATTGAATGTCCCGTTTTTCTGGTTAATATTCATACATAATCCATTATTAACATCATTCGAAGAGATAAACTGTTATAATTTGTTAACTTTATTATGTGTCATTCTATCATTTGGTATGATTTAGTATGATAAGTATTTGTAATAATCTCAGCTGTTATCCTGGTAACTAGGTTTAATAACAGGCTTCCTAAACGAACTATGAGGTAAATTAATCAGAAAATACCTTACCTGCATATTGCATTAATGACACATTCACCCAGTGGCAACAATTAAAGTTCAAGCCTTGCCTGAAGTTAGACTTAAGAATGAACAAATACATTTTTAACAGCTTAAAGCTAAAATCACCTTTTATGTAATTTCTTATTAAGAAATAATCATAGCATTGGTCTTGCAAGTAACTTGCAGACATGGGCACTTATCTGATTTTTTCCATGCTTTTTGTTATTACCATTTGTTATCAACCAAGGTAACTATACATCTTTGCATGTGTTGTATAGTCTTTTCTATCAAGAGTTTTATAATCGGTTTCTGGAAGAAACTAAAATTTTTATATTGCAACATGAAATCTAAAACTATCACAAGTGTAGGTGACAGAGATAGAGGAAATGTTTCCAAAAAGCTTATGTAATAGGATCTGAATTAATCTCAATGATGAAAAGGGAGCAGAAATTCTTCTTTTACTAAGTTGTCTGGAAAGAATACCCTTCTAACAGTAAGAAGCAATGTTTGTTCTTTAATTATCACAAGTCATATGTAGCTAAGAACACTCATCCCTCACTTGTGAGGCTTCACTCACAGCTTTGATAAATAACATATTAATATTGCACAGAAAGAACTTGGAACATTTTCTCATATACTTGTCATGTGTGCTTTGTGTTTATGCTAATTTACTTTATGGATTTAGAGTGCTCCCAGTGGTACTGCAATGAAATCAGTGCAGTTATTGTAATTGGATTTACCTTGCCAGAGGAAAGGTCAGCTTTCAAAGAAGAAGGAATTATTTCATTTTTCCTTCATGAGCCAGACTCCTCTCTGATGTGTACATATAAAGCCTAAATTTCCATCTCCTTTGTTGACTGGCAAATCCACTGCATTCTTTCTGGAAAAAAATACAGAAAGAACCCAGAGTAACCCTTAGCTGAAAGCATTTTCAGGCTGCATTTAGAAATCACTTTACTCATTTCTGAAGTGCAGTCACCCCAAGTGAAGTAAAATGGCTTTTCTAATAGGAAGCAATGTCAGGCAATTTCAAAGCAAAATTTCAGGGGGGAGTGGAGAGAA
Organism: Daphoenositta chrysoptera; assembly: GCA_013397915.1. NCBI lineage: Eukaryota > Metazoa > Chordata > Aves > Passeriformes > Daphoenositta > Daphoenositta chrysoptera. The sequence goes on from VZRO01002097.1 coordinate 254,223, forward strand.
GTCAGGCTGTAATTACACCTGGTGAAAATTACCCAGGACTGAAGGCTAATAGAACATCTCGTTTTAAGTCTCGTGGGATTGCTTCAGGGACAGAAGGCAGCAGAGAATTCCCATCACGGGATAGGAGCAGATGAAGTGAAACAGAGATTAGAGCAGATCTGCTGAAGGGCCAGAGATGATGTAAAAGATTTGGGCAGTCACCACACAGACAGTGGGGCTGGCCCTGGGTGAGCTACCTCCAAAATGCTGAGCAGGGTAACCACTCACTGAGGCACGGTACTGCAGTTTTGGGTTGGGCTGTTTGGGGGACCCACAGGTCCCTGCTTGCCCACATCAGCCCAAGCAAGCACTTACTCAGGAATTTCCACATCTCTGTACACAATCTGTCACATTCTCATGCTCTAAATTATCTGAACAAGTAAATTCATAGATATCCTGGGACCTCAAAAGTCCCCAGGGAAATTAAACAGCTCTTTCTGGCAGGCTTTGTGGAATCTAAAATTAAACTCCATTTTGGAAAATATTGGTTTTGCATAAGCAGAATTTATACCATTGTGCTGGGAGGGCAGTTTCACAAGTGGCATTCCATGGCTCCAGGTAGGATAACAGTGTGCAGCTGGCAGCTCAGCCCATGTGCAGAATGCAGCCCCAGCGTGCAGCAGCCACTCTGCTGCTGGAGCCAGTCTTTCCCTCGGGACTCTGTGTCTCTGTTTGCGACAAGGATTAAACACATTTTATTCATACATTTTCTGACGGGCAAGGTCAGTCTCCGAAATGATGGGTATTGAATCACGTCACGCCTGAATAGGAGCATCAGTGACCCATGAAATTAAAGGACATGTTCCGGTGTTTGCTCAGGACAGCCCAAGTTTCCCGGAGGTAGACCAGCTTGGAAAATCCTAGCTAGAATGAAGAAATTTTTGGTAGGTGGAATAAACACCTGAAGTAAAAATACACAAAAATTAAGAGTGTAGCTTGAGTCCAGTGAAACAGAAAAGTGATGGTGGTTTCAGCCTGGATTTTTTTACGTCAGAGAACAGGATACAAACAAGGAAACAAACATAATCCTATAGATGTGCTGTATCTTAAAATCCTTAAGGAACTAAAATGGTAACATTGGTGATTAGGGCAGCTTATAGAGCACATCAAACAACAGCACTGTGGTATCTGCAAGGATCTGTCTGTTTCCAGGGTTTGGCAAGAATTTGACTCATCTGAGACACTGTGAGGGGGAAACAGCCGGTGAGGAATTGCCTCTTTGCACAGCTGTGGTCACAGAGGTGATCCTCTGACCCTCCCCCTCAGGATATGGTCTGAGACTGTTTGCTGTGAGGTCTTGGAGGCATACAAGTCTGATGCTGTCCAAATCTGAAACCATCTAGATTTGGTGATGTGGTGAGTGAGGGTCCACATGAGTGAGTTGCAGTCTGCCTCTGTTATACCTGACTTTGGAGGGGCTTCCCAGAAATCCCAAATAATGCAACATGGTATCCAGTTGCCTGATCTACCCCTTGCTAGCCTGATAGCTACTAGCTTTTGGATATGTCCACTTCACTGTTAAAAACTTCCTGGAGTGTCTCCAGCTATATAGGCATTTCTGGCTTTTTAATAACAATAATACATTTTCAGAAAATCAATATAATAGTATCAGAATTTACCAGCCCAAACTTGCTCATTTGATGAGTAGGAACAGTTGTGCAGCCACTAAGTGACTAAAAATTGCTCAGCATGATAGTCTCTAAAAAGGGAGACAAGAATTACTTTTTGAACATTAAGTCTGCTGATGATTGATGTTTGCATCAAGAAAAAAAATCCATGTCACCTTTCTAATGTCTAATATAATTATGTCAAGCACTGACTTTTTATCAGGTGTAAAGGGCCCTCCATGAAAATGTGTCCATGCACCATTTTAATCTGAATGACAAGCAGCATTGCAAGCAGTGATTTCTCCAACCTACCACACCTGCTTGGTATTTGAGCCCATAGTCTTGGTATCAGCCCAGGGTACAAAGCAGAGATTTGCAGGAGAAAGAAAAAGCAACTTAGCATGAAACCATACAGTACAGTTCTTTTTGCCAGAAATGGTGTTAATAGCAGTGACACACCTGCCCTGTTGAAGTACAAACATTTTCTTACAGTCAAACTTTATAAAACATGTAAGATAATCTGCCCAGAAATGAGATGCCTGGGAGCAAGGTGAACAACTGGCTTCTTGTCTGTTCTTTACATAAGGCGCTTTATGTGCTCTACTTATTAAAAAAGAAAAATTAAGGGATTTTGAAGCTAGCAATTGCATGCTTTAGTTGCAGGTGTTTAAAATACAAGCAATAAACCAGTAAGTCCTTATATAAGGGCATTATGAAAAGGTTTCTGGCATTGATAAAATAAACTTAAGTTAAATGATATTGATATTGATGTTTTCTTGGGTGTTTTATAATAGTGTTTTCAGAGAGATGTTTCATTAACCTACTGAATTACTCCATTTGCTCCATATTTTAAATAGGGAGCTTAAGTATTTATCTTCTCCTGCTTCTTATTTTCTACTAAAAAAGTGCTACCTGGATCTCACAGTTCAGATTTACTCATGCTCAGTGAATGCAGGGCACTGTCAGACAGTAAAGAAATTAGGAATATGGTGGCTTGCACTTTGAGCTGGTTCCATTTTGTAGCATCCCCAATTTTCAAGCTCTGTGTAAGATGCCATGTCATCAACAAGAACAAGTATCAGAACAACTCTGAATTCCAGTAATCTTTTAATCTCTCCCAGGGAGATCTGTGGCCCAGAACAGCCAAACCATTCCTTCTTGCAGTCTCAGCATCTTCTCTATAGTCCAGAACAGCTGAAGTGTACATGTCCAACAGTGTTACTCCCTGAATTTGCTGCAGCCTACACCGGCACAAAGGATTTCACTGAAAGGAAAACTTCCCACTGTGCCTGTAAAATTGCTATTTCCCAAAAAGCATTGTCCCAGCAGGCAGTGTACTGCAGCAGAGTACCTAAGGCTGCCTCCTGAGATGATACTTTTGGTCTTCTGCTTTTGAAAATGTGTCCACATAAATAAAAGTACCCACCTATAAGATTGAGGCATACTGTTCAGTAAGTATGGGACCATTAATGCAACATCCAATCATTCTACTGAAGCTTATTGTGGACAGAATGCAGCTGAAATGTTCCAAAATGCCTTGTAGCACATTTTCAAGATCAAGATTTTCTTAGCAGGTTAAAATTTATAACACGTTTGCAATCAGCCTTTATCCTGGCCTCTTCAGAGTGTGTAACACATTCCCACGATACAGAAAACAGAAATGCAGGATTGTGTTTAGCCATATTCTAGTACAAAAGCTGCTGCATGCCAAGGCAAGGCCTCAAGAACACTTGACTGGCCTGTCACATCTGTTAGTACTCAGGGGCTATTGTTTAACATTTGGTTGTACTTTTCCAGAGTTCTCATTCAATCCTTCTATGAACCAGGGGTTTGCCTGGTGTTCACAATGGGCACAGACCCATCCAAGGCGGTGCCCGCAGTGAGTAAACCCCACAAGTGACACGCAGAGAGGCTTCAGTCAGCTCTGTGGGAGCCATCACTGCAACCAGGAGCAGGGTTAGCTATGCCAGCATGTGCTCTGCCCCAGCTGGGCAGATTTATGTGGAATTCACCAGCTGAGATGTCTGTCCTCTGTCTGGGTTTCTGCTCCTGGCTATGCCATGGTTCTTCAGCCCTTCTAAGTGGAAAACATTCTCAAGAATGGGTGAGGGAAGGACAACTGCACAATAGGAACTCATACCACTTCATCCCAAGTGCCTCCACTCAGCACAGCATCAAATCAGTCAGTCCAGTTCGAGAATAGGAACACAGCATGAATGATGTACAAAATCTCTGGACACAAATATTAACTGACTTGTCCTGAAATTGCTGGACAAGATAGTGCAAAAACAATCACTGCTTCTTGTCTCTGGCGTAGTGGGACTGACACAAGCATTTGCCCTCCTTGCAAGTAAAGACATATTGCAATGCAGTGGCTGCCCCATGGCAATATCCTACACACTGTTTGCTCATGTGATGGTTGTTCTTTCCCCCTCAGCTTTGGCTCAGACCTAAAATGTGACTTTCATGTGTCTCAGTTCTTACAAGTGACCACTGTGATTAAACACAATAATGCAGCATCTGCAAATGTAGACAACTCTGATACCCACAGAACTGCCTCTTGGGCATCCTAAATCATGCCATGAGAAACGTGAAGACAGCAATTTGATGCCCCACCAAGCCTTTTTTCTCCAGGCTGAACAAACCCAGCTCACACAGCCTCTCCTCACATTCCATGCTGCCCAGCTCCCCAACAGGCTTAGTGGCCCTGGGCCAGGTAAGTCACAGTTCATCAACTGTGACTATCTTGTCTAAAACTGGACACATTGCTCCCAACACAACCTCATGAGTGCCAGAGACAAAGAATTAATATTTTCTTTGATCCTGTTGGCTACAGTTCTGTTATATAATATAACAGTTCTGTTAATACAGCCCAGAATGTGGCTGGCTACCTTTGTCACAAAGCACCCTGCTGACTCTTTTTTGACTCAGCCTCCACAGCCGCCAGGTCTTTTTCTGCAAACCTGAGAATGAAATAAACTTCCAGAGTCCCAAAAAGTAATCCCAAAAAGAATGATTTCATGTTTCCTTCTTATCTCTAGAATCTACACTTCGATGAATTTATATCCTCAGTTAACATTCCCTTGTGAGCAAACAGCCCCTACATATGCCTGCATGGGAAGCCTGTTCCAATGCTTGACCACCCTTTTGGTGAATAAATTTTTCCTAATATCCAATCTACAACTCCCCTGCTGCAACTTAAGGCCATTTCCCTTCATCCTCTTGCTGCTACATGGGAGAAGAGGGTGTCAAATGCTTTTTTAATCTCATTTGAAGCAGAATAGCATACCTTGAAAACATGTAAATATAGGATAGAAATAACATTATAAAAGCCAAGAGAGAAGAAAAAGAAAATGAAGTTCCCAAAAACGTACCAGCTAAGGAGCTGACCATTGTACTACAATATCATAATTAAAAGCTGGAAAGGAAGCAGCAGCAAGGGGAATTACACTAATGAAGCTTAGATGGTACAATTGAGCAAACTCTGAAAAACAAATGGCTTAAAGGGAAGCAATCTTTTTTATTATAGCAGTCTCTGTAGACAAGATGACTAATCTGTGTTTTATATTATAAATTAGAAGCAAACTAGACTTTGCACAGTGCAAACTCAGAGAAAAATAGTCATGTCTTTTTTTGTAAGGTTGAAATATGGAGGAAGCACAGGAGAAATCTTACTGGATCCACTAGCAGGGACAGAATGGTGCTTCAGCACCACTGCTCAGCCCCCTGCAAAAGGAAAAGAGCATGATGAGTGTCTTAAGCCAAAAATTGAGTAAGAAATAAATGTGAATGTCATAAGCACACAAGGAACATCATACAGAATGGAAATAAAGAATGACATCCCTTACACTCTGGAAGCGTGACATATCCCACACATGCTAGAAAGCTGGCTGGGAAACAGCACTGACATCTTCATTTCTACTTGTTAGCTGTATTAACCAGATGTATGTGTCAATGCCCTCTACCAGGAGACTTAAAATTATTCTGTATTCTGCTTTCAAGCCATGAGACTTGTTTTCTAGGAGCTTCATTTTTTCTCCACGAAGTATCTCACAACACATTTATTTTCTGATGAGTTTGCTCAATGGTACCTTCTAAATTTTATTAATTAAATTATTAATGTAATAAGTAGAGCTGGTCAAAACCTACTTATTTCCATGTAAAATGACTAATTTAGCTTCTGCCTAGGTTTCCCAGAATATTATCATTCTAACAAAACAACAGCGACAATACCATCAAGTCGACAAAGATGATATATGCAAGGGGAGTGGGGAGGGAGTGTTGCTTTGCTAAGAAACAAATATCTTATAGAAAAATAGCTATCTGAAATTATTGTTTAATTATGACTTCCTGCCAATTTTTTTATAGAATTGAAAAACTACTAGTGCTAGAAAAGTGCTGTTACTAAAACAGGCAGATCAAGAGACTTCTTCTCAAACACCTCTCCAACAAGGAGCTCAGACTTGGAAGGACTGCCTGACCTTGGGGTGGGAAGCTAGAAAAGAAAGGAATTTGCTCAAGGGAGCCCATAAGGCAGCAGAAAACTAATAACTGAGATGCGCATTACAGATAATTACACTCTGGGAATAAGAAGTGGAGTTACAGAGGTAGGTGGAAGGGCAAAATGGACAAGAAAGTGTGACCATACCATGCTGGTGGGAAATTTTGCCATATTATTGAGCTTCCAATTCTGCTTATACCTTAGTCCTCCTGGTGTTTTCTTTATCAGTTTCAGTGAACAACTTATTCCAGATATGAGATAGGTATATTTAGCTGTTGGATTTGTGCTTTACTTACACGATTATTCTGGCTGAACTCTGCACTGAAACTCAAGGTGCTTCTGCAGCTGACAGCCTCCACCTCTATCTCTTCTGAGAGTTTCTAGGCAAGAATGGCAGTACCTGGGATTCCTGGGACACAAGTACACTATGGCAAGGAACAGACATAATACTCTAGCCCAACTACTGAGAAGAGCATCTTGTCCAAGAGGTGGGTTTTGGCACACCACAAGGTGCTGTCTGCCAAGTCAAGAAACGAAACAGCAGAGGAACAGCCCTGGAAGTTGCCCTCAGAACAGCAAAAGAGCAGTAGAACTACATCTTAACCAAGATATTATCGATCCCAACTCTCCAGGCAGTCCTAGAAGTGATCAGAGATACACTCAGCACCCCATCTTTGTGACCTGGAAGAAGTGAAGCTATCAGAAATGATAAACAGTAAGCATGAAACATCCCTTTCCTCAGGTTTTGAGACCACATCACTGCTCTAAAGTGCTGATACCTTGAAATGATACATCTGATGTAGACAGAGAAAAGCTGCAGAACCATTATTTTGGTAAAACTAGAAACATGAATTACAAAGTATTTGTTGTAGTGTTAGGATGGAATATGATAGTCTTCCAGGAATTATCAGTTCCAAGGGGTTGTCTGTCTTGGCCAACGTGAGCAGTGCACTTTCCTGTATTTTGTCATGGCCTTGCCTAAGACTCAAGATAATGTTCAAAACAAACAAATACAAATATTATATTCATAATGTATCAGTCTGAGTACCCTAATATGACAAACCAGAGATAACATCTACAAAACGGGAACAGTCTAAGATTGAAGCTTCAAACACTACTTAACTCAAAACTTTGCTGCTGGGTAGCCAACCTTAGAGTGACTCTAGACATAAGGAGCAAAAGTGTACAGGAGAAGCAAAGCTTCAAAGAAATCACTTCAAGCAGATTAGAGAGATCTTTATAGAATTATAACATTTGAAATAATGTGTAATTTGATAATTTTAATTCTGTAGCCCAGATAAGATGCTCTAATAAATTCTATTTTGTATATTTAAAATCGTTAAAGATATTTCCTCCCTACAACAGAGTACTATGTGTTAATTGCAAATTAAAGCCAATGTGAAGGACAGAATGATATGTTCCTTAGTTTGCTTCTTTTTTTCTGTCTCATCCACAAGCAAATCCGTATATATGGACAATATGCTTCTGAAAAATGCATACGTGCGATGGTGTTCTCTTGATAACATGGGACACTATATCCTTTGATATTTGCATTTTACTGGCCCAGAAAGTAGATGGGGGCAGTAGACAGCACAACAAAACAGGATTAAATTGTGATATTTTAATTGATTTCTCAGCAAACTAAAACGGCATATTGAACACAGTGAAATTTGTGGGTTTGAATCACATGAGTAGAAATATGTATTTTTACCATTTTGAAGCACAATGGGTGCACAACCAATTCACTACTGCTATCAAAAGTCTTACCCTACAAAGATGGTCAGCCTCTGAAACAGAAGGAAACAGAGAAGAACTACAGGAGATCCTACCACTAGGTCGTTTTGGACTCTTGTTTGCTTTGAATGTCTTTCCATAGTATCATCCTGAAAAGCTTAAAATTCAAGGAGTCAATGTGACTGCCATTAACTTTCCAAGTTGCACAAAGTAAACAGTGGCATTTAAAAGTAAACTTTGCACACATTGGAAGGCCAATTGTTTAAATTTTCTAACCCCAGGAAAACTATCTCTTATTTAAAAATTCACCCTCGGTTAGAAAGGCCATTTTTACTTCTTTCTTTCTGTAACTCAAAGTTTATCTACAGGAAATAATTCATATTGGACAAAATATCAAAACACTTTTGAAGTTTGAAAGATTTATATTCTTGGCATTCTAGATCAACATTATAAAATAGTCCTTGTTTCATAACAAGGGTCTAATCTTACCACCCCATTAATCCTAAATCTCACTTTGTCCAAACAACAGAGCTGTTGTTTCTACAACCACGACACAGCTTGCTCCTTGATTTGAATAACCAGTAATGTTAAAATTGATATTAGCCTTTTGTAAAAAATGTTATGATCTTTTATTGAAATATACCATTTTGATGAGTGATTTTAAAGTTGAAGTGGATGACAGAAAACAAACACATATTCCAGCAAGGAGTAGATGGTGCTGTCCAGAGTAACATTTTCCAGTTATAGCCACTCTGACCATCCAGAACACAATGAACCTTGAATCCAGATAAATTTTAAAAATTTAAGTAAGATTTTGTCACTGAGCACAAAGAATTCAAGACAACTGAAACAGCTACTGGGACTCTCTTAATCTGTAAATTAATTAGAGAAGAATGATATTTCTTTCATATAATTAGAAAAGTTAATGTTGTTAATTCTAGGAACTGGCAATAAACATTCAGCTAACACTCAGCCAGTCCATTAAATCTTTGGGGATATAAGTAAACCTAGCATTTATGTGGTCATTGACAAGGTTTATCCTATTTTAAGTGAAGCCAAGAGTGCAGAGTGATGGTTTACATTTTTAATTATTCGTTACCTTCTGTTGATGTCCTCAGATTCAGACCCGACCACCATACAAACATACACTGGTATGTTTCAAACTTGTTCTTATTCCTATTTTGATATTCCTAGCAACTTAAAACCAGAACAAAGTCACTGCAGTGTGTATCTACACTGTGCTTGAATGTGTTTTAACAGAGTACTTCATTCTGACCGACTGCTATGTGTCATATAAAGCAACAAGGGTCAAAATCAGAAATAATTTTAGTCATCAGTGGAGTAAAAACAGAGCAATATGATATTCTTGTAAATTTTCAGAGCCTATTAACTCCAATAAAAAAGATCTTTTTATAAACCCAGTACAATCCCATGTCCCTTTCCCACATTTTCTACACAATGACTGTTTTATTGCATCTATAATGGATCTTCTGAATAATAATAAAAGAACCCCACAACATGCCTCTGTCTTTACATTCCAATGTACACTTCATTTCATTTGCACTTAGTTGCACCTTGTGAAGACATACAGCAATGCATATACTCTGATTGAGTTGATACAGTGACCTCTTTTGCTCTTAGCACTTTCTAAACTTTATTTCTCAAGTACTATTTACCATACAAACTATACTTGTTGCCCATTGTTAAAATTGTACAACATAACGTTGACTTCCAGAAAAGAACAGGCATTCCACTATTGCATAACAAAAAAAAAAAAAACAAAAAAAAAAACAACAGGGACATTTATAAGCAAAAATAAAAAATATATTTTGTAAATTAATAAACATAAGCCCTAAAAATAAAGCAGTTTTCTCTATGAAGAGAGAATCCTAACACATTTCCAGGGTTCACTTATGCAGATGAATACCGAAATGACTGAGAAGACTGTTCACACTGCTCTCTTCACCTGAAACATGATTATCATAGCTAAATAGCCACCTAATACCTGAAAAAAAGAGACACTGCTAATCCCCTTTCTCCCAAGGTTACTCCACTCCTCCCATGAAGCTACCAGTCATCTTCTTCACTCATTTGACCATTCTCCACAGCTTTGCTAGTCACGTTCCTAAGAGATGCCATGTCCTGGAGTTCTTTTGTGGTTCTTTGATTCTTTTCTGAAATTGTTCCTCCCCAGTTTGCTGGGTAAGGTGGGCATGTCTTTGTGCTGCGAGGTAGAGAAATACATAAAAGTAGCGTTCACAGGGTTTTGGGAAATGGAAAGAAGCAGGAGTGAGGCTCTGAAAGTTTAGGACCCTCTGAAGTGCATGGCTTGCTTTTCCTCAAACTCCAAATGCAAACCCAGATCTGTTGTGAAAAAAACCAAAATCCTGTAGATTTATATTGCTGTCTGACCTAAATACACACCCAGGGCTACACAGCAGGTCTTGGGGGTTCTCCATTTACTCTCAGGTTGTATACAGATCTGGCTTCAAAAATGTAGGTGGGCACACTTCAGAGACAGATCCTTTGAGAAAAGAAAAATGTCACAGTCTGAGAGCTGTTTTTTAGACACCCTCCTATAAAAGTCAGTCTGTTCCATTCATTCTGATGTTAACAGTAGAAGTCCAAAGCAAACTTCTGAAGGGCAATGAAACTTTCCCTCCTCTTGCCACCCCTCATCAGATCTGATCCTACAGCTTTTGCCCACTTCTTGCACGACAGGGACCCCGGTTTTAGGTCTTTTCAGCCCTGCAAGGATATAACCAGCGACACACTGGCTAAGAGGACAGGCATATGCTGAAGGAGGGAGTAACACTTAGAGCTGCAGCTCCACCTTTAGATAGAAGTCGGCATTGGAAAAACCACAGCGGGAAAAGCACCCGTAGTAGCTGGACTGCTTGAATACACTCACACCGACGGTAGGACATCTTGGCGGCAATGGGATACACGACGCTGGACAGTCCCTCAAGCAGCTCCCAGTGTCAGCTGCTGGCACGGCTACCTGCGTGCCCCTGGACCAGGCCTGCCCCTCGTGCACTCCAGCAGTTCTCCAGTAACATCATTTTCCAGTCTCAGAAGAATACTCACATGGTGTAATGTCGAGAGACAACACCTCTCTTCCTCTCCTAGACCCTCTCCTCTTTCCTGGTCCCCATTTCAGTGCCTTGGTGTTAACATCACCCAGAAAACCGGTCAGCCTTGCCTCAGATGTCACTGCTGCCTCAGAGAGTGATGTCTGTCCATGCTGCCACCACTCCCTGCAGAAGTGGACCAGAGGCTCCAGTGGGGACCTGCTGCCCTGAAGGACACATGGCCAGGCCAGGAGGCACCTTCCCAGAACCTTCCCTTCTGAGGGACTCTGGAGATGCTCGTAGCATTGACACACCTGACACAGACTCCAGAGGAATGGAGCCTGGAGGAGGATGCTCAAATGGAAATGGTGAATATGAAGGAAGAATTTTCCCCGTGGGGTGTACTCAGTTCTGTGGGAAAGAAGGGAGCTGGAGGGGACAAGCGGCCGGAGTGGGGGGACGTCAGCGAGGGGTGGTGATGCCCAGCAGGCGGGCAGGGACGCGGGCAGCCAGCAGGCAGGCCAGCACAATGCCGATGAGCTGCAGCAGTGCCAGCGCCAGGGCAGCGGTGGCAACATAGAACATGTTGCTGCCGACGAAGGCGGACACGCTGCCGAAGCAGCCGGCGCGGTGCAGCCGGCGCGCGTCGGGCGGGCTGCGCGGGCAGCCGCGGCGGGCCCGGCAGCAGCTGAGGGGCACCGAGCCGTTCTGCTCCAGCCCCCAGGGCGAGGCGAGCCAGTCGCGGTAGCTCTCCACCCCGCAGCAGGACAAGGCGCGCTGCAGCGCGTCCAGGGCGTCCGCCACCCCGTCGTCCTGCCCGTAAGCCCGCAGCGCCTGGCGCAGCCCCTCCTGGAAGCCCTGCGCCAGGGTCTGGCGGTACCGGAGCGCCGAGAGCCCGGCCGCCAGCCCGGCCGCCAGCACGGCCGCCAGGAAGGCGCTGTAGGCGCGCAGGAGGCCCCGGTGCTCCGTGGCGGCGCCGAAGCATCCCAAGAAGCCCCAGATGATGACAGCGACGCCGGTGGCCAAGAGGATGGCGGGGGCGCTGGGGTAGTCGCTGGCCGACAGCGCCAAGTAACTGCCCAGAGACACCTTGGCCCAGAGGCCGATGATGAGCATGGCCAGCCCCGCTGCCCAGAAGACGAAGCTGAAGGCCATGAGGGACAGCTTGAGCAGGGTCATGGTGCCCTCGGGCCCTGGTGTCGTCGGGAGGGCGGTGGCGGTCACGGCGAGGGGCTCCCGCGGCCGTCGGTGCCGCCGGGCGCTGCGGGGCACGGGCGCTGCGGGGCACGGGCGCCTCGGCGGTGTTGGAGGTGCGGGGCACGGGCGCCTCGGCGGTGTTGGAGGTGCGGGGCNCGGCTGCCGGGCCGCGCTCCCCGCGCTCCGCTCTCGCCTCCCCGGGCCAAGCAAACGGGTGCGAGGGGCAGCTCCCTCTGCCCGCGGCACTGCTGAGCCTCAGCCGGAAACCTTCTGTGAGAGGAAAGCTCGACAGGAACTTTTAATGGCATATGCTGCAGCCCAGGTTTAGCCCGGGCAAGGGGCTAAACTTTTATAAATACTAGGAGTAATACTTAAACAACACAGAGATAACCTACAGGAAGCATAACGAGAGGTTTTGGGTTTATTTCTTTTACTGAATTAAGCTGTGCTATTAGGAACCTTTGTAGAAATACGCATAAATCTGTACCTGAATATTAACTAACTACACATTCAGCTCTGCTCGGTCACTCAGTTTAGATTTTCCCAGCTGAAAACTATTTTCAGTGTGGCCTGACCCTGTTAAATATTCATTTGATTTAGCTCATGATAACACTGAGCCGCTGAGGAGACATTAAACCACGGCGATGTACTGTTATATAACAAGTGCCCCAGGAAGGTCTGAGAAGAGATTCCATCATCAATGTAATCTCATTGCAAAAGAGCAAAAGATAAGGTACTCCTGCAAGTCAGATTAAAAAAAATATATAGTCGGAAACTGTAAATGAGACAGCTTCTCATTCGGAGGTAGAATTAGCATCTCCAGGGGTTTAGTTTGCATGTGCAACAGTCACACCAAAAAACAGGTTGGAGTACGCTGTGGTTCACATCTTTATCAAACACTTTTGGTACTGAATTTTAAGGTTTAATTGTGTTTCAGTGGTAACATTTTGTTGATTCCTTTCTGTTACATATTTAGGGAGGGAGAAGAGGTGCTGTATGTCTCACATTTTAATGCACAGGTTTAATGTACAACCAGAAATTCACAGTTGTCAAAGCATTAATATACCATAATCATAACTGAAACATCACTTGTTCTTTATTAAAGGCCTTGACAATTTCATTAGCAGGAGGATTTTTTTTTTTTTTTTTGCAGATTTTGCAGATTCTCTTCTTTTACCAGTTTACAAGTTTAAGCTCTTTATCATTTTCTTGAGAGATCAAGTCTGAGCTAGTTTGATCTGATTCTCAGATCTTCTCTGAAGATTCCCAGATCTTTATGTAAAGATGTTTTAGGAAGGATGATGTCCATGCTCTAGAAGTACTCCTCAGTACATTGTATTATATTACTTAATATAGCACTATATTACTCATTTTAGCACTAAATCATATGACTAATATCCACAGTGAAGAACAAAAGCTCAAAGCAAAGATAAACTAGAGGTCTACAAGTGTGAAATTTTATAACCAAAGGCTGAAAGATGATGATTTTCACAATTTCACACCTCAGTATTCAGTATTGGGACCTCTGACAGTCACATTCCTGAAGCTGTGTTTCTTCCAAAACAGTGAGTCTCTGCTGGCCAGGCACCTGTCAGACATGCAGGGAAAAGTCCTTGCTGTCCTTAGAAAGGGTTGATCATTGCTGTGTTGCCATCTTCCAACCACCTGCTTTCTCTCTTAGGATTTTCCACCGGTTCATAGCAATGTTTTTCCCTTTTGAATCCTTGAACTTTTAACTAGCTGCATCTCAAAACTACCAGCTGCTGTTTTGCCTTCCTTATCTTGCATGTCACTGTGTACTTGCTCACAATGGAGCAATTTTTTCTGAAGTTTCTCAGAGCTATCAGAACTAGGTCTTGGATCACAAACAGCTGAAACCCACAGAAGGTGGACAGACTAACTACATTAGGCCGTGCTGATGAGGGGCTACAGACCCTTTTCCCAGGTCAAACCTGTGAATGCTCTTTCTGGACACTGTCTCAAGTTCAACAGGCTTCAAGAGCAATAAAGAACACCAGTCAGTGTGGTCAGTCACCACGATTTTCTGTTACCCTTGTCCTTCCTTGCAGTGAAAACAGACAGGCAAAATAGATTTAGAACAGGCTTGTACAGGTATCTTGGGAAGCGTTATGCCAGGTAGAAGCAGACAAAATATAGGGCATATGGGCAGATCTGTTGTCATCCAGGCTGCTCTGACATGTGCCAGAAATAAAAAATGGTGCTAAAGGTACAGAAATCCAGATCTCAAAAAATGCATTTTATGATTTGTTGGTGTGGTTGTGAAGCATTTGACACAAAATAACTATGGGTTTCATAAAATAATTATTGGTTTCATTGGCAGTTATGTGTTGAACTCCCTCCAAAAATCATGTTAAGCATTCAGTGTTGAAAGGTGCCAGATGATAATAACATTTGTGCTTTTTTTACTAAGAGTGCAATGAGTATACAGGGCTAAATTCTGCCCATTCTCATAATCCGTGCTCCTGGAACCATTTGGGTAAGTAGAGGAGGTAGGATTGGACTCCCTGAGCATATGTGAAGCCATAAATGATCAAACAGCTTCAGTGTCTGAAAAATAAACTTACTGGAATAGCTTGATTTTTTAGACATTGACCAAATCCTAAATTATGTTTACATCTTAGTAAGAAAACTGCTAAAGAATCTCATGAAATCATACAAGTGAATAAATGTTCATGATAATTCATGTGACAATTTGATGAAAGAGAAGTGATATTCCATTCCATGTTGTTTTGGAAAGCAAAGTGTCGTGGAAATACCATAAGAAGGGGGGAATCAGATGTGCCTACACCACTAAGTAAGAGCAGCAATACTGATTATCAAAGAGTGGTTACAAACATGGGCAGGAAATACAGTGAGATTGACCCTGGAAAAGGCAAACTAATATATCTTAGAGAAAACTGGTGCTTAGTGACAGCAAGAAGCTGCCTGCTAAACCATCCATCTGAAGGACATGTGGGTGATAAGAGATACCTAATTAGGCAGCACTTTGCAACACTATTTGGCAAAGAAAAGCAGTCTGCTTGAAGCATGAATTTCCCTCTTTCCTTACTGTTTTGGTTTGGTAATACCTGAAGCTTTACACCTCCTCCCTGGCAGATGCATGATGATTTTAATTTAAAGTGATCATCTCGACTTTCTGTGATTTTTTTTTTTTTTTTTGCTGGAGTTTACACTCGAAATTCTGAAGTGACTATTTCCCATCACTCTGTAACAGAGGGAAGAACAATGCAGGGCTTCTTCATGGCTTTTCAAGGAAACTGAGCTTTTTTGTGGTCCTTAGTTCATGACTATTTGAGGTATCTCTGGCTAGAAGAACGAGTGGCAGCACTGGCACAGAGAGCAAGATCAGGTAATAAGAGTAGCTTTAAAAAGTATTGGTTTAATGTTCTCAAGTGTATTTTCCTTAGACATCTGAATGAGATTTTCACACCATGATTTACAGAGAGGTACTATAGCTGCTAAAGCACCTGCATTTGTTTACCTGGGGGAAAACTGGAAGTCCTGTGATGCCACCATAGTGTTCTGCTGGTGTTATACTCATGTACCTTTGATGTTGTAACTATTTATTATTGATAGTTTATTGTCTGGTGATATGCTTAAGAGCTCCTCCCATGGACAAGATGCCTACTGGGTGGGATCCTTGTAAATACAAAACAAAAATGTTTCCTATGGTGAAGTCTGATATTGCAACGCTTTGTCATGTTGAGAGATTTCTTACACCATAAATTCAATTCCATTTAGTTCAACAGAACTGTTAATAGGAAAAGCAGTTTTTCAGTGCAAGAAAAGTTATCAAATTCCAATTGAAATTATTTTTATGTAAAACTGAAAGTTACCTTTATTTTAAATTGAATCAGATGAAACAGAAGTCATAGTCATTTTACAGACTCCCAGGGGTGTGCAGCATGGATGTGGTGCAAGTCCAGATTGAATGGGAAAAGGTGAACTTGGAGAAAGAGAATTTCCACTTAATCTTTCCACTCATTCTGGGAAGGGAATGTGTCAACATTTCATAACAGAACTCACTTCCAGTTGCAGTTCCCTTCAGGGAAAATTTATAGATTATGAAACACCTCGTATAATTGGCCCCATCATAAACCTTTGGTCCAAGAGGAAATATTGGATAGACTGTTTCTGTTCCATCAACAAGACTGAGGGATGCAGCCTGGGCAGAGCAGAGAGGCATCCGGGTGGGATTCCTAGCAGCTTGCACAGCTGAACAGATGTCTCCACCTGCAGCAACTATGAGCCTAAGGAAGAACTCAATCTGCCAATCCTTGGAATCTACTTCACC
The DNA here is from genome assembly GCA_013397915.1 of Daphoenositta chrysoptera. Lineage (NCBI taxonomy): Eukaryota > Metazoa > Chordata > Aves > Passeriformes > Daphoenositta > Daphoenositta chrysoptera. Next base: position 270,687 of record VZRO01002097.1, read on the forward strand.
AACAGCACTAGCACGAGTGCTATTTTTTTTTCACACCAAGTTTATTTTAGGAACTCAGGTGTATAATCTCTGCTATATATCAGTTACTTTGCTATTAATAGCAGTGATCAGAGCTGCTTTGAATTAATGATTTACTTCTAATGTGTTTTTTAACCTTAAAATAAAACACAAAATTTAATTTTAGCTGTACCTTCACCATAACTAGAGGAAAATATTATCCATGCCTTGAGCAAGTCTCTCAAGGAAAGTTCAATGTACTTTCCAGTTACCCCACAGAAAATTATTATATGCTGGACATCAGATATGTTTCAACACTAGTATAGCCAAATAGCATGCAGGCTAGATTGGTGGTAATGTGTCAAAATACCTTGTCAAATGAATAAAAAAGATATGTAGATTTTTAAACTTTTCATTTCAGGAAGCAATGGGAGAACAAGATAAGATTAAACATTGCCAGATTTTACAATTGGTCTTAAAAGATTTGAACATATTTCTACTAATTCTCTGTTTCCACTTGTTGTATTACAAGCTGAAGGTATTAAGTATTTCACATATGGGATCCATGTAATGTGCATATTGACAGCAGTTCAGTGTACTTGGCAAGTCATCATTCATATAACACTTATCTACACTTATCAATACAGATTTCCATATATGAGATTTCCAAGATCTGCACTGACAAAAATCTCTTCCACTTTTCACTTAGTTGGTATAATTTTGCATCACCTTTGCTGGATTTGAAAGTTAGAGACCTTACTTCTTTAAAGCCCCTTTTCTTTTCCTTTCTTATCTTAAACAAATGTCATGATACTAATTTTGGAGTATACAATCCAAAACAGAGTAAATTAGGGTGAATTAGGGAGTCATGTTGCATAGCACAACCACTTCTCTGTTTAATTTTATCACAAAAGTGGAGGCTTCCAGTTCACAAATGCTGATGTAAGGGAGAAGACTGTTCCTCTCTGGATGCATACAACAGACCCCAATACACCATGTGATTTTATTCTGTTATGTAATCAATGGACAGTAGACTATTTAGTAATATTGTAAGTGTAGCTTTATAGAATGAACATCTGCCATGGCTGATTACATAAAAAAGATAATGCACAAACCTGATGTATAGAGGTGATCAATATGTTGCCTGTAATGTGTTTTTATCAGAAAATACCTACCAGTAGTCCCTTGCTTCCTACTGGTAGGTGCAAGGGCACAAGGTTAGTGGGGAAAAGGAATATTTGGTTATAAGCAAGGCTCATGCTTTCTGTGTCCCTGGCTAAGGAACTGGGAAACCTCATGGATTATTGCATGGCTGAAGCATTTAGCAGAAAACGGAGGTCCAGTGCAAAGGTAGCTATTCCACATGCACCAGCTGATTCCCACCTGCACATGTTTCTTCTTTGTCTCTGCTGTGCTTCTGTTTTGGCAGGTCTTGCCATCACAGGAGAGGACAAGGTGACCACACAAAGCATGTGGGCTGGTTAAAGAGCACCATGGGGCACTGTTATCCTGGGTCACTCAAACCCGTGTCCTTGCTGAGGTGAATGGTTAGAGCTTTTCTGTAATGCAACAACAGTAGAACATCAGAGGTTTTTCCAAGCCTTGGGGTCTGGATCCATGGACTTTTACGGCTTCCTTGAATTGCTCACATGAACTGTACTGTCCTCAAGCAATTGCTCTTGCCTGCTGTAAAGGTCAGGAAAAGCTTATTCAAAGGAAACAGACTGCGTGCAAACAACACATCACACTGGCATCACTGCTTTAATCAGGACAATCATCTGTCAGTCTGCCTGTCCTCTCTGATACTCAGATATGATGAATCTTGGTTAGCTCTCTTATGATGATAAAATCTTAAGCATTCTTACTACAACTTTCTATGAAAAATGCCTGTTGCACTATTCATTCCATAGCTTGCCTGTAGGCAATAAAGCATTAATCAGCATGGTAGAGAACATGAGAATTACAAGAAGTTTTCTTGGAGTTTCCTATAGGAAGGATTGCTGAAAACTTTCTCTTTTTTTTTTGTGAGGCATTCTTCATCTTTTACTTACATCAGTACTTTTAAAGTAACTGGTCTTCATGGGATCATGAGGGGAAAGTCCTGCTTAACTAACTTCATTTCCCTTTATGTCAAGATCACCCATCTAATTGACCAAGGGAAGCCAGCAGATGTGGGATTCTTTTGATTTTGGCAAAGCTTTTGATACAGTCTCTCACAGTATCCTGGACAAAATGCCCAGCACACACAACTGGATGAGTCCATAATACATTGGGTGAGCAATTGACTGATGGGTCAGGCTCAAAGTTAGAGTGAATGAGGTGACATCAGGCTGGCAGCTCATTGCTAGTAGGGTGGCCCAGGGATCATTTTTAGTGCCAGCTCTCTTTAATGTTTTTATAAATTATCTGTATGCAGGAATAGAATCTAAATGAAGTAAATATGACAATGCTAAACTAGGAAAAGCTTTGGACTCCCTGGAGGGTGGAGAGGCCTTAGAGAAGTGGAGATAGACTGAGAGCTTGACAATCATCATCCATGTGAAATTTAACAGGAGCAATGCAGGATTCTCCATGCGGAATGGGGTAATCCTGGCTATATGTAACACTGAGGGGCAAGAGGCTGGAGGGCACAAAGACATCTGGGAGTTTGGGTCAGTGGCAGGTTGAACATGAATCAGCAGTGCCCTGGGGGCACCAGGCACAGCATCAGCAGCCGCTCGAGGGAGGGGATTGTCCCCCTCCGCTCTGCACTGGGACAGCCTCACCTTGAGTGCTGTGAGCCGTTTTGGATGCCTCAATGTAAGAACTACATCAAACAGTGGAGACTGAGCAAGATGGTGAAAGGTCTTGAGGGTGTGACTTAGGAGGAGCAGCTGCGGTCCCTTGGCTTGTTGAGCTTGGAGAAAAGAAGGCTGAGGTGTGACCTCGTCGCAGTCAACGCCTTCAGGGAAGGGGGTGCTGATCTCCTCTCCCCGAGGACCAGTGACAAGACACAAGGAAGTGGAAGGAAGCTGAATCAGGGGAAGTTCAAACTGGACAGTGGGAAAAGGCTCTTCACTGGGAGAGTGGTCAGTCACTGGAACAGGCTTCCCAGGGAAGTGTCATGGCATCAAACCTGTCAGAGTTCGAGAAGCATGTGAGTGATGCTCTCAGTCATAGAGTTTATTTTCAGGCAGTCCTGAGGAGAGCAGAAAGTTGGACTTGATGATCCTTAGGGGTCCTTCCCAACTCAAGATACTCAGTGATTCCATGATTCATAACTACCTAAGCTGAAATTTTCCAGGGCAGCTACTTATCTGAGTCAGTAATAGAATTTTTTTTTTTTAACGTCCAGCAACAACAGTTCCTGAAAAAGTGTTTTGAAAAAAGGTTAAGGTAAAACCCACTATTTTTCCCCTTTAAAAATAGCATTTTGACCACTTCTTTATAGATTTTGAGACTTCCAGATTTTGAGATACAAACTTGAAAGCCAACAAAGAACTAGAAAGTTGGGGAGGGAGGTGTGTGTTCTTTAATTTGACAGGAATAAGAAAATTATAATATCCTACATTGGAGGAAAGAGAGCTCTTAATTTGCATAAGTAATTAATTAAAAATTTGCAGTGATTCTTACCTACATACAATTCTTCCTTTACTCTGGAGGAGGAACAAGGACTATTGTAGTCAACTCAAGGCTGCCTAATTCCTCCCTAAAATAAAATATACAGTAAACCATCCTTACAGAATTTTACAGATTAAAAAAATGCCTCTTTATCTTTGAGTTAAAGGAGGATTTCTGCTATGCAACAATAATTTAATTCTTCCTAAGCAAGTACAAAGAGCAGAATGTACCCCTAGGCATGTAAGACTTGATTCTTCACTGTATGGAAAGGTCACTCATTAAAAGCACGGCCAAATTTGAGTACAGCAGTATTGGGCTGATGCAAAGACAGAGTAAACACAGGAAACAAGACCTGTAAACTTTGATGGGAGCTTCATCTTACCTCGCATCATCCTTCAAAATATCTAGATGCTATTGTTATCTGCAAAGTCTCTAATTCACCCCTTTCCCCTGTTCTCCATCAGCTTTGTAGACAACTAACTCATTAAAAGGGAAAGACAATCAAGGAACACATGCCCTTTATTTTCTTGCTCAAGTATTCAAAATACTTAGGAAAAAATACAAACTTACCCAGCAGATCACAGCTCTCTAACACAATTCTGGTCATTAGTACTACCCCCAAGATGTTTGCTTGTGAAAAACTTCACTTTTGATATGGAATCTCCACATGCGTGAAAATAAGTTCCCAATTGAATTTGGATTAAGTCACATTTACAATTGTTGTGAATGTTTTGTATCATAAATGGTTTTGCTTTGTATTGGCAGCTCTGAGATATGTCACTAGGACATTAAATATGTCAAGAAAATATAGCACTGATATTGAGCATTTGTGGGCTTCTAAAGTCCTCTATTTTGGTGTGTCTCATCTATTTCCTTCACGGTTAAGTAGTATTATTTCACAGTCTTCTGCTGATAGCAAGATTAACTACATAAGAAAAGGAGACCAAGGTCAATATATTTATTAGAACATTTGCAAGACATAGCTGTTAACTCTGGTGTGCCATCTGTGAGCACTACTCTTTTTTTTTTTTTTTATGGTGCCCAATTCACAGATATAATACAATTTTATACTGTTACAGTTTTGTTTTCTTTTCCCAAGAAAAGCAGCCAATTTAGGCAGTAACCTGTCTGGGGACTATCCAAGTTTTCAGATGGAGAAATTTTGTTGCAGGGCACAGGTAGCCCTTAAGCAAGTGGTTTGGGAAGTTACTGCCGTTAGTTCCTATATTCTCACTGGAGATGGAGGGTCAGATTACAAGAGTGCTTCTAGGCCACTGTCATGCCAGGTAGGATGGATTTGCATAAACCCTCACAAGTTCATTAGGGGCACTAAACTCTGATTGAAAGGTGGTAACTCTTTAAACCGCTCTACAAGAACCACAAGCCCCAGGGCAGGTGACTGAAAGATGTTCATTGTGATAATGTGGTAATTTTAATCTTTTTTTTTCCTAATAGAATCCTTTTCAAACTTGTCTGCGTTCAACCAGTAAGTTCTACACCTTCTCAGAAATTCTGAGGACGTCTCCTTCTTCTCTTCACTCTTATCCTTAGGTGTATGCCCCAGGATTTCCTGCAGAAAATTTGAACACATTTTATTTCTTGGAAATAGCACCTCTTCATTTCAAGGTCCATTAGAGGACACAGGCATGGGAACTGACATTTCGACTCAAATCCTTGGAAGGTAGTTGAATATTCTGATATGCAGTAGGTATAACTTTGGATTTTAGGTTCTGATTCTGTGTTGTAAAACTACTCCCTACTACTGAAACATGTACACAAACACAACGTAACATTAAGGTGTCCTAAAGATTTTATTAGCAACTTAATTCTTTTTTCAGGAGAAAGGCATTATGAAGGGACCTTTCATGTGTTAAGCACTTTTACATCTAATCTATGAAGGCAAAAGCAGCTGGGATTTGTGAATCAGAGTATTTCTAGATATTAAAAAGAAAAGGATTGTAATCATGTGACAGGCCTGATTTTTTAAAATTGAATTATATAATTGAAGGAATACGCTACTAAGAGTATTGAGGCTCTCTAGCTTTAGCCCACTCACACCAAGCTCCTGGAGCCAAGTCCTGTAGCCACTGAAGTGAGACAGAACTTTGCCAGGGACTTCAGCTGTGCAAGCTTTGTCCTTAAATGAACGCATGCAATCATAAGGAGTCCTACAGCTCATGCAAAGAGGGGAGCTGGCGAGCGGGCAAGTTGATTGCAGCACTTTCACTGATTCCACATTTGGACGTAGTATGTGGAAAAATGTTGCACCACCTGCTCAAATTGACTTACTGTTCTTTGCTTTGAATGATCCCCTGGGAAATCAGTGGAGAGCAGGAAGCACCCAGCTCTTTCAATTCCCAGCTCAATTTGTTGTAGGAAAAGCTGTTAGTGTTTATGTATGCCCCAAGGCTTGTGAGAAGGGAGGAATTTAAAAATCCCATTGCCAAACCAGGGTTTTCAGTACAACTTTGAGGATGTGGACCCCGCATTCTGTTTCTTGTGTCCACATCTCACATTGACATCAGCAGTGATTTTCAGTGCTTCATTAACTGGTCTTTATCTTCAGCTCATTTGTTTACTTATTTGCAGGGATTACAACCAAAGCCTCCCATAATGCCATTTCAAATCTGAGGCAGAGAAGTGTGCATTATGGATTGCAAACTGGCATTAGCCCAGAATTTCTGCTCTGTAGCTCTAATCCAGTCTGTTATTAGTTGAAGACAGCACCGTGTGATTTAATTGTTCATGTGCAGGAACAAGACTACATATAATAGCTCTGTTGTCTCTCCTTGTCTTCCAAAGCTTATGGGAGTTAGGCTTCGTTGTGGTACTTGTGGTTTCCTCTGGCAAACAGAAAGATTAATTTGTGCAATCCTAGACTCCCTCACAGAGGTACATTTTTATTTTGCCCTCTTTTCCAGCCTTTCCCGTGGAGAAGCACAAGCTCTGATTTGCCTCCTGGTCGAGGAACGCCCAGAGCAGGTGTCTCACACCCACCTTGCTGTCACAGCAATGCCATGTTGCTCGCTCCGCGTGCCTCCCACACGAACGATCTCACAAACAGCCCTGTGCCCATGCAGCTTCTGCTACCCAAGCTGTGTTACCCACAAGTTCTAGGAGTGCCTCTACAATGCACTGTGCTCTGCAGGTCCGCGACTAATTTAATGGAAAGGGGGAGAACAGAGGATGGGGATGATGCAGAGGAAGAACAAAGGAGCTGTAGCCTTTCCACCCCCTCTGCCATCAGCACCATCCTCTTCCACATGCACACTGTGGGCTGCACAGCTGCCTGTGCCCATGCCGCAGCCTCCAGCACAGCAGCTAGGGCTGGACCCGGGCTGCTAAATCCTTGCTCACAGTCATCAGCTTCCCACCGAGTTTCCCTTTACAGCAACCACTCATGATGAACTGTCCCCACACATCACGCAAATTGTAAGGGTATATTGTAAAGTCCAGAGGCAGCTGAACTAGTCCAGTGTGTGGTTTGTTCTTCTGAGTTACCAAATCAGCTTTGTTGGAGCCAGTTCCAGCTGTATACAGCAGCTCCGTTGTAGAAGCAGTGTAGAAGGAACAGCTCCGAGAGCTTCCCAGCCTCAGGAGCAGATACACCAGTGCACGGAGGGCACTGGGTCTGGATGGCACTCTTGACATGGCAGGCTGCAGTCTCTGAGCTGCCCGAGTGGCAGAACAGCCGTATCCATCCTGGGCGCAGCAGAATCGCTCTCTAACTTCCCTCTTAGCACGTTTAGATGATGCTGTTTCGGAGAAAGGTGAATACACTCCATACTTCCGACCTGAGGGTGTGAAGCACGCTGGAGGTGGCCCTCGGGTGCTTGTCTGAGCGATAACAAACAGCGAGTGAGACAGACAGAAACCCGCGTCTCCTCCAGGGGGGACGGTCAAAGAAATTCAGCGCAGCTGCTAGTCATTCTGCCTTTCTCCTCCTGCCTCGCAGTCTGACATGGATGACTTCTCCCAAAATCGCGCCAGAAAAGAAGACTGAGGGCGGGCTGTGAGGGCTGTGGGTGCTGTGGGGTGACCGCGGCGCCGCGCGGGGGCCGCAGCATCCCCGAGGGCCGGCAGGGGGCGCCCCAGCCCCGCGGCAGCGCCGCTCCCGCTCCGGGCCCGGCC
>VZRO01002097.1:282833-318644 GCA_013397915.1 Daphoenositta chrysoptera
AGCGGGCGGGCTGAGGCGTTCGGCCCCGCCGGCGGGGCGAGAGGAGGCCGGGAGGCCGCTGCCCGCCGGCGCCCCGCGGGGAGGCCCGCGCTGCCCTGCCCTGCCCTGCCGGCCGGGGAGCTGCAGCTGGGCAGGAAACTTGTGGGGAAACGCGACTCTGGGGCCGTTTGTGAGCTCCCGGGCCCGCGTGTCCTCAGCGCCTGCGTTACGGCTGTTCCCCGGTCTGCGGGTTCACGGACGTGGCACAGCGCTCCTGGTCCAGGTGTTTGGTGATAAGAGCGTGCGATTTGTTAGGTTCTGGCGGAGAGCTGCGGAGAAGCCGAGACTCACAGCTTTTCTTCTGCTTTTTTTTTTTCCCTTCTCCTTTTTTTTTTCCTTTTTTTGTCTCTAAAGAGTTGTGGCTTTTTCTGCTTTTTGTGAATTCACCTCTGAAAATAGTTCAGATTAACCCAGGTCTTAAACATAACTCGTGTCACAAGCAGAGCCTGGGCTTTTCTCTTGAGGAAAAGACATGTACCGATGCAGGTGTCCATACAACAGAGGTGTTTGTTTTTGGTAGCTTGCAGGAAGAGAGTATTTTTCTTTGGTAAAACTTTGCAGAAAGTTGTAACTGATGGGTTGGAAAAGTGAGGGAACGGGATGGTCTTTTACAAGTTAGATGCTATTTTGCAAATGTGGTGGTGACAATAGTTGTCGAAAGAAATACCCAGGGTATCTGGAATGACCTCACTTCTCCATTTTGTAGAGATGTGTGTCTGTGCAACTACTGTTCACCTCATTAATGGTAGTATTCCTTCTTGGAAAGCTAACAGTAAAGCAAAAAAAAAAAAAATTAAAACCCAAACAAAACAGACTTGAGCGGTTTTTCTAGTGTATTTTAGTAGGGGATAGACCTTACACAGTAGGGGAAAAACACGTGTCCATTTAATTATCCTAAACTGAATGAGTTTATTAATTGAAAAATCTGGGTTGTGGCCTGTGGCACTGGTTTGTGCCCTGCTGTTGGTGGCAGCCAGTAGACTTTCAAGATTCAGTAACTTGAATTGACTATTGCATTGTAAATTTCAGTTGTAAGTTGCTTATTGTAAATTTCAGTCCTCACAGTGTCTGGCACTCTGGCATCTTAACTGTAGACTTGGATTTTGTGTAGTTTGGTGCTAGAAGAATTAGATTGATTTTTCAGTGTATTCTTTCTTCCATATGGTAAATATGATGAAACGCTGCTGCTGCTGCCACCACAACTGTGAATGAACCACGTGGTATTGGCGTCTATTTGTGGGAGAGTCATAGGAGTGCTTTTTTAAAATAATACTTTTTGGAAAGCATCTTCTTTTTCCTTATTTGCTATTCAGGAAAACTGAAGAAAGAGATTTGGGGCAGTCTTTGAAAATGTAGAAATGAGAGTAGGCCAGAGATAAGTGTGCTCCAGATTTAATGGGAGTGGTGTCTGTCTGAAGTGATATCACAGCATGTGCTTTGCCAGCCTGTGCCAGTGGGAAAGAAGGATTCTGCAGCTCTCTTTGTCCTGTCGGGGGAAGTTCACTCTGGTTAGCAGCACTGGTTGTCTCTCACAGATGACTTAGTACAAAATCCGACCAATATATTGTCTTGGTGATGGTTGTTACTAGACTAGAAACATATTTGCAGATACCTATTTGAATTGAATCTGAGGTCAGACCTTCAATGTTTTTTTAAAGGGCCATTCAGATTTTAGGTGCTATGGTCATGCTAGTTAATACTGCGTTTCTGTATTTGAACTTCAAACTTTTGCAGTGAGTATTTTTCTCCCTTCCTAAAAAAGGACTCAGGGGAACATAACTTTAATATTAACTACAATGTATAGATTTGTATGAAAACGTGCATGCACTCAGGGACAAGTTCTCTTCCTTTACACTTCTTTCTCCAATAAGAAAAAAAATAGAGGAACTGTTTTCTACTCCTGCCTCCTTCCTTCCCCTGCCTTTAGTTGACATGCTTTTCAGTTTTGATTGAAATCACTGAGGGATGCAGGGGCTTAGCATGTCCACGTGCAAGAATTTAAGTGTCCTGATGACACTGCGTATCAAGCTACAGGAAAGACTACACTGGAGCTCCGGGAGTGTGTCTTCCAGTGGGTAAGCCCTTCAGGCTGTCTGCAAAATAACCCTGTGTCTAGGGACAGTGCAATGTCATGCTTCTATGTTGAGAGGTCTGTGTATCTCAGAAAGGATGTGCACACTTTTGAGAGAGAGCAAGAGCCTAAAGCCTGCACCACAGCTGAACAACACCATGACTGCTGGTGAAATTGAAGAAAGTCTCCAATCACCTGCGTGCTGCTGGATCTAGAGATCCTGATCTTGCCTTGCTAGGATGCGTATCTCGTGTCTTGCACAACTGGGAGCCTCTGTCAGAAGAGACAAGACAGCTAGTTACAGTGTAGCCTGTAAAGAAGGGCTGTGTGTGAGAAACCGGGATCAGGAGTTGCTGAGGGGTTTTCTCATTTCTTGGAAGGGCAGCAGATAATCATGGAAACAGAGACTGCAGCTGTATGGACTTGGAAACAGGACCGCTTTCCTGGTGAGTGTGTTGATAGTCCTGAGCTGTTAGTGTTATCCTGGGGCTTCTGTGACTGCAGGCTGGAATTTGCTATCCTGGAGCTTTGTCTCTGAGGTCTGTCTTGAAACCTGACGCTTTTCCTCCAGTTCCTTGCCACAGTAGAGCTCTGTGTCTTTACTTGCTGCCAGAAGATGGGCCCATGTCATGTAACTGTTTTCAGCTTTGTGTTCACCTAATGATTTTGAAAGAGTAGATCAGCTTGTTCCCAGGTATTGTTTGGAGACTAGGATGAAAGGGACAGGCAGAAGAACACTACAGATAAGTAATGTGCTTGGCAGTTGGGCAAAATTGTTTTGTCCTCCAAAATCCCAAAAATCCCTCCAAACCATCATAAGGATTGTGTTTAAAAGTGTTTATAGCAAAAGTTGATGTGTCTTCCGGTACTTTTGAGATGCAGCTTCTGCATATCTCCGACAGCCATTGACACCACAGAGCTTCTTCACCCATCTCCTTTGCTTGCTGCTTGTAGGTAATGAAGAGAGTGGAAAACCTTCTTCTTGTAGAACTCCATAAAAACCACACATGCAGCAGCTATGCAGTTTTCCTTTTGTTCTGCTTGGGAGTGTTTTGCAGAGAGTTTTCAAAAATCAGAAGTATTACTTGGTTCATAGCTTTACATGGCCTGGAGGGAGGAGATGCACTGATATCTTACCTCAAACTGCTGGTTACAGGAAAGTCTAATAAAATTATTTTGGTTCTAGATCTTCACTGAATTCACATAAGTCACATTGGAGCACAATAGGAAAGTGACTTGGATAGATGTGTAGGTTCTAAAAACCTGTCAGTTTCTGAGTGCCTGTCCAGACTTGAGCCACATCACTGTGGTCTTTCTGCCCCATGTTTCTAAATTTAGCCATGTCTTTACAACCTCTTAAAAGAGTAACGATTTGGGCTAATGTTTGTTGTCAAATCTGCAATGCATTAGCATCCTGATTCACCTCATACTTACTCATTTCATCAAGTAGCCCTAGTCAGCGTAATAGCAATAACTTGTAAAACCACAAAGCATGTTAGATGCTTTCTTGTCTTTCACCGATAACCATGTTTTCAGTGTCCCAGGCCACATATTCTCATGTTTCAACACCTGCTTTTAAGCAAAATGAATGTAGTTGTTTTTGACTTTTATATTTTAGCTTCCAAAGCATGCAAATGGACATTGACTACAGTGTGCAGGTACCTGAGTTTAGGCTGCATATTTCTGCGCAGTTAATTTTGCAGGAACACCTCATTGATACTCAGAGGGTAAGAATATGTATTTTGAAATTTGTGAACTTCTGAGTCATGAGAAACCAGAGCCATGCTCTACAACCATCTGTGATTACAGAACCAGTTGCTCAGTTAAGTTTCAAAGGCGTGGGTTTATGTCAGAGAGATAACATGCAATATGTGGAGTAGGTCACCTTGGTGATAATTCTGAAATACATTCCAATTTCTGAATTTGTGGCTGTTACATTAATTGGCAGACAGGTTTCAACTGATGCATCCTTCTGAGTATGAGCAGTCTATCAACAGAGAAGACACCATTTGGAGCTGATGATTGTTTGTAAACATTTGTAAGGTTTCTGTGTGAAAGTATGGAAAAAGCCTTATCAATCTTAAATACTCTGTTTTCATTGCAGAGTATGGTGCTGAGACCTAAGTGGGTATCTGTTACTTTGGATTTGCCTTCTTAGTAGGTTAAATGTTAAGCATGGAAGGTGCTTTGTTAGGTTTTTCAGACAGCTAGTAAAGAGTGCAACAGTTTGTCAGTGGGAGAAAAGCTGTGTCTGTATCTTCTGAAGTAATGATATGCCTCTTCTGTTTACATAAAATAAGTGATCCTGTTGAAGAGTAGCAGCATTCAAATGAGATGTGCTTATGCAGTGTGTAATATGAATGTAAAGTGTACAGGCTATACCAGCTAAATTAAATATCTATTACTAGTGAAACTGCAGGTTTAGAGGGTGATAGGAGCACAGCACACTTAATGCACGTAGATGCAGGTAAATTTTTATTGGTGCATCTCATACCAAGCTGATGGAAGCTGTGTTCTGGCCAGGGATACTGGTGTTAGAGGGCTCGCACATGAGTCTGTTTGTGACATAGTCTTTTGTGTGTGCCTGTGGCTTATGTCCAGTTCAGGTCAGTTTTGGCTCAGTTGTAGCATGTCCTGTGTGAGGTGTGCTGCATTCTCACTGGAGGAGTCCCACTTTATTGTTCAACAGCCTGCTCTCAAGTTCAGTCCTTAGCCTACCTCTTGTCTTTCCCACAGCCACTTTAGAGGAACAAGGATGAGTGGTGCTGCCGTGTTACTATGCGGAAGTGCTGTCCTGTGGGGTGTGTGAGGATCCTAGAAGGACCAATGATTAAAAACAAAGGAAAGTTTGGATTGCAAAATTGACATGCTTTGAGAGTTCCAGGAGCCTTCTAACTACTTGTTTAGCTACCAGAGGTCAGATCTGTAGATGTATTTAAGTTTTCATATACCTCAGTTTCTTATCTGTAAAACAGGAAACTACATGCAATCCTATCTCGGAGGCTTCAGGGTTAATACTTTGAGTACCAAGAGATGTGGGTACCTTCTCTAGTGTTAGTGAATATTGTAGTTATCAAAAACATTAATAGATGTATTTAGATTTGTTTGTTGAGGAAATCAAACACAGAAATTTTTGCCTGTTCCTTTCAATAAAAGGTGGAACCAGTTGTAGTTTGGTGACTCCTTTCCTAGTTTATTTAGTAGCTATTCTGATGTGTGTGTAGTGCATAGAAAATATAGAGCAATTATAAGACTACAGGCAACTTTTATTTCTCTCTTGCAGTGTCAACATGTTGAGGAAAGAAAGTGCTGCATCTGAATTTCTGTATAGCTCAGAAGGAGGAAAACATTCAATAAAAATCTTGTTGAAAAGTAGCTGACTATGTTGTTTTATAGGTAGGAGCATGAGAGGTTTTTTGAGAGCTTTTTTATTGATTCAGTTGAATCACTCTCTGAAGAAAGCAAATTTAGACAAGACAGTAAAGGAACAAGTTCAGCCCTGCTGTAGGAGGATACCATAATGAATTGTCTGTCCACCCCTTTGTGGTGTTTGAATTTTGTCACTGAACTACCTCATTGAAATTAAACGGGAAAGGGCATTTTGTTCTTTAACTTGCTTTGCTAGAAGCCCTGATTTGTGAGTGCATGTACCTCTTGTGTTCTTGAGACTGCAAGATAAGAGAGTTTCAGATACCTAAATATGAAGCTAGAACTGAAACACTTTGGTCAACTAAGACTATCAAGTATGAAAAATGAGTTCATGAGAAGATTTCACACAAAGAGGAAGCGCTGCTGAAGCTGGTTTATATTAGGAAAGCTGATGTGAAATAGCTGATGTGAAATAGCATGGCAGGGAGGTCTTTCTAACTCTGCTTTGCCAGCCTCTCTGCAGGATAAGCATTGCTAGAAGATGTTGAACTTTCCTGTGTGTTCCTTTCTGAACTTGCTATTTTGGGGGAAAGAGAATAATGCCAATGTGCATGGGAAAAATACAGCCCCTCTTTGGCAGTGCTTTTCTCAATAGCAATGGCTGTCCTGTGTGTGCTGCCAGAACAAGAAGACCTTGAGACGAAATAGGTGCTTATCAGTAGAGAAGAGTAATGGCTAAATTCTAGTCTTACAGTTTATTCAGTGGTCGCAAAAATTTCTGTTTGGTTGCCTAGGTGTCTTAAGAGTTGAAAAAAGGGCTTCATTTGTTCACACATGGGTATATAAACAACTATTTTTAATGGCCCAGTGAATGGCAGGCCCCCTTGGACTAACAAAGATGCAATAAGCACAAGAATTCCACTTGCCTGGAAAAAAGGTGTTTGAAGTGGAGATTCAATCATCGAGGAGCCCTTTCAAGAAAATTTCAGAGCCAAGCCTCGTCTTGCTGGATTATAAGGAGCAAGACCAGACTTCTCTTTGTTTCTTCTAGCTCCAGGAATTTTCTTGGTAGTACTCACAGCAGGAGAATGAATCCCCAATTAAGACAGTCTCCTGGCAGATAAGAGAACAGAAATACTTCCTAATCTCTGATCTTTATGAGTGCCTAAAAGCTGCATCTCCCAGTTCGTCTGAAAGAAGTGCACTGTCATGTCTGAGGTTTTCAGTATGTGATATATCTCACAAGGGGCTCTTACAGGCCTTTGAAGTAGCTGGAGATGGGGAATTTGATTGGCTTCACATGTTCATGCCAAATCTCATGGTAAGTAGAACTTGGGGTTATGAGATATTGTGGTATACATATTATGGAACACTATAAATAATTCTCTGAACAGTTTTTTTTGCCTGTGGCTTTTCAGCTTGGGTTTGAATTTCCTTCTGTTCCCTGGCAAGTTCTGCTGACCACCTCTTTTTCACATGCCCCTCCTGTAATCTTCAGTGATCTTTTTTTCCTGGAGGAGCAGTGCTGTGCATTGCACCTCTAAATGACTGTGAGACTCTTCCCTGCTTGCGGTAATTGTTTGAAATTCACCTATGGGTGAACAAGCAGAGACAAATAAGATGCCTTGTTACCTTGTGTCATTTCTTTAGGGAAGTAAACTTTAAAAAAAAAAAAAAAAAGAAAAAAGCCCAAAACACAGGTTGAAAAAGAAAACTCCAAGAAATTTGGAAATGCATGGATGTAAATTGTCCAGATGGTTGCCAGGATTTTATCTGAATTGGCCCCTTTTCTTGCTATTGGACATGGGGGAAGGAAGTGGATACAGATTTGTGTGCTTCAGTTGGTTATCTGTGTAACAGCAAGGTACATTCAGTCTTCCCTCAGAGGTTGGTTTCAAGGTTATATTTCAAATATCATAGCACGCAGATATCTTCTGTGATAATAAAGAGACATACAAGGATAGTGTCTTTCACATGGATGAGCTGGGTCAGCCTGGGATCCAAGGTATTTGACTAATTCCCAAAATATATTGTCTTTTGCCAGTGCTGCTGAGGAGGATGCTACTATCTGAGTAGCCAGCCTTGTCTGTAATCTGGTGAATCCAGAAACAGGTCTTCTGCATGGAAAATTTCACCTCCAGTGTAACTTGAGCAGATCTAAACACCTGAAAACAAGATCATACAATTCCTGGCTTGGAAGGGTTGCTAAAGATCATCTACTTCCAACCTTCCTGCAGTGGACAGGAACATCTCTCATTAGACCAGGTTGCTCCAACCTCCATCCTGCCTGGCCTTGAACTCTCACAGGGACAGGGCACCCACAGCTTCCAGTACCTCACTACCCTCAAAGTGAAGAATTTTTTCCTGGTATCTAATCTAAATCTACTCTCTTTCAGTTTGAAGCCACTCCCCCTTGTTCTGTTACTACAGCTCTTGAAAAATGTCCCTTTTTGTGCTTTTTGTAGTCTCCTTTCAGGTCCTGGAAGGCTGCAATTAGGTCACCCTGAAGCCTTCTCTTTTCCAGGCTGAACAACCCCAGTTCTCTCAGCCTTTTCTTGCAGGAGAAGTGCTCTAGCCATCTAACCATCGTGGTGGCCTCCTCTGGACTTGCTCCAACAGGTGGATGTCCATCCTGTATTGGGGACCCCAGAGCTGGATGCAGCCCTGCAGGTGGGGTGTCAGCAGAGCAGAGGGGCAGAATCCCCTCCCTCTCCCTGCTGGCCACGCTGCTCTGGTACAGCCCAGGACACATTTGGCTTTCTGTGCAGCAAGTGCACATTGCTGGGTCATGTCCAGTCTCTCATCCACCTGCACCCCAAGTTCTTCTTGGCAGGGCTGTTCTCAATCCCTTCATCCCCCAGCCTGTATTGATAATGGGGGGTTGCCCTGACCCGGGTGTAGCACCTTGCACTTACTAAACCTCATGAGATTCCCACAGCTCCACTTGTCCTAGAAGAAAACAGTGGCAGACTTGCCTGTCATGGCTACCCATTCTCTCATCTGGCCATGGAAGTATTGTTCCATGGATTCCCTGCTGAGGCTGGAGCTGGAAACCACAGTGAAACAGTGAGCTGGAAACAAACAGCTTGTTTTCTCCAAAGGTACAGGTCAGTTAAAAACTGGTGCTAGTTAGCATGAGTAAACTTCAAAGAAGATCTCTCCCCCCACCCCCACCAGTACCAGACATACAATTTGGTTAGTGGTGAGAATGGGATGAGGTTTTCTAAAATGTCACTTGGTGGGAAAAAATACCACATAGTGCTTCTGTATAGGAGTCTGTTCTTTAAACAAAACTTGTAGTTCATTATTTTGAAGAGCACTCTAGATAAGAGACATGTTTTCAAATGCCAGCAGGCCTTAATCAAGCTTAGAGCTGTAGGTTGTGTTTAGGGCCAGCTGATTCACTGGCAGAAAAACACTGTGATATTTTGCACACAAACTGATTGAGAACCAAGCCCAGAGCTGAGCATCAGAGTATTGGTACACTCTGAGTGATGTTGTAGTTGGACAGGTATTTTCTCAGAGGGCAGTTGGTTTCAGCATCTCCGCTTCATGCTGCTCCTCAAGTTTTGCTGCTGCAGTTCTTCCTGCAGCTGCTTGGTCATCTGAACTAAAAATGCCTTGGTAGAGTGAGGGGGGCGGAGGAAAGTGGTGGTTTTTTTTTAAACTGACCTGCTTTCCAGTCTGGTTTACTGCCTGAGTCAACAAGTAGTTAAACCAGTCTATCAGAGACAGGACAGGATAAAAAGAGGCACTGGGTTTACTTAAGCCCACGAAACTGACAGACTGTCTGGAGTGAGGTGCCCGTGGGCTGGTGTGTCCCAGTCAGGTTGCAGGTCACAAGGCAGGGTTTTCCTTCTGCTGTGTTCCTTTAGATCTGTCCACACCACTCAAAAATTGTGAAAATACTGAAGCAGAAGAGCAGCTCAGCTTCACCTGCCATTTCAGCTTACTCTGATATCCAAGTTTCCTTGACTCCTTGGAAGGCAGGAAGTCATGGTCCTGGTTTTAAAATTATATTGTGCCTTGTAGCAAAACCACTGGAGTGCTTATGTTGCCTGTGCAGACTTCTTGCACGTTTTTAAATAGTTTGTTTTACTGAACCTCTTGGACTGTGTGCAGTGTATATTTGTTTTAATGAGGTATTTGCCTCGCAGCTCAGGAGCTGTCTGTAGCTGTTGCCTGCTCAAGCTGTGGGACTCTGTTGGGTTTCATGGGGATTTTGCTCCAGAGACCATGCAGAAGCCAGGATCTTGGCCACTCTGCTTTTTTCTTGCCCAGCCTGCAGCTGTGATCTCCAATTTGCTGGCTGACCATGAGCAGTGGACAGTGAGAAGGCACAAATTCCTGAAATCCCTCTGCTGCGTGGAGGGAGATGTGCCAGTGGACAGAACTACACTCACATGCTTCATACTGCCCAGGCAAAAGCTCTTTTAAAGAAACTTATTTTACGCAAAGCTAGAAAGCAAAATGGCTTTTTAGAAACCAGGATGCAGAGCACTAATCCAACTGCAGGAGGCTGTTGAATTTGGGCAGGGGGGAGGCTTGCCATCACATTTGTGTGCTGAAGTATGCTGTCACCCAGATGCCAGCCAGCTTTTCTCCAGCCTCACCTGACTGAAGTAGGGCAGGAGCCAAACTTGTCGTCAACTCCTCAGAGCAGGACTGCAAATGTATTCTATGACTAAGATGTTCAGGATTGCTCCCTCTTTATTTAATAAAATAAAACACTGTTTACATGTACTGCGAAATAGCTCAAATGGAGGTAGCCCAAAATGCTGTAGTAAAGAAGCAGCATTTTCTTTGAGGGCTTCAATCTTAGTGGGATGGCAGTGAGAATAAGCAGAATGAGCAGTAGTCATGCATTCAATGTCTTGTGTAATTGCCTCAGAGTACCACCCAAGTCCAATCACAGCACTGCCAGCTTCAGGGAGAACCTTGGACTTTTAAGATTCCTTCTTTCATCCATATTGTTAAACTAAGACATGGAAACCATTCACTAAGGGTTTGAAAACCTTATTTCATGGGTTTTTCATACAGATACTAGCTGACTGATCTCACCCTGGCATGTTTGTAAATATATGTGATCACACGATGCAGGTAAAACTACATGTATGACTGTAGTTGAATATTAAGGTTGTGGCTGCTCTCCTATTCTTTGCATCAGTGAAGTCCTAGAAATATACACGATTCCTAAAATTTGCCTAAAAACTGTCTTGATGTAGTTTATATGGACAAGACAGAACTATTGATCAAGTTGAGCAAGATTTGTGCTGTTGCAGAAACTGTGCTCTGGCTTTAGAGCCACCTCAAGAACCATACTGAAACAGGCTAGTTTTACCCTGCTGCTGGGGGAGTTGCTGTTGGTTTGTTGTGGTTATTCTAACAGCAGTAGAGTTGAAGAAGTGACATTTGTGCCTCTTCAGCTTGCTGCTTTTATTACTTCAACCTTTATTAGAGACTGTAGAGACACATCTGCTTTTTTTATCCCCTGACAGTTCTTGAGCAAATATTCTGTGTTATGCTATTAATTTTTAATTCTCTCCCATTTCTTTTTACTTCTTACAGTTCTCGTGTGGTTGGTGAAAATAAGTCTGCACTACAGGAATGCAAGAGGAGCAACAGCCTGAGGTAGGGCTTGGAGATGAAGTTTGTATCTCAGTATAATTGCAGGGAAGGTGAAGACTGAATCAGCCAGATTCTTCCACTCATTCTTTGGGAAATTCTGCAAAGTCTTAGGGTTGAGAATGCCAGTGTGAGACCCCTTGTAAAACAGGGACAGAGAGCTGAGTGCTATTTTTTTTGACACATTTAGGTTCTTTTCAGGTTCCCTTTTCCTCCAGTTGCAAAAGTTAAAACGGGTCTTTTGTATTATTCTACTTGCAAGTGAGGAATTGCATAGAATAGCCTAACCTATGAGATGCTTTTTCTATCCTTTCTGTTCCTTTTCTTCTTCTTTCATATCTGTGTATCTAAAACCTTTTTCTGGTATAATAGGTGAAGCTCAGGAAAGCTTTATCTTATGACGTATAAGAACGTCAGTTCTTTTGTTCTGTTAATAAAAAAAAGGAATAACAAACTCCTTATGTGGTGGCTTAGTGCTGTGCTGGTTGCAGTGTTGTGATGTTGTGATGACAAAGCCAGCATAAGTGACAGGATTAATTCCATATGTTACAGATGGATAAATTTTTCCAAAATATTTTTGTGACTAGACTTAACGTATGCAAGCAGTAGAGTCAAGCCATATGTTCTGATCAAAAGCTGAGCTGGTGTTAAATTAGATTTGTGAATGTAATTGCAATTTGCAGTGTAATTGCAGTTTGCAGTTGTCAGTGAACAGACTTTTGCTTTGTAGTGAAAGGATGATGTGTTGCTGTGAGTATTTTAAACTTTGCACTGTAAAGCTGTTGTACTTTTTGAGTTTACTCCATGAAATGTGTCATGAATTTTTCCTTGCCTTCAGTGGGGCCCACGGTAAGATGCTCAGGATTTATTTTCTCAAAATTCCTGTTTAGCATAATGGATTGAAAGAAGAAAATAATTACTTTTGTTGAAAGCTCTTAACAGTTGGATGTGCTTTGTACAGTCTTGCTTTAAACCTTACCAGGTTAAGTACAAAGTAAATAAACCAGTCATTTTAGCTAAAAAGCTGACATCTGTCAGGAGAGGTTGGCTGCCTGCTTGCTGACTTATTAATATTGCCTTTCCTTTGGAAAATACTTAAATGATGATGGATTCTCATCCTGTCTCTAACTTTTTGACTTAATTTTGTTCAGAAATTCCAAATTCTTCCAATAATCATCCTGATTAAACTTTGAATTAATGTAGTTGCCTAAAGGTAGTTTATAATTTAGCTTTCCCTTATTCCTGAGTCTTTTCTGCACTAACTCTGCCTCTCTGGCTTGAATGACATTGGCTGAATGACTAGAATTGTTTGAATTCTATGCACGGGTTTTAAAACTTGGCTGTTAATCAAAAATAAGAAAGGTTTTGATTACCCAAAGACCTGCATCATGTAATTCTGGTGATACTATCCAGGAGTCAGTGTTTGGGAGTCTTTTCAATTACTTTCTGTTCCTTTAGAGAGCAAAACTCTGCAAATGCCTTGTGTCTTTTTGACTTTGATTTCTGATATGTATAAAGTCATCATGCACATGAACTTCCTAAGATTTGATGTGCATATTGTGTAATTGTCTTATTCCAACAAATACTTGGCCTGACTCTTCTAGAATGGATGTGTTTAGTCTTGTGAGTACTGATTAACTTTGTCAGACTCCTGACAGACTAATACTGACTGGTAGTTGAGTCAAATGGTATTAAAATAATCAGTGCACATTTTAGTTTTCAATACAGAAGGTGCTGTAGTAGTGTTAGAGATCAATTTTTTCTCTTTATCTGGAATCCTGTTTATTTAAAAACTCCCTGTCAGGTATAAATATTATCTTTTAAAATGAAGTAGTTAGTTTTTAATATGTTCTTTCTCATACTCAGGCAGCTAGGAAATAATAGTTGTAAAACCATAGATGTTTTGAACTGTGACACTGCTTAAATTATTTGCTTGCTTGAATATTATATGTAGGTTCAAATTGAGTAAATGCACAAAAGGAAAGATGTAGTAAAACATTTCATTATAATTCCCAGTCTCCTTTTGAATTTGTTTCATACAGGCTGCTGCAGATCCAATGTCGTCCTCTGATGCACCAGAAGATGGCCCAAAGGAAACGTCAAGTGTATCGCAGAATTTCTGTATGTTTCTGGTTTGACTGGGGAGGGTGTATCACACTGGAAGGGTATTAAACTAAATGTGCTTGCCTTTTCCTTAGCTAAGGGCAGAGCAGTTAGCACAAAAGGGAGATGCTAATGAAGTCATAGCTGACTTAATCTGTTCTTGATTTGTTTCAAGGCCCAGTTGTGTAAATCATATTCAGGAAGAGCAATGACATATCGATTGTCAGTTTGCTGATCCCATACTTTCAAAAGTAAATATTTTTAGATTTAATAGATACATTCAGCTATTGTTTTAAGCTCAGTTATTGCTTTCTAAGCCAGTGATGCGTAAGTATGTTTGTTTTGACAGTCTGGCATCTAGCGATACGATGTTGATCAGTTGTCCCAAGTGGAATGCTTTGCCCATGCTAGCATGATAATGTTTTGGCAAGCCTGCAGGATGTGGCAATAGAAGTATTCCAACCAAAACTGTCTTGTGAAGCCCAGGAAGAGTATCTTTTCTTACCTGTTACTGGTAAGGATCAGATAATGACAGGCATTTCTTTCTCAAGAGGAGAAAACAAAGGCTTCTGGGGATTTGCTTTATGTATATTGATACACTGTTGTGATATTAATGTATACAGTTCTCATTTATAACAATAGGAACATTCAAATGGTGCTTTGTAGCACAATTGGCTATTGAATAATAGGCTCTAAACCACCTTAGGGCAAATTAGTGTGTAACAGCAATGTTACTGAATAATTCCTAGGGATCTCAACTTTCATGGGAGCAAACAGAGCCTTGACTAAAGCTATGGGAGGCATATGCAGACCTAAAGAAGCAGATTAATTTTTTTTGTTGCTTTTTTCTCCAGATACAGAAGTTGGTTCAATAAAAACCATAGCTACTCCTGAGAATGTTTTCCTTAATTGTGTCCTTAAATTATAACATCTGCTACTGTATCGTTATAGCATTTTTTCTTCACGTGAAACATTATTCAGTCCAGTACTGAGTAAATGTGTGAGGTGAGAACTTGAAAAATAAACAGAAATCACACCCTTTAAGGATTACCAAATACATAGAAACCACTTTCAGCTGGGGGAATCTGAACCCTTTAAGGATTACCAAATACATAGAAACCACTTTCAGCTGGGGGAATCTGAACCATAAATGGCTTTAGGCTAGGAAAGTACTTGAGACAGATATTACATGCACTTCCCCATGTATTATATTCTCCCTTAGATATGCACTTTTGACCATAGTGGGAGGCAGGATATTTGCTTTGGTGGGTTTTAGTTGATCTACTATGACTGCTTTTATAATTATGTGACTGCAAGTGCTACAAATGCAACAGCCTTACCTCTTCTTCCTTTTTCAGTCGTATTTTCCTTACCTCCTCCTTAGCATCACCATTTGTTTTGGCAGCAACATTGTCTTAGCTCAGTACTGATTGCAACACACCATATTCTTGGGTATTGACCATGAAGTAGTAGGTTGCTAAAATGCTAAGAAGGATGCTGAAGGGTTGCTTTTATTTTTTTTGTTTGGGTTTTTCTTTCTTTATTTGGTTTTCTTTTTCATTTGGTGGGGTTTTTGGTTGGTTGGTTTTGGTTTGGGGTTGGTTTGTTTTTTTACATAAACTCTTACAAGATTAGTATTTGTGGGACAGAACTGGGGCCAGAGCCACATAGGTAAACCAGATCCATAAAATGAATGTGTGGTAGGAGGCTGTAATTTATCTGCATCTTTGACATCCTGCCTACAAACTGTTCACTAATCTTTTTTTTTTTTTCCCTGGGCTTATGATCCTATTCCAGGCTTCTGGAGACCACTTGAGACCTCTGCTAACTTGTACAGCAGCTTGCCAGAGAAAGAGAGTTGGTTGGAAACAAAACTCTGCTTTCCTGCTTGATACTTTTTTTTTCTAAGATGCATCACAGCTTAAAGATGACTTATTCAAAGCAACTTATTATTTCCCATTGCTGTAGAGTTAAAGCTTCTCTGTCTCAGTCAGTGAGGCTGTCTGGCGTTTAACAAGTAACTGTGACAGAACTGATAGATCCTTCTGTTTTCCAAATGGCAGGCTTGACATAGAGGGGCTAAACTCACACTGTACCATTTTGATCTTAAATAGTTGTTGAATCTAGGAAGAATGATTGGATTCCTGACGTAAATACCTCTTGAGGTTTAATTTTTCTCTGTGTACTGATCCCTGGTGTGTTAATCACAGAAAAGGCTAAGGTTGGTACTGTAGGTATCCTATATGTGCCAATATGTGCAAGTGACTTTGCCATCATAATCACACCAGTGTCCATGTGTTGCTATCGTTTATATAGATAAGAATCCCAAAATGGAACACTTTGGGTTTAGAATTTTAAAAATGCTCTATTTTTTCTTTTTTTTTTTTTTCTCTAATTTAGTGTATACCTTTTCTAAGTATTCTTTGCTTCTCTGTCCACCTCACCTGCCACACAGCTTCTCTCTTTCCCTTACTGAACTGCGTGGACAACCTGTCCCAGTGTCCACAGGGTAGGAAACCTGGACTGAGACCCATGCTTGGAGGCAGCCTCTCCAGTGATGGCACTCTCAATGATGTAGCTTCAGAATTGAATGTAAGATTACAGTGGTAAATCAATGGCCTTTTAGCTCTGCTCTGCTGTTTAGTGGCGACATTTTTATTTTCTGTTTTACGTACCTGCACTTTATATCATGTGTGCTTTTCTCTTCTGTTTTTCTTTACATTTATAGCTGATGCAGATGCATTTAAAATTCTCCTGGAGATGAAGTTGAAGAAGAGGCAGAAAAGGCCTGCTTTACCAAACACTGTCACTGAGCTTGACACTGAGGATGGGTCTAAAGTATATGTGGTTGGAACAGCCCACTTCAGTGACAGCAGCAAAAAGGATGTAGTAAAGGTAAATACTCAGGGTGAGCCCTTCAGCAGCACCTTTAGACTGTTGTCAACTAAGCACTTAGTAGAATGAAGTCCAGCTCTCTGACTTGGTTCTGTGCTGTAACCTTCAGGCTCTGTTTTTTCTAGTTGGCTGTTGGAGGGCTAACAGCACTATGGGATGAGAGGCAGACATGTTACAGTAATAATTTTTGATGCAATACGTTGCTCTCCCAGCTCAATTTTTTTTATTTGCCCTTCAATAAAAAAGGCTGATACTGTGCCAGTGTTGAAAGTAGAAATCTCACTAGTGAAATTTTTGTTGCCTGTAGAATATTTGGCTGTAAAACCATGCTGCCCAAAACTTGGATTCCATTCTCAAGCTGCAAGTAGGTCTGAAGCCCTAGTGCAAATAGGAACTATTTCATATTGTACCTCCTGCAAACTCTGCCATTTAGAGTGGCTTTATTATCCAGGAGCCAGAGGGGGAGGAATCTTGTAAGAACCAGGGTTGACAATTCTGGCACAAAGTGTGCTCTAACTCAGATTGCAAATTACCACTGAGTACGGTCAAATTAATTTTGTGCATGTGAGAAGTTTAACATGAAGTGTTTCTTCCCTGCTTCCCTCCCCAGCACAGTGTGTTCACAATTATCCTGTCCTAAAGCATCCAGTAACTAAGGCTGGATCTTAACTTAATCTCAATTGCTGTCACTTCCTTAATATTTTTCTCAATTCATAGTTATTTGAAGAGTTTTTATTTACTATTCTACTGCTTTTTTTAATTGAAAATTATTGTTGGAATGTGCTTTTATGGTCCCTTTTCTCTTTAAAGTATTGATATTGACTGCATTTCTGTTTATTCCTTTCTAAAGCAGTATAAATAAATTCATCTTTTTCAGACAATACAAGAAGTGCAACCTGATGTAGTTGTGGTGGAACTATGCCAGTACAGAGTTTCTATGTTAAAGATGGATGAAAAGACATTACTAAAAGAAGCCAAAGAAATAAATCTGGAAAAACTTCAACAAGCTATAAAGCAGGTATGATTCCTACAGTGAGAATTAAAGGTTTATGTTAAGAGTAATTTGTCAAATTGCAATCAAAACCAGTGTTCCCACCAGCTGGGAACCTTATATTGTTGACCTAGGTGAGAGAACTATTATAGCGGCAAAAAATAGGTTTGGGTATTTTTTTTTGTTTTCAGATGGAGCATTGAGGACTTTCTTTTCACAATGGGATTGTTTGGGCAATTAATTGGCCTTGACAGGAATCCTCCTGCATTTAACAGCTGCTCCGTTTGCAGGACACAAGTCTAACTTTGCAATTGTAATGCTCTGCTAATATATTTAAATGTGATTATTATTCCTGAAATCTGCATCTGTATCACAACTATTTAAGAAGCATTTAATTTTGGTATTTACTGTTTAGCTGCATTCTTTCTTCATCCTAGTCTGTTGCTCTTTAATTGCTATCCACTTGTCTTTTGAGTAGTTTCTAATTGACAGCAGGCCCTGAAGGGGGATTCTGAAAAATCTGGATTGAAAAGTGTGGGATTCTATTCAAATTATAACTACTCTGGCAGTTTGATGTGGACGTGTCCAGATGTGTTTGCAAAAAAATGTTGTCCTGTATTTTTTCAGTTCTACCTAGTTAGCTTGTATTTAAGTAATTTTAAGCTAGGCACAGTGAAACAACACAAAGTTGACTTAAAAATGACAGGACACTTGATTAGAATGGCAGTGCGCGGTCAATAGTAAAAAAGAGTTTCAGTGTCCAGCTGGATGAAGAAATTCATAGATTGTTATTTTGGTTGTGTGGTAATTGTATATAGGAATTGCTTTATTGATGTGATTGGGGAATTTCCAGGGCTGCACCCCCACAGGAATATAATCTGCATCCATGCAGAAGCACTTGCAGGGGCTCGGGGCTCTCCAGTGTGTGTGCTCACACACAAGGTCTCAGAGCAGCCTTTCTGACTCGCAGAGTTAGGCAATAATGCCTTTCCTGTTTTCTTCATTTACGCCCTGTCAAAGGAAAAGACATTGCAAAACACTTGCATATTGCATGAATTGCTGCATTTATCTGTTTATTTTAGGTAAGGTGGATTATTCTGATGCATGTAGCCAAAATGCTTGTTCACAACAATTGGAGCAGCATAGCTGGGGGTATTCTGACCTTGTGAACAGCACAGAAAGTTGGGTTTTTTATATCAAAGCTAAATGCAACAGTTTTTGCTGTGTTAAGAGGAAAAGGACAATGAAAACAAAATGGCAGACTTTTTTCTCTGTGACGTAAATTCATGTTGGCAGCTTTGCAGTTACCACTTCCTGCCAGAGCTTGAAGTGATCCTGTGTGCAGACAGTAGAAAACAGACTCTGTTGGCTCCAAACCCAGAGAGCACTACAAGGATCCTTGCTATTGTTACAGCTCAGTATTAGTCTCCTTAACCACCAGGAATAATGCAAATAGTAAAATTTGAAAATTAGGCCTTTTAAGGAACATATTTCTCTATCTGTGGTCTCAATCAAAAAAAAACCTAATCTTTCCCCTTCGAATCACTAACAGCATGGATTATATAGGAAAAACCAGGAAGAACAGTCCAACTGTCTCATGCCAAGTTATAGTGTCTTTGTTTTTCTCTTATAAAATCAGAGCAGTTGGTAAGTTGGTCAGTTATACCTTATATGCGTCCTCTCATTGAAACATGCCTCCAGCCCCAAAAGCTACACTAAAAGTCAAAGCTACTTTCAACTTTCATCCTTGAGTTTGGAAATGAGAAAGAAAAGCCCCAGTGATGTCTCTTTATAATCACTTACATAAATATTAAGCAGTAAAATTGGATTTCGTTGCTCTTAATTGAAGCTGGAAACAAAGCAGAATGTTATTGTGAAACATACATACTTGCAATGGGTCACTGGCATCCACAGCTTATCAAGCAACTGCTGCAGGTTGAAATCAGACTTCCTTTAGCTCCTCCTTCAATTTCAAAACCCTTACAGTTGTTTGCAGAGAAGTACTTGTTTGCTTGCCATTAAGCAAAGCAACACAGTGCAGACTGGTATCTGGCTCAAATGTGGATAACCTGGAGTTATCCACAAGTAACAACAGTTGGCTTAAACCAAACTGGTAAGACAGGTTTTCTCTTATCTTTTCCCCAGCTTCCCAGTTCCACTATCCCTTCTGTGTCCATACCATGGCCCTGTGATAGTTTGAGCAGGGCTTGGTTATTTTGCTGCATCATCTCCTGCTGGCTGTAAGATGGCTAGTCGTGGCACAGAGTTGAAAAACCTTGCTCTGGGGGCAGACAAAAAAGTGAGCTAGTGACAGCAGAGTCATAGCTTAACCTCTTTTTGTCTGAAGTTAGCTGTGGAGGAATATATTGTAATGTTGGTTCTGGCTAGTGAAAAAAGCTCACCTTTTGCACTGTGTAATACAGCCCTCCATGTTTAGGTACCCCACAGGGACAGTCCTCTTAAATAAAACAGATATGACATGAATTGGTAGATGGTAGGGACGTCCATATGGACAGGAGCAGGCTGCTGTTCGCTTGCTACCTTCACTTTTGTTTTGAGTCTAACTTCCAGTGTTCTTCCAGTTCTGGACTCCAGGTGTCAAGGCTGGGCTGCCGTCCTTCATGGGAATTAGGGTTTTTAAAAGAAGTGCAAATGAAAGTACACATGGTTTGTTTCTGCACTTGGGTCAGTGACTTGTTAATGCAGTCACAGAGTAGCTCCAAGGCCGCCTCCATAGGCTGTGTTCCCATACACAGTGTAAGTGTTCTTTCCCTGGGTATTACTCTTTTTTCCTGCCCTTTTCACTGTCTCTATGCTAGTCGTGTGTCCAATAGTGTATCCTTCCTCAGTCATTCTTTCCCAAACCTCATGAGTATTTAATATGTTCAATCTCTTCTTGTATATTTGGTGTTTCTTTGAACATTTTCTAGTTGAAATATCTTGTTTTCAAGGCAGGTGTCTGCTAAAGATTGTACAGCAGTGCTTTCATGTTTCCCTGTTGTTCCTTTCCTGGTAATCTCTCTTGCTCTTCTTGCTTTCTGACTGCTATTGAACACTGAGCAGTCCATAAAATTGGTGGTTTGCTTTCTCTTTCCTGTGTGCTGATAGCTTTGCATCCCTCTGCCCGTGGAGTTAAATTTCTTTATATTTGTGCATTGCTATGTTTATTTATGGCTGTTGCATCTAACCCACGAAATTATTGCTATTCACTCAGGATTTAACATTCTTTTGTGGTCAGCTTTCCTTTATGCAACACTCTTTTACTGTTTTGCTCCCATCTTTTTTGTACATTTTTCTCTTCATCCCCTGACACTCTCTGGCTGGCCAGTTGTTGCTGGTTGCTGCTACATACGGCTGCATGTCACTTTTTATCTCCTTGATGCTCAACAAATATGGCAGGCACTAAGTTTTGTGCAGGTTAAGAGCACAGACAACTTGGAAACACTTTGAAGATGCATCCCTCTGTTAGCCAACTGGATGAATCTTCCTGTCACAGTGTAAAAATACAACTTCAGATGCATCAGTCCTGAAGGAGACATCAGCCAGCAAATCACCTCAGGCTGCATTGTCCTAGTTTTTTGGGGGGTTTTTTTGTGATTATCTTTTCTGAACTTCTGGAAACATTTGTTCCCCAGGCACTTTAACTGGATCTCAGGGATGCTGAAAACACTTTTTCTCCTATTTCTTCCATGGCTCTCCCCAGAAGCCCAGCACTTGACTCTCTTGCATGCTTGGTAGTTTGTAGTATGATAAAGCAGGTAACCAACTGGCTTTGAAAATAACCTCTCTCTTTTGCCAGTTCTGGTCCTCAGTGACTCTTGAGTCCATTTAACTGCACAAACGACCCACAGCCTTTGGAGAGGTCACACAAGCATTGGATCTGGCACAGGGTGCGTCGTTTGAGCAAGGAATGGAGACTAGGACCTTTCTCTGCTAACTTCCAGCAGTTAATATTAAGTCAGGCTGTCTTATGTAGCTTCATCTTCAGTTGCATGAAGCTGATGATGTAGCAGGAAATTAGCCTTTTTTGAGGGAAGGGGCAGTGCCCCTTTTGATTTTAGATTTGATTTTAGAATTATGGACTGATGCCAAATTGGAGGAGATGAGGAACCAAGGTGCAGGTTATGTTTTGGGACAGGTAATGTTGCTTCATTGAGTCTTAATCTTAAAAGTAACTTGTTGAGGACAGCCAGAGCTGGACAGAAGGGATGGATTTGAGATGTTCTTTCATTCTTTTTGTAAAAGGTCAGGAAAGGAAAATTTTGTTTAAGTATACATAGGAGAATTCTTTTATTTTTCAAGAGAAGAGTTTTGATTTTAAGTTTCAGTTCAAAAAAGCAATAGAGAGTCTTCCATCTTCGTGTGGGGCTGAGTCATACTGAGGACTGTGAGGTCTCTTCTAAGATCTTGTGTGCCAAAATCATACACTGCAATTTCTTGTACAATGCTGGATTCTCTGTGTTTCTGCATCTAACCAGTCCTCACCCTAGTGTTTTTCAGGATTGTAGACGTGTCTGGGATTAGACCACTGGCTGGTCATTTCAGTGTTTCTATGACATAGCGTTCACTGTACAGTCAATGGAATTTATTCCTGTGGTCCCTTAATTTTTTTGTATCCAGATAGGTCAAGAAAAATTAAATGCACAGTATGAACTGTTTTACCATTAAGTTATTCAGATACTTTCTTCAAGCAGACAGAGTAAATATAGGCTGTAATAAGTCTGGCTATCCTTTTTTATTTTCTTAACCTGCTATACATTTTTGTTGAAAGGTAGAATACTTTGGCCACACAGTGAAGTAAAGTGATACAAACTGAAATATGAGCTGTATTGATCAGTGAATTGGCTCCAAAATGTAGCTTCAGTGCTGTTTCTTCATTAAAATAATTAATGGGTTTTTTTTCAATTCTGTGAACAGTGCATTCTTCAGCCTGTTGATTTTTTTTTTTTGCATGTTTTTCTCCCTCTTCTGCCAGAACGGAGTCATGTCTGGATTGATGCAAATGCTGCTTCTGAAGGTTTCTGCTCACATCACAGAACAGCTGGGAATGGCCCCAGGAGGAGAATTCAGGGAGGCTTTCAAAGAGGTGCGAACTTGAAATGGCTTTTCTGATGTCAGATTACTGGCCTTTTGCTTCCAGAGTTGAACTCAATAAAACCATTTTGTTATTGCCTGGAAAAGAGCACTCTGGCCATACCTCTGCTGAAGTCAATGAAGTAGTAAAAATAATTTTTGACTTCAAAACATACCTTAAGGTACAAAGATCTGTAAACATGAGTGCTATGAAAGCAATTCCAAAATGGCTTCAAATGATAAGGGTTTTTCCTGATGATATTTCTGAAGACAGTTGTTTTCATTAATATTTTAGTTTCATTTAAACAGTTGCTTTTGACTTCTGAATATTGATCTTGGTCCCACTGTGGGTGGTGTCAGGATTTCAGGCTGTGAAAACCAGCTCTAAAGGATTAATGAGCTCTGACACATTCCATTCATCTAGAAAAATTGGGGAAGTGAAATATATTACTGGTCTGTTACTCCTATATGGTCTTTTAACATCACCAATTGTACTACTGCCAGCAGTGATACCTGGAACTGAATAGTAGCTGTGTATCACACTACTCTTTTTTTTTTGTCTGGGAATACTGGGATACTATTTTCTGTGTATGTGTCCATCTAGCAGAATGTATCTTGCTATTTTTATGTAAATTATGTACTAGTAAGGAAATCTGGGAGAACATTGCTGATAAAGAATCTGGAATAATTTGTTGTCTTTATCCTTAATAAAAAGAAAACCTTCAAGGTGTATTTTCTTGAGCATTCCAGACCAGAACAAAACGTTTTAATCATTTCCCATTTTAAATGGCAAAGAAAAAAAATTAGCTCTGTCCTGTTCTAAAGCGATTGCTGGAAATTTTGAAACAACTATGCATATGAAAGAATTTTCTAGAAATTCTGTACTGTGCTAAAATTTGTCAGCGTGAGCTACAGCCAAGTCTCACCTCACGTTACCACATGGTATCTGGCATCAGTTATTGTCTCATGAGCTCTTTCTTTAATATATTTTACCATGGCAAGCTGAAAGATTAATGATCCTGACAAATCCTAGGTGAAAGCAAAATGATGACAGTTGTTTTGCCTCAGACTTTATTCAGACTCTGATAGATATTGAGCCCCATTGTCACCTTATGTAGTAATCAGAAGCTTTCTGCTTCAGTAAAAGTAACCTCAAGGGTGTGGCATTACAATTTAATGTTTTTTACTGTAATACCTAGTACATTGTGTAGTTGATTTATTCCTTTATGAAGTAATGTAGTAGTATTTTGTAAATTTTATTTACTGCAAAGCCAAAATATTTTTTTACTGAAGTATGACATTCCTGGCTCTTTTTCAAGAGACCTTGTATAACACAGTAAATCTTAACACTAATTAATAAGAATGTGCTGTGCTGCAGTATGAAATGTTGACTAGTTACTTGTATCTTCTCTTTCAGGCCAGTAAAGTACCTTTCTGTAAATTCCACCTCGGTGACCGACCCATCCCTGTTACATTTAAGAGAGCAATTGCTGCACTTTCCTTCTGGCAAAAAGTCAAGCTTGCCTGGGGCCTTTGCTTCTTATCTGACCCCATCAGGTATGAATAAGCACCCCGTATGTTTTATGTTTGGGATGTATTATTTAATTCTTGACTTTAGTATGAGGGTACCCAGCCTGATGCAATGAGATTTGAAGTTAGTGAGAGGGATGAATATACAAACTACCCTGCAATAATATGTATTTTTGAAGTGAAAGCTGTCTTTCTGATCTTGTGTCAGCTCTTCCTTTAATTGTCTTTCAACGCATTACTTCCAGGTGAAGTGTAGGATTAGGTGCTGGAGAATTCCTAGTATACTTATAAAAATTTTCTTTAAATTACTATTTTCTTATTTTTATACTGAAAATAAAGTCTTTCCCACGACTGTGTGTGGATATTGTAAATAAAAGAGAGTAAAGGCCTCAGAACAATAATTTGTATGTCCTTAGAATTCCACAAGTCTTAGGCTTTCTGTGCTAATTCACATCAGGATCAGGACAGCTTGAGAACTAAATCTGCTGTCTGAGCAGATTTTTGGAACAAAAGAAAACTTCAAGGGTCTACATGTTGTCCCAGATTTCAGATGATGATTGTCTTTATAAAGGTGCATTGTTATGAAGTCTTGCCTTATGTTACTATTTGTTGGACAGCTATTCTTGGTTTCCCCTGCCTTTCAGACATCCCTGTGCCAAGTTTGCATGCCCTTTCCACAAGGAGATGTGTGATAACTTACTTGAACTGGCTGAGAACATGTGCACAGTTGCTCTTGTAAATTCAGTCTCCACCTACCAGACTTGCAGTGGTGTTAGAAGTGCCAAAAATGGATTCCCTGTGCATTTGGCCCCTGAATTTCAGTGCTTCTCTCATAGCCTGTGGCTGGAACTCTGCAGCTCATACAGTGACATGTGGCATTTTTACAGGCTTTTAAAATAAGGCCAGGGCTAAAAAACTGTAGTTGTGTTGATCAAACCTTCTATTTTGCAGTTCTAACATTTACTTATTTGTAATTTCCTGTAAATACTTGACATTACATTAATCTGTAAAATGAGCTTGACCGTCTTTTAAGCCATTAAATATAGTTCACACACCAAGTAAGTTTTCTTACTACTACTTATCTAATACCAGCATGAGACAATTTTCTGGCTTTTGGGGGGCATTGAAGGATATATTTTGTGTGTTTTCTCCCATTTTTTATGCATCCTAACAACTTCTGGTTTTCAACAGCAATATTAATGTTATTGCAGTAAATGCAGGCTACCTTCCTGCTGAAGCTTGGCAATAATATTTCAGTTATTGTTATACAATTGATTTTTAAACATAACATGTGGATAGAGGTTGAAAACAAAAGGCATTTATTTCAGAAAGTTACTGGGTACAGAGGGAATATTGTGCATTCAGCCATCAACATGAGATTCCATGGAAAATGGAGTAATACTTGAAGATCAAAACTGTCAGTCTGTTGATGTTTCTGGGTCTGTTGAAAGCTAGCATTTCTCCTTTCAGTTGCCCTGCTGACGTTTGTAATGCCCTTTTCATCTTGGAAACTAAAGGAAGCTGGTTTGACATCATTGGTTAGTAGACAGTGATGCCAAACCAGATAATTTTGTTGCCGCAAGCTATGACCCACAGCTAGGGGGGCTAACAGAAGGGTTTATAGTACCTATGAAAAGAATAAAAGCTCATTACATTTACTCCTGCTGTTCTTATTTTTCATTTCCTGCCCATTTGTGATTCTTCTGTTGTGGGAATTGGTTTATAACTTTGACTTCCCTGCTAAAGACCTGTGATTGACACTAGGAATCTGCAGATCTCTTTCCATGCCCTCAGACTGTGCCTTACAGTTTGCCTTTTTGGTTCCTTAAGTAGAGTCTCCGTGTGTTCAGTGATCAGATCTGCTTCCTCGGAAGAGCTCTGTGTAGGCTCTTCTAAGCTTATTAATACACCCTGAAAGTGGGGCACCACGGTAACTGTTGCCTTTGAAGCCTCAGTGGTTTTGCTGAGTTGAGTTGCCAGCTTTTAAAGTGGAAAGGGAGAAAATCCAGTTGAACTGGCTAAAGGCAAGTAACCTCTTTTCTTTCCCTTTCCTTCACTGTAGAGGCATTGTTAGTATCAAGTTTTACAGGTTTATGGAGATTATGTTCCTTCTGGGTAGGAAAACTGGGTGAGGAGAACTGTAGACTGTGTTTAGGTGGATAACGTGTGTAACGCTCAATTGTTTTTATTCATTGGTTTGTCTGTGTTGACCTTTAAAAGCATAACAGATACTGAGAAAACTTACCTTTCTTTCAGTAAAGATGATGTGGAGAAATGCAAACAGAAGGATTTACTGGAACAGATGATGGCAGAAATGATTGGAGAATTCCCTGATCTTCATCGAACGATTGTCTCTGAACGAGATGTTTACTTGACCTACATGCTGAAGCAAGCAGCAAAGCAGATAGAACTACCTCGAGCTTCAGAAAGTAATTGTTTTAACACAGAAATTGTAACCAGCAAGGTGTTCTTTGTGTACTGGTCCACAGTTCGGTTCTCAGGAAACCTGGGATGTTCTGTTCACGAATACACGTATCACATAAGATACAATGCTTAAAAAAATAAAAAGTGGTATTACTCTTCTATTGAAATCACCTAGAGCAGTAGACTCTTAAGTTATGTTTCCTTTCTTATTGTTCTATTTAAAACTGGAAAGTACTAATTAGCCAGACAACTATTTCAAAAGGCAGGGATCTGATACGACAGCACAGCATGGGACAGTCGTCAATCTCACTTACCCCATTATTTCACCAAATTAATTGTTGTCACTGGCTGCTGAGGGACTCATTTCTTGATAAGTTGATTCTCTAATTTCAGTATTCTTCACAGGTTTTCTTTTTAAATTATAAATTTGGCTGCTAGGAACTTTGATGAGCTGGCAATAATAATCATACATGACTCTGCTGTTTCAGCAAGGTATAGGCATACAAAAAAATTGTATTTCTCTAATCTTTGGAAGTATTCTGCTGGCATATGTGATCTGCATGCCCTTCCTGTAGATAAGCACACTGAGGTATGTTACCTCTTAATATCTTCAGAAGATAGTGTTTTTCATCACTTTAGTGCAGAACTGTTCTAGTTGCAGTTCTGTTTTAGAGCAACTGTAGAACAGACTGAGAAAAGGAAAATTTAAAAAAAACCTATTTGGTGTATATATATATAATAGTTCTAGTGGTTTCAATATAGTTTTCTTCCATTCTTGGGTTGGGCTGCTCTTCACATTTTTACTTTTTTCCTGGAAAAGTAAAGGGTGGCTATTTAAAGCAAGACAGTGAAACTTGTATTTTATATTTACATATTATGTAGAATTTTCCCCATAGGAAAGCAGCCTGATTATTATTACTTAGAAAGATTTTTGGGAATTATTTTTATTGTGTCATTTTTCATGCTGTATTTTTCATTGGGGAAAACTTCCAGGAATGATTGGGTTCCATTTACTTCGAGAAAACATTTTGGGTGTCGTGAAATTTGGATGGTAGATAGGAGGTGAGGGTGAGAGCTGGCATGTGTTGCATTGGTGTGCTGGTAGCTGGCTAACTCTGCTGCATGTCACTGGCCTGGGTTTGCTGTTGCTGAGGCCAGGTCTGGTCTCTAACAGTGAACTTCACAGGGACAGGTGTGGTCTCATGCATTGTTCTCCGATTGTGAGCCCAAATCTTGTCTCACTTTGTGTGCCAGGTGCCACTGTCCAAAGTGGCAGAGAAAGTTGTTCAGGAGACAGCAGAGACCAGGGGTGTTCCTCGTAAGCAGCACAGAAACATGACCTACACAGAGGAGGAAAGAAATTAATTTAGCTTGCATCTGCTGAGCCTTTCACCCTGAGGCTGGAGTATGAGCACTGGCCAGATCTGTTTATGAAATAAATGATTCCTGAAAATCCAGAAACTGTGCTGACTTTTTCAGACTTTCAGTGAAAGAGGCAGTAGGTGAGATGAGTGTGTAACAACAGGGTTTCGATATCTGGTAGTAAAAGTCCCTATGTCTAGGAAAAATCAGTTTTGTAATCTCACACATTGCCTATTTATTTACAGCTTGAAATTAGTTCTTTTACAGATCTGTTCCTTTCTCTCCATCTCTCTTTCTCAGATGAACCTAGAAAATATATCCCAGCTGTTGTAGTTGGTGTTGTTGGAATGGGTCATGTACCTGGAATTGAAAAGAACTGGAATTCTGACTTAAAGATCCAGGAAATAATGAGGTAAGTTGTCATTTCCTGCATGCTGACATAACAGCTTCTCTTGCTAAAACTCAGCAGTTTCTTTGGAGATTTTTTGGTTGGTTGTGACAACTTGAAGAAGTACCTCTACTGTCATTCCTGCCCTGTCAACTCACTGACTTACTGTGCAGTGCTTGCAGATTATGCTTACAGCAAAGAAAAAGAAAATACCAGAGGAAAAAAGTAAATAGTTGAGTATGGAGGGAAGTAGAGATGAGAATATGCCCTTGTCTAGAAAGAAAATTAATTGGTCCTTATTTAAGTCTTCTAAAATGAAAATTCAAATGAGGGCTGTAGAAGATGGTGAAAATAGAACAAGTCTTGTAGTCTAACCTAGATAAATATAAATCATCGTATTTAAACCTTTTGTTTTGTCAGGACACTGCTGGCTTTGGCAAGCTTAGTGTCACAGTTGCTTGTAGCCTATTTTTAACTGTATTTGTAGGTAATGACTTAATTTAATGTGTATACCTAACTAATTATGTGCTGGTTTTAGCCATGTATCTGGTGAACTCTTGCTTCAAAGCACATATTAAAATAGATGTATGTGCTTTGTAAAAGACAGAGTTGAAGAACCAAAGTGTTCAGACTATGTGTATCCCATAAAGCCACAAAGGTCAGGACTTTAGAAATACAGGAGAGATTATAATACAACCTGGTAGTATTGATGTGTGGTGCTTTAGGATTATAGAGTCTTTCAAATATTGACACTTTCCTTATCACATCTGTTTATTGTGTTTATGTAACCACCTCACCCATCTCTTCAGAGGCTATGAAAACCAGAAAAGACTGACATCCACATAAATGGTATATTTAGACATCTAAAATATGATTTAGAGAGACTTTTGTTGTCTGGATTCAAGATTGCAAAATACAGAAACTTCCCAGCCATTTATAATTATCTTTCAAGGCTAAGCCTCACCTGGAGTCACAAACTAGATGTCCATATTCCTCTGCACCCTCGCAAATGACCTGCACAATGAGGTTGTCCAAATCCATGGAGTTGTGTGGTGGATGTTGGTTGCATCACTGACAGCACAGAACTGAACAGCCCAAAGACCAATTGCATGTCTTCCAGTCTGCATAGAAGGTCTTTCTCACCAAAGTTTAGGCTCTGATTTGATTCTTTACCATGCCACTGCCATAGCTGAACAGAGGAGTTACTGGTATATTTCACAAGACGTTAAAATTGCATTAACTTGATTTTCTGAAACAATATGAAGCAAATGACATTCATAAGAGTGCTATATTTGCAACTTACTTTTCTTTAAACTTTTTTGCCCCTCGTGCTGTTGCGCTGCAGTTGCAGAGCAGTTAGGGCTTTCTTTTGTGTGTTTAGTGTTCATCACCTCTCTAAACTGGAAAGTTTTTAAGACTTTCACAGGTATTTAGGTGAATTTTAGAAGTTGCAACATCAGCTTGTAAATTGTCTGGATAAAAACATACATATACTTCTAATTTTTTTCTAATTTTAAAGTTCATGCATTGAACCCGACTCCAAACAGACCTTACTGTCTATCACAAAATATTTTGAGTTGGAAAGGATGTACAGGGATCATCGAGTCTAACTCCTAAGTGAATGGCCCATACAGGGATTGAACCCATGACCTTGGCATTATTAGCACCATGCTCTGACCAGCTATTATTAATTGATTTTTTAAAATTATGGTGAGGGATTAGAATTGAGAAAGAGTAAGTAGAGAATCGTATAAGAACATGTAAAGAGGTGCCTTTACACCATCCTTGGTTCAATATATGTGCTTTTTTTAAACTCTCCTGTATCTTGCTGTAATGTGCAAAATCTTAACAGTGATAACTTTTCCCTAGTTTGAGCACATGGATCTAAACTCAGTCTAGTTATATCCTAATCTCAGCACATTTGAGACCACCCAGTGTTTTTGCACTATTGTAAATGATTACTTCTGAGTACATTAGAAATTTTTTCTGGATATAAATAAATGATAACTTGAGGCTTCTTTGAAACAATATATGGAAACTTCTGAGTTGCCTGTGAGAGGATTATGAGCTGCTGTGGGTGCAGAGCCAACTGAGCTGCTGCAGAGCCTGTTAGTGAGGGTGCAGGGCTGCGTGTGCATGTGGCTGTGCTCTCAAAATCAGCTTTATTGGGAAGGTAGTATTAACTGTTTGCTTTATACACCAACAGTGAGACTGCATGAAGGTTTGGGGGTAGACCTGGTGTACCTGTTGTCCTCTGCACTCCTGGTTCCAGGCCAGTGCAGAGACTTGCAAGCAGCTCTGTGAAAATCTCAGTATTCACTTTTAGTATTCTTCAAGAACTCTGGATATTGACTTAATTATTTTGGTAGGGTGATGGACAAGTCAAGGTTCCTAGCCATGAAGAAGAAAAGCCATAAGCAGAAAAGGCTTTGTTTGTGTTTGTTAATTTTTATTGTTATTTAATTCGTATGTAGCCCTTCAGCATGAAATAATGCATTGTTCATTCATGATGTATCTGTTACCTGAAAATTTCCCTCACTATAGAGAGGAAGAGAAGAAAAGATCCTTTTTTTTTTTTTAATTGGAAAATGCCTGCTTTTTCCAGCTATGCAAATATTAATACTGCTTTCTATCTCTTGTTTCAGTGTGCCTCCTCCATCAACTTCAAGTAAGATTTTCAAATTTGTTTTAAAAGCAACAGTTTTTGGACTGCTGGGATATGGCTGCTACCGAATAGGTCACAGGACAGTTCAGTTTGTTCTCTCAATGCCAGCAACACAGAGCTACCTTCAGAGGCTGGCAGGGGTGCCTCAGCAGTGAACACCCAGTGGAGGCTCTGTGTGAAGAAAGTGGCTGAAGAAGGGGTGATGGAGGCAACACGAGAACTGGACTGAAGGATGAGGATTCCAGTCAGAGCTGATTGATGCTGAGCAACACACAATCACTATATAATAAAAGATTTGATACTGAAGTTACACCAGCTATGATCTAATTAATAGTTTTGATTCTTGGTAGGTGTGTTGCATGAAACCAGATGATTCCAGATTGAGGTAAAAGAAATGTGTATGCAAATATATATATATTATATATGCATACTATATATATGTATACTATATATATGCATTATATATAATATATATATATATATATTGCTGATGATGTAGTACAGGCAGCTTAAAGAGTGTGTGTTCATGGCTCCTTTTCCAGAGGAAAGAACAACACAAAGTAATCTAATCAGCTGCATCTCCTCTGAAGTTCAGGGACACTTGAGTGATTCTTTGCTTTTTTTCTTAGGTATAATAATACCAAGTGGTTGTTTCTGGTGCCAGACACTTTTACACATAATTTAAAAGGACATCTTCTCAATGTGTGTTTTATACCTAAAACATTTAGGCTTTTTTTAAACTTAAGAGCTTTCCAGAAATTTCAGAATTGTACAGGCTGTCATACGTACATGGCTCAAGTTTTTTACAAGCCTTACTGAAGAACAGGAATGTTGCCTTTAGATTGCATCCCTTGTTACCACCACCAGTTGAATTGTCTTTCTCCTGCATAGAGAAGGTATAGCCACCCCATCAGAATGCAATGTGGTTTGTGTCAGATGTTTACAGGACACTGTTCCTTTAGATTAGCTTATTTAAACTGTATTATTTAGCCAAATCCTGCTGGTTTCAGTATTGTAAATTTAAGAGACTAGAACTACTGTACAATTTACTTTTGTTTCTCTGACCTTTCATATTTGGCATAAAGAGCCTGGAATTAACCTGCCCCTTGTTTTTGCTACATGAAAG
The DNA here is from genome assembly GCA_013397915.1 of Daphoenositta chrysoptera. Lineage (NCBI taxonomy): Eukaryota > Metazoa > Chordata > Aves > Passeriformes > Daphoenositta > Daphoenositta chrysoptera. The sequence goes on from VZRO01002097.1 coordinate 314,495, forward strand.
TATTTTATTTATCAATGTAATTTCTCGGTGGATGAATATTTCAATCTATTTAATAGGAAAGCAGTGTTCAATTTAGTTTTTCAACCAACTGTAGCATTTTATTTGGATTACCTGCTATTTATACATAGAATTATGGGTCCTACAGACTGCTGTTATTTTCTTTTTTAATTATCCAGAACAATCATCCATCATCAATCTATTTTTCTTTTTTTTTCTTTTTTTTTTTAATCCTCGATTCATATTTCATTGGAATATGAAAATTCCATTTTTCATTGGAATTTTTAGGTACCTTCCCTTTATAAGGATTGTCAGTGATTGTAAAATGCCCTTGGCAATTAGCTAGTCCAAGTTCAACAACACAGATAACATTGTCATATCGAAGTTAACCTGATGTATTTGAATGGAAGAGTCCCATTTGCTCCTCAGGCTCATATACAGTTGCTCATTGCTTAAAGTGAGGTTTTTATCTGTATTAATTTCTTTTGGGAGTGAAAAATGGGAACCTGTGTGTGAGGCAGGAGAAGAAAAAGGTGATGTTGTGTTTTGTGTTTCTTTGTGTTTTTTTCAGTTGGTTCAATAAAATCCAGAAACCACTTTTAACAGGGTGTATTTCCAAAGCCTTGTGTTGGAAATGGTCCCGTACAGCCTTTTGTTTGCTGAAAGTATGCACATGTGTCTTCTGTGCAGTGTAGTGTTCTCTTTTTTGAGCTTTTAAAATTAAGTTAAGGGTCTGATGCTCCTCTCTGTGATGGCATTGATTTTGCTGGGAGCTGGTCTGTCCATGCAACCTGATGCTTTTCTGCCTTGCACTTTGAAAATTTTATGAGTTCCGGTGCAGCAAATTATTAAAGTGCATGTTTGTCTCTAAACTTACTGAATCTAACCCGGTTCTGCAGAGCTCTTAAGATGATGCTAGGTGCTTTTTGAGGTCTAGGCCTTAGAGGTGTCCAGGGAATAAACCTTAGCAAATGAGAATGACAGCAATTCATGCTTCTAGGACACAAAGTGTAAATGATAATACAGAAGACAGTGGGGCAGGTCCTTTTATTTTCTATTTATCAGTGCTTAAGAAACCACCAGCCGTCTCTAGCAAGAGGAAAAGCAGCATTTGTAAACAATTTGTAGAAGAGTAGAGCGACTGCCTGAATTTTGATTCCTGTTTTTTAAAAACGTTTAATGTATTGTTTACAATTAAGCAGTCCTATTTGAATAATTCTATTACATTTAATGTACATTTTTAAAAGATGAAAGCAAAAGCTTAAGCTCACTCTTCTTCTGGCTTTACTGACATACCAAAACGTTGTTCTGTTGGTTGTTTCCTTGAGAATATTTAGCTGGTAGAATTAAATACATGGATTTTTTGCTTTAAGTTATCTACAGCTTTTTAAAGTATCTGCAGATATTTTAAAAGCTCTGTAGATCTTTGATATCTGTGCTCAGGTAATTTTACACAGAGGAAAACAAATCTAAGGTAAATTTTAGATAGGAGCCTTAATCTTGGGTGGGACTAATGCTAAATGATTGTCATGGAGCATTCTTGCAGACTTAATGTTTTATGCTTTTTAGCCAAAAGTGATTACCGTCTAAGGTGTCCATTCATTATTCAGTTATTCTCTCCAGTCAGTACCTTAAGTCTATTGTTTCAATTTTTTTTTTTTTTTTTTTTTTTTTTTTTTTTACAAAGCATATCAGCAGATTCTTCAGGGAACCTGTTTGTGGATGGAGAATTTGCAATTTATCTTCCCACTGTTGCAAATTGGCAGATCATATGCATGCACTGTTTACTCAGTGGCACTGGAAAGTGAGGAATTTGCAGAACTAACAATTCTATGAATCCATACACAAATTCTTGATGTTGTATATTCAATGTTGTACTGTTTATATAACATAATCAGTGTTTTAGGTCTATTCTTTTCTGTTCTAGTCAGTCCTTTCAGTGTTAACAGCATCCTGTAAAATTTAAGTATATGTTGAATTGTCCCAGCCCCGCCTCAAACCTTATGAAGCCATATTGTATTTTTTTTTTGGTGACATGTACATCTGTTTTATGCATTTGTACATGTGATGTAAATTTGAAGTATTTTTAACAATGTGTGCCTTTACTCTAAAGTGATTTAAAGTAAACAGCAGTATGTTCTATTATATAAAAAATAAAATATTTTAACCACCATTTCTGTTGAAGGCATTTATTTTCCTAATTAACCAGTATTTTTATTGAGAGCAAACACTGGTTAGCTAGATCTAGCACAGGATAATTCCACCATCTAATACATTTTCCTGGAGGACATTGGCTGAACTAAATGCCTCCTGCTGAGAGACATCTGAGTGTAATGCTGAAGCAGGAAAACTAGTTTCTCTACCTACCATGTGTAATTGGTAAAGAGGAAAAGGATGAGTTTCCCTGTCCTGTTGAACACACAGGGAGACTGTCTGCTCAACGTGAGTACTGAAATTCAGAGTCCAGAGTTGAGCATGGTGAGTTGATTTTGCTTTTGTTGCTTTTCTTTTAATGTCTCCAGTGCTCAGTCTTGCAAGGAGCTGACAGCCTTAGTCCCAGTCCAGCAAAGCACTCCAGCATTGGCTTAACATCAGGCACAGCTGTTTGTGCCTAAAGTGCTGTCCTCCATGTGGCAAATAAAGACCCTTTCAGTGCAAAAAGATGTTGAATGAGTGGCAAAGAGCTTAATCTTTCAAATTGACACAGGTAAATCAATATCACTATTACTTTAAAAGAAGGTATTAATACAAAGATCCTGTATTTATACTTAAAGCAACTATATATGAGGAGCTGTATTCCATACAGATAATGTACCATCTGTTTGTACCCTTTGTCAATCAGTGGTCCATCTTTTTTGATTGTGTGTAGAGCAAAGTGCAGCCCCTTTTTCCTTGATCAGGCGAGTTCCCTCCAGTTGCAATTGGAGCTGTGGCTGACAAGAATTGCTGGGTAAACCATTTTGGTGGAAGAAAAAACTGAACACTGTAGTCCAGTAGTGTCCCTGGGGGTGGCAGAGGACACTGCACAGCAGCTGGGCTCTGGAGCAGTGCTCGGTCAGGCAGCCTCAGGTGGCACAGGCAGCTGCCTGCTTTGGGAGTGTATCGTTCACCAGCATTACACTGCAAGCCTCACGTTTGAGGTGACTTTTCTATGCCAAATACTGAACAAAATTTTAAAATTGACTTTTTGAGGTGGATTAAAATGTCTGGGTTTCCACTGGAAGTTGTATTTCCATGTGTATTGTAAAATATCTAAAAATCTGAGAAATATATCAAGTTACCTCAAAGTGCCAGGCAGTGGGAACTGCACATGGAAAAGAAACAGCACATTATCAGTTGTGTAACTCTAAGATACTCATGTATGTATGTACCTGTTTCTAAAACTGAAATAAACTTTAATTTTAGACTTGAGTGTTTTAAGACTGATGTTTTTGTAAGATGTGGGAGCTTTTAAGTATTGGCAGGAGAAAGGTCACTCTTGTGGCTCTGACTGATGGACAGACTTTAGTGGGGTGCTGAGCCCATGCTGTGGAAATGCACATGGAAGACATCAAGCACAGGACAAAAGTAGCTCCAAAGACACACAGCTGCAATCAGTCTACTGACTCTTCATGTAAAAAAAATGCACCAGCTGTGTATATTCCTCACACCAGCAAGTCTTGTGTGTCCACGTGTGTGTGAGGAGACCAGGAACAGCTGGAGCTGCTGCCCTCCCTGTTCAGCAGGTCCCAGCTGAAGCTGGCTGGGGGTTGTCTACTTATCCCCTCCCTTGTCGCTTGCCTTGTGCCCGCTGCAGAGTGGAGCTTTCTACATTCCAGGGAGGCAACAGCAAAGATGGGGCTACCCTTACCCTCACTCCCAGTAGAGAAAAGGCTGGGAGCTGGGGGGCTCTGTGCTCTTTTCCGTCACAAGACCTCGTTCTTCGAGTCCTGACACCTGGCCTGGCTCTGGCTCCTCGGTAGCTCCCTGATGGGGGCGGCCGTGCTGACAAACTGAGCAAACATTTGCTTTTGCTCGTTGGATGTTTTGTCTGGAGGTTTGTGTAGTACCACACGGAAAAGCTACTTTCACACTTGCCTTATCCAAGATATTTGGTACTTGTGTATCATGACTAATGCATGAGGGAAAATGGGAAGGATCAGACCTAAAAAAA
>VZRO01002097.1:319555-338022 GCA_013397915.1 Daphoenositta chrysoptera
GGCTGGAGGCGCCCGCGGCCGAGCCGGCGGCGGCGGAGGCCGAGGCGGCGCTGCTCTTCAGCGGGAACCGGGTGCCGGCGGGCGCGGAGCCCGCGGCGCACTGCTACTGCGGCCACCAGTTCGGCAGCTTCGCGGGGCAGCTGGGCGACGGCGCGGCCATGTACCTGGGCGAGGTGCTGGGCCCGGGCGGCGAGCGCTGGGAGATCCAGCTGAAGGGCGCCGGCATCACCCCCTTCTCGCGGTAAGGCCCGGCGGCGGTGCCGGAACAGCCGGCCGGGCGCGGCTGGGAGCAGCAGGACGGGGCCGGGCTCGGGCTGGCCGGCCCGCAGATCGCGGTAGCGAGGGGCTGGTGCCCTGCTCAGGATCGTTCGCTGAGGCAAAGGTCATCCCTTAAGCCCTCGTGGTTGTTTGTTTTTGTTTAACTTTGGCAGCAGCGAGTGTAATGCTTAAATGCCAGCTCAGGAGGTAGCAAAATTTTCCGCTGGAAAACGAGAGTGTACCTGCATCTCCTTCAGGTGGCACGTTACTTCTGTCGCTGGTTATCCTCCTGTGCGGGTTTTCCCCTTTGGGAGGATGCAGACCATGATGACAGTGGGGAGAGCAGTGTGTAATTGCTGCCCTGTGGCCCACACAGATGGTATTTAAATGTGGGTGTTTGGTTGTGCTGCTGGTTCTTCTCCCCTTTCTTCCCAACTGTGGGAGGGAATAGTGGAAAAATCCCCAAAATGGCATATTGACCAAGTCCCTGCAAGGGATGGGTGTCTTCATTAGTCACATTAGCCTTTAAATGCTTAAAATATTTCAGGTAGTTCTTCCCACTTGCATTTCCCATATTTTCTGTCCCAGCTCTGCACAGGCTCGGTAACACCTTAGTTTCATGTATGTGGTCCTCTGAAGACTTTCTTCAGGTTTGTAAGAGTTAAGGAAATCCCAGATATGGTGCTAGCTTTGTAGATCTGCCCTTGGCAGCTCTCCTGCTTGCCTGTGGCTTTGGAGGTGCTGGGAGTGTGTGTCGGTTCCATCTGCTTAATATCTATTAAGTAAGCTAATTTGTTATCTTCTGTGTGTTTAGTTGTTGGGGGTTTTTTTGTGCAGTTGCTGTGCGTGCTCATATTTAGGACCCCATTTCTAGATTGCTTACCCAGAAATATTCAAAATAATATTTTTCATTATACTTCATTTAATTAAGAGTACACCGTTGACATGATATAAAATAAAATGGATATAGCTGTCCAAATTTTTTAAATGTTTTGAAAAACTATTGCATCAATAAAACCAAGAGTTAATGATTAGATGTGTAGCTGGAAGGTTTACTCTGTTATGTGTGCTCCTCATTGCAAGTTGTGTCCATCTAATTGAACTTTAACAGAAGTTTGAAGGTCCAGCTTTTGTTTTCAGATCTGCCACTACTTTTTTGTGTGACCATGGACAGAGTATGGGGCTTCTAGGCTTTTATTTCTCTACTGCCACAGAGGAGACAGGAGTTCCTGCCCTCAGAGCCTAACAGCCGCCCGCGTGTTCTTGCTGCAGACAGGCCGATGGTCGGAAGGTGCTGCGGTCCAGCATCCGGGAGTTCCTGTGCAGCGAGGCCATGTTCCACCTGGGAATACCGACAACGCGCGCTGGCACCTGCGTGACGTCCGACTCCAGAGTCGTCCGTGACGTATTTTATGATGGGAATCCAAAAAATGAAAGGTGTACCGTTGTTCTGAGAATAGCCTCTACATTTATAAGGTAGAAACTTATTTTGTTGTTCGGTTTTGTTTTGGTGTTTTTATTTTAAAACTAAGCAGTCTTTTAAAATACCATTTTAAATGTATTTCCCTAACAGCACCATTCGTGTGTTTCGTGTTCTGGAGGCTTGGAATTTCTTTTGCTGGGCTGTAGGAAGCTGCTGTTCTTGCCCAGCAGATGGGATGGGCTGCTGTCTTTGCACTGAGACACATAAATGCTAGGGATGCTAGCCTGGTAGAAAGAAGTAAGTTCTGCAGACTTAGGGAAAGAGATTTTTCACGTTTATTCCTGTACAGAATACATTTTTTTTTATATAGTACTAGTAGTGGTGGATTATAGCTCTATCCTTAATTCCAGTTCCAATGTAGCACTGTCAGAGTTTGGGTGTACTCTCCCTGCCTGAGAAGTGTACGGGGTTCCTGCTCCAGCAGAAGCTATTAGGCATTTCAGGAAGTTGCATTGCTTCCTCTAAGGTTACAGAATATTAGAGGAAGGTGAGGTATAAGGAATATGCACTTTCATATGTATGTGTATATTTGTGTATGTTCCTGTGTGTGTTTACATATCTGGAAAATATATCTGGTATGCTTGATATACAGTCTAGTATTTAAAATAAGTCCAACTTCTACGTATTTACTTAGGATAAGAATTTTTCAGTAGAAGGAGTTGTAAGACAGTGAGCTGGTGTTCATCCTGACAGGGTTGGTCAGTTTAGTTACGTGTGGATGTAGGAGCTTCCTTGCACTGAGTCCCTGAGCCTCACCACGTTCAGTGTAGCAATCTTGCAGGTCTTTTCTCTCAGTCACCTGAAGGACTGGTGTTAAGAGATGGTGTGCTGTTTTTGCTACAACAGTAAATGTTTTTATTACATGCAATATCAAATTATATTAATAGTATCAGATAATTCTAAACCATCTTTTTATTTTGAAACAGGTTTGGCTCTTTTGAAATTTTTAAACCTCCTGATGAATACACTGGACGCAAGGGCCCCAGCACTGGCCGAAATGATATTCGAATACAGATGCTTGATTATGTGATCAGCACTTTCTACCCAGAAATCCAGGAGGCTTATTCAGACAACACTGTTCAGAGGAATGCTGCTTTCTTCAAAGAGGTAAGGAAGATCAGACTCTCTTCATAAATCCATACCAGTCATCTTCAGGAGCTTCATCTGCAAGCACAGATGACTGGAGTCAGTTAATACTTTGTATCGTTCAGTTGTCTGAACTGTTCTTTTCTTTGAAGAAAACACTCTTAGTAGACCCACTTATTGATGAAAACACTGCTAATATTGATCTAACCAGTGAAAACAGTTTAACCTTCCTAATAGTAATTCATTATCTCCCTGCTTTGGGGAAGCTTCCAAAGGCTTGTCTCCATTTGCTGGGACTGTCTTAGACTGTGAGAGGGAGTTCTGGCTCTGTCAGATGATGAGTTGGTGGTGCTGAGACATCACTTGCAAGGCATCGTTTTGTAAAATACTGAAAATGCTGAGTCTCATTTTCCAAATTACAAACGGGAATGTTGACTGCAAATCAGTTTAACTTCAGGCTTTAGAACTGAAATGTTTAAAGGCAGTTGAGCGCTCTTATAACTAGTGAGCAAACAGAGTAATTAAAAAATGCCAGTGTCTAATGCTTGACTAGTCTATCTAAAAGCTGTGTGGTGGTGCTTTGTTTTCTCTCATCCTTAGTGGAGACGTTCCAGACTTTTTTCCACCTGAAAATCACCCCAGTCCCTTCTCTCATTGGACAAACACATCCATTAGCAGGGAACTGCTGCCACCTCAACTCTATCTTGTTTCATCTTTCTTTCTGCACTAGGGAGGAAATGGAGAAAAAAGTACAAGTGATTGCATTTCACAGCACTGTCTAGAAAGCAAGCATCATTATCTGTACTTCTCAAATGATTTGTAGCTATTGTTTAAATTTAAATGAGCATGTCCATTAGCTGGCACTCTTATTTCTATATACGCTATACTTGTCTTCTAGTTTGGCTAGCTGTAGAAAAACGTTGATCAAAAAGAATAAAGGTCAAAGACAATGCAGAGCTGTCTCTTCATCCTTAATATACCCATCTTTGAGCAGCACCCAAGCTTTAGATGCTTTTGGGCACTCTCATTAGGGGGATTTCTTTTTACCAGAACCCTGGTGGTGTGTGATGCATCCATACAACGACTGCCTTACCACTGGAGCATTTTCATCCCATCCCTGGTGGCCAGGATTTTTTTATTTTTAACTTTCACATTTTCCTGGCACAGAGCCATTTTGCAGGGTGTGCCTCTCTTACTGGTTTATGGCCTAGGTAATCAGTTTTGGACACATGTAGCTGGCTGCTGGCTTCCAGCTGCCCTATGGATCAGCATTCAGGAAAAATGGGTAAAGTACCTGCCACGAGAATACTGGAAAACCTAGAAGTGTGGGATCTCAAGGTGGACCAAAAGGTTCTGTTCCATGCATCATTTGTGGTTTTCACTACCTGTCAGGGCAAGATTTGTCTAATTTTTCTTCCTTACTTGATTGCTCGTGTTTTTTTAAAAAGAAGGTAGAAAAATTCTGGATTTGAACGCAAAGGCATAGAAACATCTCATTAAACAATTTGTAGATTGGTTTTTGAAACAATGAAATACACTGCAGCATGGAGCAAATAATTGCTTTGATTTTCTGTTAATAGGTAGCTGTTTGGGAAGATGAATCATTTTATCTATGAAAATAATTGGATTTGAAAGTTTTAGCTTATGGCTATGTAAAGTTTTTACTTACAGCAATTTAGTAAAGTATTTGCAACTAGTTTTATTTAAAAACCTCATTAGCTTCCTGACTTTTAGGCTTTTAGTGTTGTCGTTGACACGTGGGTTAAGGTATTTAAGTAACTAGAACTACTTTAACATATTATACTATTTATTTGAAGGATGGGGCACTGTCTTGGGGTACATGCAGGGATTTTAGTCAATTCCATAAAACTAGTTCTCAGTTAAGCAGTGGAAAATTTCTGATGAAGCATGCATTCGGTGAAGAATTGCATTTAAATAAAGTTGTCGTTCTTGCAATATTTTTATTTAATCTTGTAGCCTTATTTCTACTCTCAGAACATTGAGAAATGCTTATCAGTGCTAAAACCTGTTTGCAGAGAATAGTTTTTTTGTGTCAGCCCCTTTAACCTCACTGTAAATCACCCCTACAGTACAAGGTAAACCAAAAGACGAAATTGGCTTATGTGATCTCCTGCCTGCAGTTACTCTTTAAAATTAGTAATAGGCAAAAGAATATATTTGTATAATAACTAGACTGGTATGCAAGCCTGGTGTCAAACAGTTTATGTTATTTCAGTGTACTGTCTCCAGTGCATTTGAAAGCTGTTCAGTTGACTGGCAAGTCAAGCATGGAAGGAGAAAAGCAGATGCAAATGGAAATGGGAGGCAGAGAAACAGGGTGGTTACTGACAGGAGGAGAGGCAAACTGTCCTTAAGATGTTTGTGTGTGTGGCATGCTGCCAGAATCTGCTTCCATTGGAGCTGTAGAAATACCAGTTCAGACTAGGAAATGCCTGGAAATACACGAATGTATTGGAAAACTGTTGTGATGGAGAATGAACAAAACCTCCTTTCTTTCAGATAACCAAACGGACAGCGAGATTGGTTGCAGAATGGCAGTGTGTGGGGTTTTGCCATGGCGTGCTGAATACAGATAACATGAGTATAGTTGGACTAACCATTGACTATGGCCCTTTTGGGTTCATGGACAGGTCAGTGTGGCATCATTGTTTGGAACTGCATAGGTACTTGCTATGTTGGACAGTCCTGGTGTTCGTGGTTGTTTTAGTATTTTACCTATAAAATAGATTTTTTAATTAGCTTTATGGCAAAGTAGATTAAGGTAGTTCTAGTTGTCCTTTAATTCTTCTTTTCAATGTACTTTAAACTGTGTTCACAACATCTCTAGCTGTTAGACTGTTCTTGTAGTGTGTGAGTTTGGGAAAAGAATCAAGGAGTGTTTCCTTTGAAATTTTTAAGTTCCTAGAGCAGACTAAAATAATAAAAGTACTATTTCTCACAGTATTGGTGTCCAGAGAACTAGAAGAATGCTAAGTGTTTCTTCTCTTGTAGGTATGACCCTGAGCACGTTTGCAATGGTTCTGATAACACAGGGCGCTATGCTTACAACAAACAGCCAGAGGTTTGCAAGTGGAACCTGGGGAAACTTGCTGAAGCCTTAGTTCCAGAGCTGCCCTTGGAAATAAGCCAGCTCATCCTGGAAGAGGAATATGATGCAGAATTTGAGAAACACTATTTGCAGAAGATGAGGAAAAAACTAGGCCTAATCCAACTGGAATTAGAAGAAGATAGTAAACTGGTGTCTGAACTGCTTGAAACCATGCATGTCACAGGTTGGTGAACAGCATAGAAGGTGCTTATTTCATAGCCCATCAGAATCGATTATCAAATCAAAATATAATTTTTATCTTGACCTTACAAGAAAGTAGCCTTGTGCTTCTACATTGTAATCTGAGAGAAGAACAAAAGACTGAAAATAATTATCTTATTGTGAACTGTGGAGTAGTTGTTGCCTTATACAGGGCCTCTGTCTCACATTTGCACCCTCACTGAGAGAACAGGTTTTTTGCCTCTTTAGAATGGTGACCTGTACTGCTGTGGGAGGAGGTAGGAGGGAGGTATGGGACCTGCTTTCCTGCTGATTTGTTAGTTGGTTTACTCATAGAATTAATTTTTTTCAGCTGGAGACTTCACAAATATTTTTTACTTGCTGAGTTCATTCTCAGTAGACATTGATCCTTCAAAATTTGAAGATTTCTTAGAAGAGCTTACAAGTCAGTGTGCTTCCGTGGAAGAATTGAAAGTTGCTTTTAAACCACAGATGGATCCAAGGTACTACCCTGCTTAAATGCTTCTGGCCTTTGCTTTTAGTTTCATTATAACCATAATGAATGCTGCATGGGATGTAGTATTTCACTAATTTTAAGATTGGAAATGCCACTGTTAAGTAGATGCATCATGATTTACAGCAGTGACTTTCAGCAGTTGGCTCTTGGGTTCAAATCATCTGAGCTTTTGTTTGGTCTTTTTTTTAAATTTCCTTCCCTGTCTCTGCTGGCTTGAGGCAATGAGAGTGCCAAGTAATGAAGTGATACAGAAGTAGTTTACAGCAGAAATGGGTTTGAACTACAGTGCTACTGTGTTCTGCTCATGTACTGTGAGCAAAAAGTCACTTCCAGCTGCCAAAGGTCTGGCCTGAGGATAACCTAAACACCCACTTGAGGTGGTGAAGTCCATGCCCCATTTGTTCTGCAGTCCAACTACTCTGAGCATGGAAAAATAATAACTGATATTCACCTGCTACTTGTAACAGTGATTGCAGCAGTTTTTCACTTTTTGGAGATGAGGAAAAGAAATTAAAGGTATTTTGGGTACACTTCTCCCCCTCCCCCCGCTTTGTTTAATAAGTGCTCCATGAAGGTAATGAACCTACCAAATTCTTCAGCTTTTGTTGTGTGTTGATAGCACAACATGAGATAGCTTGTGTGATAGAGATGAGTCAGTATTTTTTAAACACCGCATTCAGGACCAGAGAAACATGAAAAGTAGCTGTAAATCATCATGATAGGGATGTGACATTTTGGAGGGGAGTAGTACTGTATTAAAGTGAGTGCATGACTGATTTCGTTTTTAATCCCAGCACTTAGATATCATAGAGCTAGGCATGTCAGATGTGTACATCACATTTGGATAGTACTTTATATAAACTCAGAAATCAAAGCACCTGGCTTATCTCTGCTTACTAAAAGTTGGAAAATATAACCTGATATAATGAGCTATCTGTTTTGAGGCCAGGAATAATCTTTCTTTTCTCCTTTGCTTAAAAATGTGTTCATAGAGGAAATAAAACCACTTTGTATTTTGATATGCTGCAACTCTTTGGGTTTTTATTTTACTTTATGCTATGGTGTAATTATTAATTCAGGAAAAATAAAAGCTAGCATGGTATTGCAAAATAAGATGGAACTATTCTACAGCACCAGCTAACACAGTTAAATATGAAAAGATACAATTCTAGTAAAACTTGCAGCAAAATAGTCTGGATATTGTTCAGAATTTATTACCAGATAGCAGTTCTCAGTCTGTGATTTAAACTGGCTAACTAAAAAAATTAAACACAGTGTTGTCTCATGCAACCTAAATGAAGTATTTTTCCCCATATCATTTAGGTTTTTATTAGTACTGGCAAAAATAGTAGGTGTTAAAGAAATGAAAAAACCCCAAACAACCAAACCTTTGAATTCTATATTGTCTTGATATCTAAGTTAGATCAAATTTTTAAACCAAATTATTTTCAAAGTTCAAAGGGTATTTTGATGAGAATTGTGCAACTGAACTGGTAATTTTGAAAATCTACTGTCTGCACTTTATATACCACAGGAATGTGAATTAAACACACTGAAGAAGGGGGAAGAAACAGTAAAATAAGGATGATATATAATAAAAATTGTTTTGTTAATTATGAATTTCCGTTACCTAACCACTCTAGTGAAATCCTAGTTTGTTGTGAGTGTTTTTGTATCTACTTTAAACGCAAAGAGATGGTTCTTGACAGGCAGCTCAACTTTAGTATCTAGCGTGTTTGTTCTTTTTCTTCCCAGACAACTGTCAATGATGCTGATGCTGGCTCAGTCTAATCCACAGCTGTTTGCATTAATTGGAACAAAAGCTAATATAAATAAAGAATTGGAACGTGTTGAACAATTCTCTAAACTGCAGCAGTTAACAGCAGATGATTTACTAAGCAGAAATAAAAGACACTGGAAGGAATGGCTGGAGAAATACAGGTAAGGTTTCTCAGTATTCATAGCACTATTACAGTTCTGCATTCTGAGAACAATGTGCATGTCTCACAAAAGACACCCTGTCTCAAATATAGATTAGGAGGGATGGGGAGGGCATGCAGCTCAAGAATATTGTCTACTGCCCTGATCAGTGTCTTTGTTGCTGTGAAAGTTTAAGGGCATCTTTGTATTTTGTTTACTAGATTTTGAGGTAGTGTGAGGGTGTAGAAATCACCTAGCATCAAATCTAGTATGAAAAGTGCTTCAACAATGTTGATGTTGATTCTGACATAGACTAATTCCAGTTGTGAACTTTTAAGTGCTCGGTAACTACAACAGACTGACCTCTAAGCATTCTATCCTTTGAATTTTTTTTTTTCCAAAAGAAAGATCTATGTGTTAATACAGAAATCAATTATTCTTCATCAGAGAGTAAAAACAGAAATCATGGCCAGGGAAAACAAATGTCCAGACTGTTCTAAGGCCTAAAAACTTAAGTGGTAGCAGGAGATTTTTCTTGTAAAGAAAGCCCCTGAATAGAGCATTAATTTTTTGTACTGTGTGGATTAGGTCAGATCTTTCCTCACGTGGCTGCCTGTGATCTTGTTCTCCAGCAGGGCTGAGAGCTTTGCCAAGTATTACTGATAGAAAGTACCTCAAACTGCCTCAGCTGTATTGCATCCCTGTGCTTTTACCAGCACAACAAAAGCTTTATCCAATAAACAAGCATAGAAATACTTGAAAGACAAGACCTGAATGTGTGAGTCATTGCAGAGCAATGCAGAACAGACCATACCCGTGTCTTGATCTGACTGCAGAGAACAGAGAAGCTGTGCTGTGCCACGTCCTCAAGCCATGTCAGGACCTGCTGGCTGTCCATAGTACTGCTTTTAAATGAAGTGGTGTTTTATATTCTATTGTCATGCTACGTTTTATAAACTGAGGAGATTATAGATGATGTAGTATTTTTTAAGAACTGCAAACTAAGAATCTTGAAACAAGAAAATGTGTCAACTTCTACATGTGGTTCTTGATAGAAACCAATTCTTGTCACCTGCTTAATTTCAGAGTCCGTTTGCAAAAAGAAATAGAAAGCGTTGGTAATGCTGATGCCTGGAACACTGATCGTGTGAAGGTCATGAATTCAAACAATCCAAAATATATCTTGAGAAATTACATTGCCCAGAATGCCATAGAAGCAGCCGAAAATGGGGATTTCTCAGAGGTATGCTGTTGTGTGGATGTGTAGTGGTGCTGTCAATGCCTGACATCATACCAGGCAAAATTTAGTCTGGAATCTTGGGCAGTAAGGGGATTGGGAATTCACTGTTCAGGAGGTCTCTATTGTTTTTGTTTAAACTGTAATTTTAATGACTGCAGTACAAATAATGGAATCAAAAATCTGAATCTGAGCTTCACCACCTTTTGTAGGCTGACCTCAGGACAAGACACTTAGCCTGCTTTTACTGTCTCAAGAGTGTCTTTTACCTTGGGAGGCAGTAAGGACTAATTTATACTTGCTCCTTTCTGGAAAGTGTTATCTTTTAAAATTTACAGCTTTCACTGTGGACTTCAGCATGTGGACTGTTACATGCAGAATAAGGGAAAATTAATTTATTTTGAGAAATAATGTCAGAATTTGTATTTAATGTTTGCATTTCAAGTTATTTGAGCTTGAGTCCCATACAGATACAAACTCAGCCGGGTACAATTTTACAGTTTGCATCTTATGTATATTGTTCATATCTTTAATATTTGGCTTGTCTGGAGTTCATGTGTTAAATATAATATACTTGCTCATTATTTGGCATGAGGTTCTTTTCCATATCATTTTGCCTTTACTTTCTAAATTCTTATAACCGTGCTATGTTTTCACTCTAGGTAAGAAACGTACTGAAACTTTTAGAACATCCATTCCAAGAAGCAGAAGGTTTCCAGGAGGTAAAGGAAGATGCAGAAGAGGAGGGAGCAACTGCTACAGCAGCTGTTTGTGCTCAGGAGACCAGAAGCAGACAATCATATTGCAGCAAACCTCCACTGTGGGCTGCAGAGCTCTGCGTTACATGATCTTCATAACTGCCTTGTTTTGTTCTTTGCTGTAAACTGAAGACTCTGATCCTCCTTCAGCAGTGAAGAATTCAGCAAGGCAAACATCAAAGTGCTATTAAGTTGTTGAAACAACACCACATTTGGATGCATCTGCAGCAGTCTTCAGCTGTGCTTAATTTGAAGCAATTGTGGATCATTGGAACAAACCAGTGACAATCAACAGCCCATACACATCAGTAATCTAAATGTTTAAAGACAGAAAGTCTTTCCTTTATCCTCACTACATTGCAAGTAAAAAGCAGTATTTTATGTCGAGGCAGGCATCATCCAAATGGAATTGTTGTTATGTGAAGACAAAAATAGCAAGTCAGGAATCTGATCTGTTTTTGTCTGATGTCTTAACTAATAGTACTTCTAATATTTATTTACTGCTTTCTCTGTGCAGGAACTTTCAGTCCTCTTTAATGGAGGAACAGATGCAGTGTTGCTTGTTTGAAGCTATGTTTCATTTAATTAAGTAGTTCATTTCTTGTGAACCTTTAGATTGTATTTAATCATTACCTATTTTCAGAGAATTTGTGCAGGCTAAAATTTGGGGGGAACATTTGAATTTTTTTAAGAGCAGAATTAAGGGAGATTATATACATTTGCACTTGAAAACTTGGTGGTGAAGTTTATTCAGGTTGAGTATGTTTGCACACAACACACATAAATACCTACTAAACTCAGGAGTGCAGTTTGTAAGCCAATTGCCTCGGGCAGGATCTATATGCCAAATTAATGTGAGCCTTAAATTACCCCAGCACTCAAATCCAGGTTTGGTGTGTATTGATTCCTGTGCTCCTGACAGAGTCGGCCTGTTTGAGAAGTGTGCAGGTGAGGTACCTGCTCATCACTCTGGTCAGTGGGGTTCTTCACTCCTTCCTCTAGTTTTGCACTATTTAGTTTGCTTCCATGGTCTTTGAAAATCTGTACACTGGAAGCTGGCCATTTAGGAATGTGCTATTTGAGCTTGGGTAAAAGATGATGGAGGATGTGGGAGGAGAAGAGGAGCTGACTTGCTTGCAAGTTACTTATAATGTTCCAGTTGAGGATTCAGGGCAAGGTTGGTTGTCATTATTGTCACATCATCAAAAGAAAATTGTTCTGTAGTGAGTTGTTACTTAGCTTTCTGAATTTCTTTTTGAAGGCCTGTTGTACTAGTTCAGACACCTGAAAGGTTTGGTTTAATGCAAAGGCTTCTCTTTTCCAAAGAGACCACTGTCTCTCACTGTGATTTGTATGTCCTCAAGGAAATTCTGCTACCCCCATGCAAGGTTGGTATCAGCTCGGGTTGGATTGTGCTCTTTAAAGTCTTCCTTGATAGGAGCTGTCAGAAAACAGGAAAAACAGCTGGACTGTTGCTTATCCATCTGTGCTGAGAATCAGTTTGTCCTCCTTGCTGTCACAG
The DNA here is from genome assembly GCA_013397915.1 of Daphoenositta chrysoptera. NCBI lineage: Eukaryota > Metazoa > Chordata > Aves > Passeriformes > Daphoenositta > Daphoenositta chrysoptera. The sequence continues at coordinate 331,626 of VZRO01002097.1, forward strand.
GACATAGGGGATGCTCTGAATGTAAACACTCACTCTGTCTTGGAGCTGGAGAAACTGATTTGTGACAAACTAGAATCTCTGACAAGCACAGCACTTTCTGTGAGATTTTGGAGTCCTTACAGAAAAGGACAAACTCGGTGTATTACCTAGCCCGTGGAAGAATGAAGTAGTTGAAAGAGGTCTTGTAGGAATAATGCATTTTTGTGGGACTCAGACTTTCACTGAGGATTATCCTTTAAACTTGGGTTACTGGAACCAAACCATTTAATGGAAACTTCGGCAGAAAATCAGTGCTGGGTAAACAGGACTGCATCAGGGAGGGAAGGTGTGTTGGCAATTTGAAAGACACTTCAGACATCCCCCTGCAGAACCTGTGCTCTCTTACAGTGTGCCTGGTCCACAGGGGAGTGATGGAGGGGGGAGAAGTTGCTCCAAAGTGATCAACACAGCTCTCTGCTGATTTTGTTTCTCAGTTTATATCTTTTCTTTTGGGATGCAGATGGGAACAGAGTTTTAGAGGAGCTCTGTCCAAGCTTTTTGCTTAACAAAATGGTGTAAAAAGTAATGATTCTTAACCATACCTAAGGGATTGAGTCTTTTTAATGGTATTCTGATAATTGGGGGGTTGAGTAGGTCTCTATTAATAGTGGTATAGAGAAGAACAATGATATTATAGCTGTGTGTTTGGACATACAAGAATTTGAATTAACTACCAAATTATTGTGCACCTATATTGCCAAAATCATGGAAGGAGATACTTTGGAATAATTTACTAGCAATCCTATCCTTGAAAGGGAAGATGAATGTTACAGTGACAAATGCAAATGCAATGGTATTTGCTGCTGAATATTCTCTGCTTACGTGTTGATCAAGTGCAAGAGGTCGAGCAGGGGTGGAATGAAGAATGCAGCCCCTGGGTGTGGCTGCTTTGGTTGCCACTCAGTAAAGTTGTGTTTGTAATAGATGTTCACCAATAGGTAGAGATTCTGACGTTTTCCACATGTTCCAGCTGCACTGACATCCAACTGCTCAGTTCCCCAGGGCGTGCAATAGTATCAGTGCTGTGTGTTTGAAGAAGCGTGATGATCCAAAGCCAAGTGGAATGCTTGTGCTCTTCCAGCACTCTCATTTCAGAAGGTGGGTCATAGTTTGATCTCTTATGATAGTGAGTTTCTTCTGCTCTTGTTTCTGGAGCAGTGTGGAAGCAGGAGGTTGTTCAGCACCATTAGGCCAAATTTTGTCCAGGTTAGAACTTTATCACTTAGCTCAGTTCTTCAGAGAGAAGGGAATACACCTTACAGCATTTGGGAGTCTAGATACTTGAATCATAATTTGCTTCTTGATTTTTACAGCTTGTATTTGCAATAGGCTCTGAAAATAGTATTTCTTACTGGTCAAATATTCTGCTTACATAAAAGCCATGGAGTTGTGCTCAGAATGAAGTGGTGACTCTTCTTATCAAAAGCTTTCTGTGGAAATACTAGATTAGAGTTAGCCTGTGGCTGTACCATATATCCTGAGGTACCCTTGCATAAAATCAAGTGGTGCCCAGATTACAAAACTGAAATGAGAACCTCTTGTGGATGAATCTCTGGATAGTCTCATGTGATAGTGGGACTCCTCTCCTGCTTTGTAAGATGTCACCATAACTCTGCTTCATGAGCTTGTAAATCTACAGTTGCTGAATGTTCTACTGTCAGCTCTTATTTTGGAATGTTGTGTGGGTTGTTCTGGGGTTTTTTTTGTTCATGGGTTGGGGTTTGGTTTTTTTCCAAATAAGTGCTACAGATTTGATTCTTTTATTAAAAGTAATAAAAATTGCAATTTTAATATTCTTGTTCATGCCTATTTCCTGAAAGTTTTATAGTTCACCATACTGTTCACAGATGTGAACCCAACAGGAGGATTTCACAATGGTGTCACATCCAGTGTAAGATCACACACTCTGTGTTCTAAGTAATGCTGACACTACCTTGGTTACATCTTTTCATTTGGCTTTATGGTTCCTGCGTTGACAGTGGGAGGTTTTTAGTGTGCAGTGACAGTTCTCAGTTCCTCTCAGCTGTATGTGAGTGTTGGTTTGGTCCCATCACTTCCCCTTAACACCTCTCTTTTCCCTCACCCTGACATCAGCTGTGGAGCTGAAGGATGCAGCCACCCAGTGAGTGGGACAGGCACCATGCCATAGAAATCAAAGGACATGAGGGGCTGTGATAAAGCTCCAGACAGATGTGAGTACAGACTGCACCATTTTTGTTCATGCAGTTCTTGCAGCAGATGCCTAATTAACGGGAGCAGAAAATTGGGGGGAGAAGTCAGGGTTTCTAAACTAAAGTGTGCAAAATGTCTGTGTACTCCCTAGATAAAAAACACATACTCAAGGCTTGATATAAAGTAAACTTTGATTCATTCTACTTTTAATATTTCCTATTAGCCAGAAAACAAACCATTAATCCATTGTTTAGACTTCAGGGCATTGCTCTGCACAGCCAAAAGTTTTGAGGTGTCCCAAACATCTTTCTATTACTTTTGCTTCATATAAAAACTTTAAATCTTGTATTCATTCTCAAACAAAAAATTAAAAAATCAACCACACAAACAAACAAAAACAACAAAGGAAAAAAAAAAAAAAAAAACAGGAAAAAAATCACAACAGAAAAAACCCCCAAAACCAGAAAAAAAAAAAAATCAAACCTACAACAGAAAAAAGGAAAAGGGTATTTTAAAATACCAGTCATTTTCATAAAAACCAAGTTTCTTCCAGTTCTGTCAGGAAACAGGTTTGTGAGGATAGATCCACATAAGCACTGTTGCTAACTGTTGGATGAGAGCCCATACAAGTGGCTGCAAATCACTTCTGCCACTTCTATTTCCTAGTATCAGGGTAAAAATCATATAAACAGCATGTAGTGGTTTATAAAAACACTAGTTTGTTGATTAACAGAAGGAAACATTATTAATCATATTATTTTAATGGATTTACAAGTCAAAGATTTAAAAATTACTTTTCTTTCCTGGAGTTGCACTATATTTCAGTATAAGTGAAAGTATTGTACTCACTGTCTGAAGTTACCTTGACATACTTAACATATTTTAACCCAATCTTATTACATTTTAAAATGAGCATGAAGCATTGCATGTTGTAATGCTAATTTTGTAGAAGTGTTTCTCTATTACTTACGAGCTTTTAAAACATTAGTACAGACTCTTGTTTAAAATTTCAAACACATGAAGCAATGAGCAAAAATAAAATAAACTTCAGCAGCTTTAGCAGACACGGAATGAGCTGGTCCATATTACAGAATAACTGGTTTTACATCTAACTAGCATGTGTGAGTTACACCAGTGGTTTTCAGGCTGGGGTTTGCAGGTCACAGGTGATGAGCCTGCTAAATGCCTTTACCACTCAGCTGAACAGTGCACCATGATCTGTGCCAAGCTTTGGAGCTGACAGGGATCCTCCAGAAGTGCAGGAGCCAAGGTTCACACACTTCATTGGATTAGGCACATAACAGTAACCCTATGCTTTTTTTTAAAACCAGGAGGAGAAATAGTCCTCTCCAGAGCAACCACTTCATCCTGGAACAGGTGTCTTAAAAAAGGTGGTAAATGGACTTACACATGTCCCAGTCTCTCTCCACTGACTACAGAGGGAGTCTCAGATTAACAAGGTGGGGCATTAGCTTTACACCTACAGCCACAATGATCTAGACATAAAGACCTGAGCCTTTCTTGAAAAAACCACTACTGAATGATCTCTTCCTAAAGAAAGGATTATCTTCTGTCCCTGATCATGTTCTTCTTGCTTACTCAAAACAAGACTGCAACACCTAAGCTACAAAGAGAAGCCATGAATCATAGAATCATAGCAAAAATCAAGAACTAACAGCAGACAACACATGTGATATGGTTTAGTACTGAATGCAATCCATGTGCAGGGAGGAAGTGATGGCTGAAGTCTATGAAAATGTTGGGGTTTCTTTGATGGTTTTGCTCGAGATTAACTCTAGTGAAGAGCAACTTCAGCTTAAGACAAGTGTTTCTCTAGGGGTCGATGGGTTAATTTTCTTTGTGCTTGTTTTTTTCCAAGTAGCTACATAACATTCTATGCAATATTTTGGAAAGCAAGAATTTTTCACATTCAAGTCTAAACTGAAAAGCTAGCAGAAGAAAAACCCCTGTGCTTAGCACAGGAACTTGAAAATAATGGCTTGAAAGCTGTCAAGACTCAGAAAGAGTCACCTTTTTCTTAAATACACTCCTAACATAATGAGACATTACCTTGTTTAAGTTCCTTAGTCATTTTTTTCCATCCAGTTCCTGTCGTACCTAGAATTATACAGAAAATACATAGTTAAGATATAACTTCCTTGAGAGTATGCTCAAGGCTGTGAGACACACATGTTCTGGAAAGAATCTCTATGGGATATAAAGGATCTTCAGTCAAAACAGGCAGGGGTAGCTTTTCTCATCCCCAGTACACTTGAAAACCATGTCCTATTAATCACAGCAGAAGAATTTGTTACTGCTTTCCCACTGCTCTTGACAGTATCAGGACATCACAAAGCTCAACTACCACATGTAGTGGTTTTCAAAATACCTTCAGCTGTAATTGACAATTACAGTTGTAACAAGAACCCTAGTTCACTGGTTACCATACCAAAAAAAAAGAAACAGCAGAAAAATCACTTCATCCAGGCCACAGATACAAGCACCTTATCTGAGCTAAAACCAACCACTGCGTAGAGGCAGTGGTAAATTCCAAGGCTCACACTGAGTTTTGCAGATACCAAAGGCAGTTCTCTTCACTGTTGCATGAGAACAGACACACAGTAAGTGGCCAAACGAAAAGCAATTCTGCACAGCAAAAGCTCTGGGACGTGTAATTTTTGTTTCAGTCTGATGATGTCAGCCAGGTCTCTGACACAAAGGGCTTGGCATTAATATACCCTGTGGAATTTCCACCAGTTAACTTGATGAATACCTTAAATGAAACACATCATAGTCCTCAAAAGAAGTATCTGACATTATAAAGGGTCTAAAGCAGACAATAGTTACACCAGTGTATTGCTGCCAAATCCTTACCTTTTAGAGTGTCACGTTTGACTTGCTATAGTAGCATGGGAAAACTCTCAAAACCAGATGTCTTGGGAGAGACTTTCTGAGCAGCCTCTATTCAGAAAAATGCAGCAACTGAGCTCTCCTAGGCTCTCCAGGAAAACCTCATCTTAAATTTTTTCCACAGAAACAGGTAACTAGGCTCAGGGGTCACCAGAAGGGAAATTCATGACCAGTTTACTGAGGCAGAGGCTTGCAGGTGTCTCCAAAGGGCTTCAAAGCTACTGCTTTCTTGCTGGACAGTGGCTTCCATTCTGGTCTTTTCAATTTCGATGCTTAAAAAGAAATACAGGTCTATATTTCTGCCAGAAATCTGCCAGAGCACCAATTCTGAAAGAATCACACAAAATAATCAAAAACGAGCATCCTTCAAAATCGTAATAATTTGCTGTGGTGCAACAAGGCTGTCTATCTGTCCTGTGGTTTCCACCCAATCCCTGATACTGACAGACACCTCGCCCCACTGTGCTGTTCTCTTACCATTGCATGAGTTCTTGCAGTTGGTTTACAGCAGTTTTAATTTCCAAACATACCAACAGCAGGTTCTGCAATTCCTGGGCAAAAGCTGTTGCTTCTCTTTGTGCATGATTCCAGGCAGTCTTCCAGTCACAAATGCAATGGTCAGACTGAAGATGGTTTTCTTCTGCCTCCCACAACTGTAAAATCACAGTAAGAATCCACAGTCATCAGATAAGCTTTTATACAGAGGAGTCAGCTGCTGCCAAGGATTCACATGCTGCAGATACCTGCCCAGACCCTCTGCCTAAAGAACTGTGATCAAGTACCTTCGAAGCTTTGCGTCTACTACCAAATGGACACAAGCTGTGTTACTTTGTCATCTTTTACGGCGGCCTCTCCCATCCCTCCACGGATTTCCTAGAGCACGGTTCTAAGCACCGACACTGCCCCTCCGACCTTTTCGGTGCCGTAGGATGCTCTTTGTATTCACTCGGCTCCTCCGTGTAAACTTTAATTAAAAAGTTCATCCTTCCGTAGTGACTTCACAGGTGCCTCACAAGGATCAGATTTTAAATTATTTTTCTTTTAGAACTCCAAGACCTCTATACCTCAGTTCTTGGAAAAACGCCGTGAAAGATGGTCCCTGACTCAGAAAGTACCTTACACTTCCCTTGCAGTAAAACCGCTTAAGCATGGCAAATTATAGCGGGGCCAAAGAAGGGGGGAAAAATGCAGACTAAGTTACAAAAGCATTCAGACGGGCACGGCACGGAACCGCGGGGCGCGGCACGGAACGGCTCAGCGCGGCGCGGCTCGGCTC
>VZRO01002098.1:0-29247 GCA_013397915.1 Daphoenositta chrysoptera
TTGTGAGGTGATAAAGGAGACTGTATAGCATGAACCAGTGTTTGATTGTTGGTAGCAGCAGGAAATATTCTCCAGAGGCACCACGGTGTGCCATGATGTCACCCAGTGACTTCCCTTCTTTCGGAAGTGCTCCAGTACATCCAGTGTGGGATCCAGGATCTAAGGCTGGGTGAATTCCTGATCTTGGCTGGTCTGGCAGGCTGTGCTTATCCATATACCACCACAAAAGACCTCTCCAGGACTGGGAGAAGGGCTTTACTGGGAAACTCTAGGCTCACCTTCCCTCGCTTCAAAGACTGCAGATCATCAGGAACCTCCTGAATGTGTGTATGGCTGTTGGTTGTCACTAATGTCATTACTCAAGTGGTTGGGCTTAGTGTTTTCAAACATGTTTAGTTCTCTCTGGTGGCTTTGGCCAGCTCAGATTTTCCTTGCATTTACTCACCATCCTCAAGTTTAATTGTTGTGTTTATTGGCAGGTGCATGTCCCTCCAGGGTCACTGCCATGGTACTGAAGGTGTTCTTTCCATCGTGCTGCTCCTCGGCAGACAGCGGCATTTTGATCGGCCGCTGGATCTCGGAGCAGAACTCTGCTGTCATCCTTGCTGTGGTGCACTTCCCCTTCATTCCTGTCCAGGTGAAGCAGTACCTCGGGGAAGTTCAGCGCGTGACCAAAGTCAGTGTTTCTGTGCTTGGCTCATGGAGCAACAGCAAACAGGAGAAAGAAGAGAGTCTGAGTGAGTTCTTGGAAGACCTTGGGACCATATTCTGCCATGAGCCATGGATTCAGATAAGCAAAGAGGGAGACAGCAAATTCTGGAGCTGTTCTACCCTTCAGAAACACTCTAAGAAGCCTCAGGAGGAAGAAATCATCTTGGTGTACTATGACCAGCGCAAAGTCATGCTTTCCCACCTGCACCCCCCTTTGGACACAGCTGGCCAGAGGGCAGAGGATGCCTCAAAGCTCTCGGCCATCTTTGACACGGTGGCCAGGAGCCGGGTCCTGTTCATGACGGACAGGTACGACGAGGGGCCCATCAAGCTGACCCACTGGCAGTCGGATGGGGTGGAGGCCAGTATCATCGTGGAGCTGATGAAGCAGGCCTCTGTGCCTGCCTGCATGCTGCTGACATTCCTGCTCTCACTGCTCTCTGGGATCTGCAGGAGCAGGTACGTGATGGGACATCACCCGGCTTGTTTTGCCTGGAGATGTAATTTGTGTTTAGGCATTGCAGGACCACTGCTCAACCCCAGTGAGAAATGTGATACAAAATTGTTCTGTTGGAAACAGGCTGCTGCAAGAGGTCCTGTTGGAGTCTGGGGAGCTCCACTGAAAACACAAGGCTAAAGCCTCCCCCAGAGCTCTTCGTGGAGCTGGGAGGTTTTTTGGGGAGGAATTCATGTCCTCCCCATTTGCAGCAGGTTCAGCCCTGCTTCAGTTTCATCACAGCTGAAACAGTGGATTTCAGGCTATTCTGTGGCTGACAGAATGACATGAGGCTCTCCTTAATGGCTTGATAGCTGGGGACTCCCTCCTCCCTGTTTGCTGTGAGTCCCTCTGCAGCTGTGAAACATCAGTAAATACTGTTTCTAAATCCATCCTCTCTCCAAGAGACCGTGGTGCTACAACCTTGGCACTCTTCTTCTTCTTCTTCTGTAAAGTTTAGAGTCGAGTCCAACCAGCCTGAATCCTTGGTGAAATCCTGTTCTCACAGCCGTGAGTCTGAATAAGATACTCCAAATGTAACACATGGCAAGCACTTGGACTGAAAACTAATTCTGAGCAGGAGATAAGTAAGGGGAGAAACTTAGAATCATGGAATCATTTACCTTGGAAAAGCCCTCTAAGATCATCGAGTCCAACCATTAACCCAGCACTGCCAAGGCCACCACTAATCCGTGTTTCCAAGTGCCACATGTTTTTTGAATACTTGCAGGGATGGTGATTCCACCACTGCGCTGGTCAGGCTGCCTGGAGAGGTTGTGACAAAGAGGGGAGTGGAGTTCTGGTTCTAAGCTGCAAGGGGACACTATAATTGATGAAATTTTGACAACAGCTACTACTGTATTCATGGATAAATTGTTTCAAGTACAGCCTGAGGGAATGGAAGTTTTTAACAGGTTTCCAATTGTGTGATACAGTTGTGAAAAAATTACAGTGAAACTTCTCCTATGCAAAGATTTTCTGAGCAGTTGGGTTACACATTTTGATACACAAAGGGAAAACTGTCCAGTTTTGGACTACTGGAAGAGATTTAGGTTCAAACCCAAACCTGATATCATCAAGGACCCCTGTGTCCTGGGACTGCTCTGTAGTTACTGTGTCTTACTGGTTCTTAATGGTGGTTCAGTCACAACTTTGTGACCGGGCAGAAGATTTGGAGTCAGCTCCAAAGATCCTTTTTCTGTCTTTGTGCCACCACCAACAGACAGGATGATTCTTTTCAGACTTGGTCTCACTTGGTCCCACCTCAGCTGGTGCTAGGACTCAGGCCAGGCTTGGAGTCAGATTAAGTCCAGGCTTTGCAGGCATCCAGGAGGTTGCAGTCTAAGCATAAGTTGGGAGCTCAAGCTCATCTGGCAGGTTGGGCCCAGATGGCTGCTACCCAGCTTCTCAGGAATTCTGACTTCACCTTTTCCTAGGGCCAGGATGGATGTTTTGAGGTAGAGCAGCAGCCAGCTGTACCTGCCAGCAGGCAGAATGTGAGGCTTGCTGTGCATGAACCTACACTGAGCCTGTCCTTAGCCTTGGGAGGCAGAGCTTTCTCTCTCCTTTGTTTTATTCACCCACATATCAGCTTTATATTTACTTATCTTACATGTGTTTTAAGACATCAGTCTTGGAGAACAGAGATTAGTACCTGGCTTTACAACAAGTCTCCTGCTTGACCTTCTAAGTAATTTAAAGGAATTTGGTTCCATTTTGCACATGATGCTTGGTACAACCTCCTTCATGCCAACATACTCAAGGCAGGGAGTGTTCAAGATGTCATGTGCAGGTGTCCTTCCAGTCCCCTCCTCCCCATGCTGGGACAGGACATCCCATAAAATAAGATTTACTGGGTTTTTCTCCTTCAGGTCACAGGACTTCTTTCTTTCCCTGTTTTTCATGATGTTAAGGGATAGTCAGCTTTGAAAGGCCAAAGAAGGAAAGAGATCAGCAATGTCCTGTCAGGCTGCGGAGGCTTGGGGATTTTTGGAAATGCCGCTGTTGAGTATTTGCACAGGAGAAGCAGGGCAGCAGTGTTGGAAATCTCAGGACTGAGTTGCTGCCATCCCTCCAAGCTCACCCAGCGCTCCCAAGTCCTGCACATCCCGAATTAAGGCATTTCTTCAGCACCACCGTGTGCTAAGGGGTGGCCATTGCAATTCTGCCTCAGAGGGACTTGAGGGCAGCATTCCCATTATCCCTGAAGGTCTCTGCTCTTCGGGACATTAGGATGTTTTAGTCTTGAGGCAATAAATTCTGTGTGCTCCTTTTCAAAAAGGTCTGTTTATAAGCACCTCCAATTCCTCATCCAAAGGGAGGCACTGTTCCTGCAGTTTCTAGCAAGGAGCAAGAAAACACTCAGGAGTTCTGGTTAATGGAGCTTAATATTTGCATATGATCCAGTTTCGGAAAAATCGCTTTTCATCTGATAGCTGAAAAATCCCCTCTCATTCTTGGGAAAAAACTGAATTGGAAAATCAAGACTTACTCATGGAGGCTGTGTTAATTTAGTGCTAAAATTCCATATATTTGGAAATACCCCAAAGATCTCCTGCTGCTTAAATAATGCAATGACACAACGTCACTAGATTTTGTTGAGGCTTTTTATCTGGTTGGTTTTCCATTGAAGTTCTGAAAATTGTTCTATATACTGTGTGATAAACAAGTGGGAGTATTTCTGGCAATGTATAGTTGATGTGCAAAGGGGTAGGAGACCACGCAAGGAATATTTTTTGCTTTCTTCCTCAGTCCTCCCAGAGAGGAGAGTTCCCATAGCACAGCTTGCAGCTGCTCTATTGAGCTTTTTGCGGTATGTTTGTATTTTTATTTCAATAAATATGTGTATGTATTTCCTTTCCAAAGAAAGTAAGTGAGTGGAATAGAGGTTGTGCTTGTGGTGGTGAGTGAAAAGAGAGTCAGTTGTAGCACAGACAAGGACATCCCTGTGATGTGTTTTTGGGCCCGTGGTGTCCAGTTGAGGAGCTGAACCATTGCAGGCCGCAGTGGGTGCACACTGTTGTGGTGCTCTGGGGATGAGGCTGTTTTGAGAATCATTCCCACTTGTGCAAGACATTCCCCAGGCAAACAACAGCAGCCTGTCCTTTCCCTTGGCCAGGGGTGTCAGACTGGGGGTGACCCAGGGGCTGGCTGCCTCCAGCTTGAGGAGCAGCAATGGATGGGGAGAGACACCTGCTGCTGAGAGAGGATGGCACTGTCACCCAGTGAGTGTGTAGTGTAGCACAGGGACCCAGAGCTGCTGCTTTCTGCCTGAGCTGACAGGGTCTGGCAGCTGATGTTTGACCCATAATTCTTCACCTTCAGCCATCTGTACATAATCCCAGAGGTAGAGTGTTTCTCCTTCCCTGTCTCTGCATTTCAAGTGCAATTCTCTGCTCTAGTCAAGTTTTGCCACACCAGAGTTTGTAACCACTGGGCTGGGGTGTAATTGGAAGGGAAAACTCGTCTGCTCTTGTGTCTTGGTGAATCTGTGAGCCCAGGTGTGTGTGATCAGTGGCCAGAGCAGTCACCCCCCTCTCCCTCCCCTGCACAGTGCTCTTTTCTCTACCGCCTCAGCTCCCTCCTCCTGACAAGTCAGCTGAGGAACAGTGAATTCATTTGTCTCCAAGGTGGGAGGCTGTAGCGAAGAGCTGAGTAACTTAGAGACCTCAAATTAAGAATGATTCACAGTACACTGCGTGTGTTTCAAACCCAATGTGTCTGAAATTTGAATGGGGAGGGAGGGGGGTGGGGGGACTTCAACACTCTGATCCTTAAGCTGACAAACTATGCACCAAGCGGGGTTCAAAGGGCTCAGGAGGATGTGGGGAGAAAGGGGACAGCAGCCCCAGGGAACTGAGCAGGGTTTGGAGGAACTGTGTGCTCTTGATTGGTGTGAATTGTATAAATAGCAGTGGGCACCCCAGTGTGCCCATCCTGGCCAGTCCTGGAGGCTTCTGCTCCTGGGCACAGGCTGGCATGCTGCGGGTGACATCCATGGAAGGCACGCACAGTTTGCAGGGACATCCATCTCCAGGCCATGCTCAGTAATGATCCAAGCAGCTGGGCAATTTCCAAAGTGAAGTAGGATACAAGGAATGATGATAGTGTGTGAAATGAATGTCACCTGAAAGACCGTGCCAAAGCAGCACAGGAGAGTAGGTGAAGTGACTAAAAGTGGCTGCGGATTCCTGAACCTGTAATAAGAAACAGTGAAACACTGTGAAAATAGTGCAACAACTGCACTGGCTAGTGTAGTGCACTGCTGTGTGCAGGAGAGAATTGAGAGATCTCAATTATATCCACATCAGAATTTATCCCCTAAACCAAAGCTGGTGCCATGTGTTGCTGTGGTTTCTGTGACCAGCCTGCACCCAGTGCTGTGTCACTTCAGCCTCCACAAACCACCAACAGTCCTTGCTTTATAGGTTGTGTGGTAATAAAAGTAACTCCCCAAAATAATTGAGCATCATTTAGTACTTTTCTTCTGAGTCATAAGAAAAGAACCGTGTGATTGTTTCCTCCCCTACAAGCCTAATGTGGATGTTAACTTTGAAACCTAATTAAATGCTTAATGTTGTGTTATTTACACAATGCTAGTCACTGCAAGGCAGTGGAGAAAGGGTAGAAATGAAGACCCTGAAAAAGGAATTTGGAAGTAATAAAGAAAGAAAAAGAAGAGAAGGATCAAATGGAAGAAAAAACAAAAGAGGAGGGAAAAGGGACATAAACTGTGTGGAGGGCACAGCTGTTTGTTATACCAGGCTCACACTACCATAGAGAATTATGATCACCTCTGCTCCGGAGCCAGGCTGGGAGAGCTGAGGGTGGTCACCAGGAGAGGAGAAGGCTCTGGGGGGACCTTAGAGTGCTTAAAGGGGCTCCAGGAGAACTGGAGAAGGACATGGGACAAAGGGGGAATGGCTTCCCATTGCCAGAGGCAGGGTTAGATGGGATATTGGGAAGGTGAGGAGTGAGGAGGCCCTGGCACAGGGTGCCCAGAGCAGCTGTGGCTGCCCCTGCATCCCTGGCAGTGTCCAAGGCCAGGTTGGATGGGGCTTGGAGCAACCTGGGACAGTGGAAGGTGTCCCTGCCCATGGCAGGGGGCGGAATGGCATGATCTTTAAGGTCCCTTCCAACCCAAACCATTCCATGATTTGTGATGAGTAACACTGGGGTTTGTGCAGCAGTTACACCATGTTGTATTGCTGCACTGAACACACAACTTGGCTCTGCTGTCCTGGAGACTGAAACATTGTGCAAGCCCAGTGATGTATCCAAAAGCAGAGGTTGGAATCAGGATTGCCTCGTGGCTTCCTTGGAAGAGTGAGACATGTGGTTTGACAGAGTGCAAATGAGAGCTTGGCTTGTCTGCATGTCTTGGTCTGGCAAGGTTGCCTTAATTCTGTTAACCTTCCAGAGAGTCATTAACATCTAATCACCAGCTCTAGTTGCACAAACTTAAATTTACACTGACTGTTTCACATGGATTTTGGATGCTGGCCTGACTGCTGCATGGCAAAGGCAAGAGGAGACATTCCCATGTGTTTCTGCAGGGTGCTGAAGTTTTGGCCTTTGTCTTTCTTGTGGAGCAAACTCTCAACTTGTGAGCAGCTGGGACATCGCCTGCAGCACCTCCAGGTCATCAGCAGCAACAAGAAGGCTCAAAACCAAAATCAGCTGATGAGGTATGGAGTACATGTAAAGTTAGATGCGTCTTGGCTCTATTCCTGTCTCTCGTGGGAAACCCAAACCATGGATGCCATGCCAGGACAGCACTAGGTCCTCACTGCACCCTATCATGTTGCTCTACTCCCTGCTAGTTTGCACATCTTTACTCTGCACTGTATTTATATGCATATATATTTGTATCTTTATATGTTAGTTATGTCTTTTGCCAGATACCTGCCTTTTTCCCTAGCCTGGGAAAGGCAACTGGGATATTGCACCCCAAAAACTTGTACTGCACCCATGAGCGCTTTGCTGTCACTACTCCCACAGGCTCATTGCTTTCACATATGCTGCTGTCAACCACTGCCATCCATCAGTGTTCTGTGGCACTTTCCATAAGAGCAGAAAGATTTAAATGCTCCCCTTCATCACCCACTCTTTTGGGGAAGCTTTTTGTGCAGAAACTGCAGACCAGAGACTCCACTTACACTGTTAGAACAGTAACAAAGTGTAAGAGAAAAAGCAAACATGCAGCACAGTGAGAGGAACAGAGCAGAGATCTGAGACAGATACTGGATGCCCTACGGCTCTTCCACAGCCAGTCTTGTTCTGTGTGGTTCTCTGATCCTGCAGTAATAGACTCCCAGGGAACACTTAAAATAGATTAGCAGATTTGAAGGCCAAAAGTAACTGTGATTGTTTAATCTGATTTCCTGAATATCTCACGTCATGGAATTCCATTCAGAAACTCTAGCAAGGAAGGGACAGCTGAGCTGTATGAACCCAAAACCCCCATTTATGGCCTTGTCTCAGAAAGCCATCTGATCTCAGTGTGGATGCACCAAGTGCTGGTGCCTTCAGTACTGGTAATTGGTAAATCCCCCCTGAGTGTGTATATACCTTTCTGTCTAACATTCCTCTTTGTAGCTTCAATCCCCTCTTTGCTCCCGGCTAAGAAAGGTTTTGTGGTGTGGCAGGCTCTGAGTGGCTCCGTGTTTAGAATCATGGACTCACAGAATATCCTGAGTGGGAAGGGACCCACAGGGATCATCCAGTCCAGCTCCTGGCCCTGCACAGACCCCCCAACAACCCCACCCTGGGCATCCCTGGCAGCGCTGTCCAAACGCTCCTGGAGCTCTGGCAGCCTCGGGGCCGTGCCCGTTCCCTGGGGAGCCTGGGCAGTGCCCAGCACCCTCTGGGGGAAGAACCTTTCCTGGTCTCCAGCCTGACCCTGCCCTGAATGCTCCAGCCGTTCCCTGGGTCCTGTCCCTCATCACAGATTGGAGCTGCTCCTCAGGAGGAAGCTGTAAACAGCCGTGAGGTCTCCCCTCAGTCTTCCCTTCTCCAGGCTGAACAAACCTGCCCTGTGCTTGGCCACAGAAGGAGCAGCACACCAATGAAAGTGAAAACATTCCAAAATTGTTCCTCTTCAGTGAGTTGTCTTGGTCTCCCTGGGACATCAAAGGTGCTACATAAGCAAAGCCAACAACTGTCATTGAAACATTAAACACTGTCCTTCCTTTTTCTCTCACTCTGTTTCTCTCTACCCTGCCTGCAGGAAAGCCAACATCTTTGTGTCTCTGCTGATTGATGTGGCCCTGGGGATACTGCTGATGTCGTGGCTGTACAGGAAGAACCGCATTGGTCACCTTGCTGACACTCTCATCCCTGTGGCTGACGTAAGTGTGGCCAAATGTGATCCCCTTTCACCTGCTCTGGGCACTGCCCAGCTCTCGATGCCTGGGGTGATTGTAAGGAGGCAATGCCTCACACACAAGGGCTTCAGAGAGACCTGTCTGAAGTCATGCAAATTAGGTCTCCTCAAGAACAGTGAAATCTTCAAATCAAGCCTGTTGGGGCTGCTCAAAAGAAACTCAGCTCTGCTTTGCATGTGCTGTGAATAGTAATTCGATGTTTATGGGAGGGCTCCTCCAGCTCCTAAAGGAACAATTATGGCTTGGACAGAGCTCTGCAGCTGCAGGTTGGGTGGTTATGGAGCCACAGTGCATTTGCTTTTTTCTGGAATCAACAGAAGGTGTCCTCAGGTTGTTGCTATACGGATTGTTTGTGGGGAAAAAAAGCTGTAACCTGGGTTGAATCTGATAAACTGCTGGAAAGTCAAACATGACAAGCAGTGCAGCTGTGCTTGTAAAGGAGTTTCGTGGGGAAGTCCAAAGGCTTTGCTGGTCAGGGTACAAACACCTGAAATCCTGCCTAAGAGCTCTGGGGTATGGATGCTAAACTAGGAAAACTTGCTGTGTCTTGTGATTTTCTTAAACATAACTCCTCTTGCCCACTGAGATCTCTCAACGTCAGCAGAAATTCACGGATAGCAAGTATGACTCACACTGTCCTGCTCTTCTGGTGGTTCATTTTAGGTGCAGAGCTCCAGTGTATCTGCTCAGTGGCAGTAAGGAACATATAATGTACTTCAGAGGCAGGAGACCAGACCACTAATCTGAGGTCAGCTCTGTTTTAAGAGCTTCTGTGTCTTGGGAATACATGTGCAGCCAATTTTGAGCCCTGCCATACAGCTGCACAGCCTAATCCTTTCTCTGCCCACTTTTCTTTCATTTCTGAATGGCTCTTTCTATTGGTTTCTTTCTAGCAGCTGGAGAATGTCTTCTCTCTGCTCTTTCTCCAGCTTCTTGGTTGGGAAGTATTTGTTTCTGGTCAGAGAATTCCAGCAGCAGATTATTTTTCCTAATTATGCCATGTTTCCTGGGAAGAGCTCACATTTTCCCTTGACAATGATCTTCTTGGTCCATGTCTAACTCCTTAATTATTACAAGCTCTCTGATCATTCTTGTACATGCTGGGCTTTCAGAAAGCATGTATGGAGTGTCCAGCAGAGCTATGGATCAGGATTATTGCTAGTTTTCTTATCTTTCACAGTCAAACTTTTAAGAACAGCATGTTTTAAGGATTGCTGCAGACACTGCTCAGTAGCAGTGGTGGCTAGGAAGAACCACATTTGTTGCAGGACACTTGCTCCTTGTGTTTGAGCTATACACTGCAAATGTTCTTCTATGCCTTATTCCTGCATTATTTTCCTTACAGATATTTAAGATGGAGAAGTCTACATTCTCTAGAGCTTTCCTTTTGGGATTACTGGAAGTGCCCAGCTCTCAGAAATCTGATTTCTTAACAAGTCTGCAGGGAAGTGGCTTTGGCTGCTTTCCTGGTTGCACAGGTGGCTCTGGGAGGGATTCCATCTGCCCAGTGTCTTTGGCAGATGGACGCTCTCTGTGCTCAAGGTGTGTCCAACCCCAGCACCTGCCCTGGACAGGCTTGCTTGTGAGGGTTTCTTGTTGGGTCCTCTTTCAGTAATTTAGCTCATCTGTCACTCAACTTTTGCCTCATAGTGTCAGCTATCTTTGCCAAGTCTCCTCCATGTGTGGACTCTGTTACCTGGCTATCACCAGAAGCTGTTTGCTTTCTTTCCTGGAAGTGCTGACTCCTCCATGTCTGGGGGGACTGATAGCCAGTCAATGCCTTTCTTCCCTGTTTATTCCAGGCTTTATCAGTTCAGGCCACTCACAACTCTTCTTTTTTCCAGCCTTACTTTCTTCTTTCAGGCATATGAGATTGTGGACATAAAACCATTTGGAGTCCTTTTACTGCCTTTGCTGGGCATTGATTTATATGCATTATGTTCAGGCCTTAAAAAATGCAGATCTGAGAGTGATCCCAAAATATACCAATGACTTCAGCATGTGGTGTGCAAGCCAGCACCACTTCTTTTCCAGTATGACAGCAAAATCCCCCTCAGCCACTGAGCAGTAGGTTTCCTCTGTGTTGCTGAGTGTCCATCTGGTCTGCATTATTCCCATCACTGGGCTTTCTCAAGTGCTTGTGTGTTGCCAAGTTCAGTAACTCAGCATTCCCTGTGTGCAGAGAGGCTCCTGTTCCTCCCCTAACACTCTTCTGCTTTGAGCTGTTCCCAGATCTGCTGATAATATTGACCCTACAGATCTGTGTCTGTTGGTAAATAGAACATTGGGTATCTCATTTCCCCCAGAGGGTGCTGGGCACTGCCCAGGCTCCCCAGGGAATGGGCATGGCCCCGAGGCTGCCAGAGCTCCAGGAGCGTTTGGACACTGCTCTCATGGACAGGGTGGGGTTGTTGGGGTGTCTGTGCAAGGCCAGGAGCTGGACTTTGATGATCCTAATGGGCCCTCCAAGTCAGGATATTCTGTGTTACTATTATAATAAGATTGTTACTTATAATAAGGCCATATACATAACCTCACTTTAACCTTATTGATTTTAATATTGACAGGCTAACCTTACATAACACATAACCTTATTGGTTTGATTGATTTATTTTAACATTGACAAAATCTCAGCTGTGTGGGGCCTGGATACAGTGCTCTGGTTTTTTCCAACCAAAATCTCTCTGGAAGGAAGCAGTGCAGGTGAGTTATTTTGACTCTCAGCACTGCCAGGGTCACAAGCTCAACCTGCTGCCAGGAGTTCAAGCTTTGTTCCTGGGCCATCTCTTGTCATCCCCTGATAAAATGGATCTCAAATCAGCACTTACCTGGCAATTGTTGATGCTGCACAAGACATCACTGACTGTAGCTCCCACTTTCCCAGTGTGGTGAGCTGTGCTGTGCTGGCTGTAATAACAAGTTGCTTTTGTCACTCAGTGAGGCAGATGTGATTCAGAGACACCCAGGGAGTAACTGGCAAGGAGCTGTTAGGAAGGACTGATTTTTGAAGCAGGCTTTCAAATCCAAAAATGGAAAACTCGAATAATCTTCTCTCTGTAGGTGCCCTCACAACTCCTACCTTCCTCCTTCCTCTTGTTCCCACCAGGCTTCCCAATGGTAGTCCTTGCTTTTGCCTTCCACGAGACAGCCTTCTTTCAGAAATACCTGACTCAAAGCACTGCATTGGTTTTAAACAGAACTGCTTATAAATCATCTCCTTTTTTTCCCCCTTCATCTCTTTTATTCTTGCCGAGGTCTCTTTTCCCTAAATTGTAATCTGTTTGAAACAGTTACATATTTATCATAGATTGTGCCTGCAGAAGCATCGCTGTGGCTTGGAGATAATTGGATGGATGTTCCTACTCAGTCTTGTTCCACTGATCCATAAACAAAGCAAGCAGAGAGAACACTTCCTGGAAAATATTTTTAGATGTTAATTTGTGAAATAGTGTATCTTAGAGCCCCAACCATCTGCAACAGACACAGGACAGGTGTGTCTGGCAGGGAGAGCTTTGGCTCTGTGTGCTCTGACTTGCACCAGATAGAACCCTTAAAGCTGGAAAAGACCTTTAGGATCACCAAGTCCAACCATCAGCCCAGCACTACCATGTTCACCACTAACCCCTGTCCTTAAGTGCCCCCAGGGATGGGAACCCCACCACTGCCCTGGGCAGCCTGGGCCAGGGCCTGACCACCCTTTCAGTGAAGAAATTTTCCCAATATCCAATCTAAACCTCTCCTTGCAACTTGAGGCCGTTTCCCCTTGTCCTGTCCCTGTTCCCTGGGAGCAGAGCCCGACCCCCTCTGGCTGCCCCCTCCTGTCAGGGAGTTGTGCAGAGCCACAAGGGCCCCCCTGAGCCTCCTTTTCTCCAGGCTGAGTCCCTTTCCCAGCTTCCTCAGCTGCTCCTGGGGCTCCAGCCCCTTCCCCAGCTCCGTTCCCTTCCCTGGAGTATCACGGTGCCCTGTGTGTCCTTCTCCATCCATGTCACATCAGCATTAGTCCTCTGCACATGGAAACTAGGAAGAAGAGCATGACAGTAAAGAAGATATTTCCACAGTGAGTTCATCTAACCCTTGTTCGTTCCAGTCTCTCTCCAGTTTGGTCACGTCCCAGCACCCTGTTATGAAACACTTCCAAACCCCTGTATCTGATTTATTAATATGCCCACATTCAGTATTCATGATGGCAGGAGGAGAATTGGACTCCCAGTCACCTTTCCTGATTCTACGTGCTATTGATCAGTCCTAAAATATCTGTCTGGAAAACAACCTGCAAGGTTATGCCTCAGGACTCTCTTTTGAGATGCCTTGCCCAGCTGAATAACAGCAAGATAGGGCACCTTCCCAAAGCCACGTGCCCCTGTCAGGGTTTAGCAGCACCTCTGGGACTGGCAGCCTCCAGAAATACTCACTGCTAAAACCCAGCCTTGCTGAAGGACTGCTTTCAAGCATTTAAATATTTCATTAAAATCCCCAAATGCTTTTTCTAAGTTACCAATCCAACACTTTAAATATTAAAACCAGTCTATTTATAAACCAGCAAATGTTTCTCAGCCACAGAGGTGAGCTCCATGGGATCCAATCAGTCCTCACTTGCAGTGAGACGGGGAAAAGGAAGGAAACAGAAAGACAAGCCTTTTGGAGAAGTTGAAAATGGAACCATTAATTTTGCCACTGCACTAAAAGTAAATGTTTACAAATGCATTTTGCCAGGATCCGTTGGTTAATAAAGAAAATGGAATCATGCCTTGGAAATAATCTTTCCCTAGGGAAATTGTACATGTGAGTGATAAGGAAAGTAGGCTACAGTGCATCAGCTTTAGGGAGCATGGCTTGGTGATTCTACAGTGGGAAGTTTTCAGTGCCCTTCACTTGCATGGGCTGTAAGTGGGATTTTTGGAGAAAGGGCTTTTCCTCACAATCTCTGTTCATGTGGGACAGTGTAAGAGGTCACTTCTTCCAGGTGTTTTCCCCACCTGTTTGCTGAAGGTTATCACTCTCAGCTCCCTCAGTTCAGAGCTTGGTAACTGGAGCTCAGCAATGGTTTCAGCTCAGGGGTGTAGAGCAGGTGTGAAGTTCTGGAGAGAAAAATCACCCAACTGGAAGGGAAGTGTGGACTAGTGGAATGGAGAGAGAAAATCTGTAAATAACACTAGCCTGGGCTGAAAGCACCAGAAACGGTGAATCACAGCCCTCAGTGAAGGGTCTGGAGCACACATTTGAGGTAGGGAGGAGCAAGCCCAGAGCTGGGGTTTGGTTTGTTCTGCTGCACTGAAGCGACAGCACACAGGGCAGGCAGGAACAGGTCCTGAAACTCAGCACCAGCATCCTGGGGGAGCTGAAGCTCCAAACTTGGGGTCAGTTCTGGGCCCTCACAACACTGAGGGGCTGGAGCATGTCCAGGGGAGGGAACAGAGCTGGGAATGGGCCTGGAGCCCCAGGAGCAGCTGAAGGAGCTGGGAAAGGGGCTCAGNACTTCCTGGAAAATATTTTTAGATGTTAATTTGTGAAATAGTGTATCTTAGAGCCCCAACCATCTGCAACAGACACAGGACAGGTGTGTCTGGCAGTGAGAGCTTTGGCTCTGTGTGCTCTGACTTGCACCAGATAGAACCCTTAAAGCTGGAAAAGACCTTTAGGATCACCAAGTCCAACCATCAGCCCAGCACTACCATGTTCACCACTAACCCCTGTCCTTAAGTGCCCCCAGGGATGGGAACCCCACCACTGCCCTGGGCAGCCTGGGCCAGGGCCTGACCACCCTTTCAGTGAAGAAATTTTCCCAATATCCAATCTAAACCTCTCCTTGCAACTTGAGGCCGTTTCCCCTTGTCCTGTCCCTGTTCCCTGGGAGCAGAGCCCGACCCCCTCTGGCTGCCCCCTCCTGTCAGGGAGTTGTGCAGAGCCACAAGGGCCCCCCTGAGCCTCCTTTTCTCCAGGCTGAGTCCCTTTCCCAGCTCCCTCAGCTGCTCCTGGGGCTCCAGCCCCTTCCCCAGCTCCGTTCCCTTCCCTGGAGTATCACGGTGCCCTGTGTGTCCTTCTCCATCCATGTCACATCAGCATTAGTCCTCTGCACATGGAAACTAGGAAGAAGAGCATGACAGTAAAGAAGATATTTCCACAGTGAGTTCATCTAACCCTTGTTCGTTGCAGTCTCTCTCCAGTTTGGTCACGTCCCAGCACCCTGTTATGAAACACTTCCAAACCCCTGTATCTGATTTATTAATATGCCCACATTCAGTATTCATGATGGCAGGAGGAGAATTGGACTCCCAGTCACCTTTCCTGATTCTACGTGCTATTGATCAGTCCTAAAATATCTGTCTGGAAAACAACCTGCAAGGTTATGCCTCAGGACTCTCTTTTGAGATGCCTTGCCCAGCTGAATAACAGCAAGATAGGGCACCTTCCCAAAGCCACGTGCCCCTGTCAGGGTTTAGCAGCACCTCTGGGACTGGCAGCCTCCAGAAATACTCACTGCTAAAACCCAGCCTTGCTGAAGGACTGCTTTCAAGCATTTAAATATTTCATTAAAATCCCCAAATGCTTTTTCTAAGTTACCAATCCAACACTTTAAATATTAAAACCAGTCTATTTATAAACCAGCAAATGTTTCTCAGCCACAGAGGTGAGCTCCATGGGATCCAATCAGTCCTCACTTGCAGTGAGACGGGGAAAAGGAAGGAAACAGAAAGACAAGCCTTTTGGAGAAGTTGAAAATGGAACCATTAATTTTGCCACTGCACTAAAAGTAAATGTTTACAAATGCATTTTGCCAGGATCCGTTGGTTAATAAAGAAAATGGAATCATGCCTTGGAAATAATCTTTCCCTAGGGAAATTGTACATGTGAGTGATAAGGAAAGTAGGCTACAGTGCATCAGCTTTAGGGAGCATGGCTTGGTGATTCTACAGTGGGAAGTTTTCAGTGCCCTTCACTTGCATGGGCTGTAAGTGGGATTTTTGGAGAAAGGGCTTTTCCTCACAATCTCTGTTCATGTGGGACAGTGTAAGAGGTCACTTCTTCCAGGTGTTTTCCCCACCTGTTTGCTGAAGGTTATCACTCTCAGCTCCCTCAGTTCAGAGCTTGGTAACTGGAGCTCAGCAATGGTTTCAGCTCAGGGGTGTAGAGCAGGTGTGAAGTTCTGGAGAGAAAAATCACCCAACTGGAAGGGAAGTGTGGACTAGTGGAATGGAGAGAGAAAATCTGTAAATAACACTAGCCTGGGCTGAAAGCACCAGAAACGGTGAATCACAGCCCTCAGTGAAGGGTCTGGAGCACACATTTGAGGTAGGGAGGAGCAAGCCCAGAGCTGGGGTTTGGTTTGTTCTGCTGCACTGAAGCGACAGCACACAGGGCAGGCAGGAACAGGTCCTGAAACTCAGCACCAGCATCCTGGGGGAGCTGAAGCTCCAAACTTGGGGTCAGTTCTGGGCCCTCACAACACTGAGGGGCTGGAGCATGTCCAGGGGAGGGAACAGAGCTGGGAATGGGCCTGGAGCCCCAGGAGCAGCTGAAGGAGCTGGGAAAGGGGCTCAGCCTGGAGAAAAGCAGGCTCAGGGGGGACCTTGTGGCTCTGCACAACTCCCTGACAGGAGGGGGCAGCCAGGTAACGAGTGACAGGACAAGAGAAAACAGCCTCAAGGTGCAGCAGGGGAGGTTTCAATTGGATATTGGGAAAATTCCCTTATGAAGAGGATGGGCAGGCATTGGAACAGGTTGCCCAGGACAGTGGTGGAGCCATCATCCCTGGAAGTGTTCAAAAAGCCATGTGGATATGGCACTTGGGAGTGTAGGTTAGTGGTGCACCTGGCAGTATGAGGTTCATAGGACTTGATGTTAGAGGTCTTTTCCGTAATGATTTTCTGATTCAGTGATGTGGGGAGGAGCTCCATTGGTGTTTTTCCTCAGTGGTTCCAAGGCTGCTTTGTTGCTGGGATGCCATGAGTACCTGTCCACGAAGCCTGCAGAGAGTGATAGGCAAGATCAGTGCTATGGCCTAGTACACCACAAAGTATCAAGAAAGTTTGTGCATGAAATACATTTATGTTATTGTGTTTTCTACCCTGCTCTAAAATGATATGGATTGTTTATAAAAATTCACTATTTTTTGCTCATTAGTGCACTGCCATCTTCCCCCCTTTGAAAATCCTGACAGCCTTCCCCAAACTCAGTTACGACTTTTCACCTGCCTGTCCCCAGAAGTGGATTTGTGCACCAGCATTTGCCATCTATTTCCAGAACCCTCGTTACCCCAAGAAATCCCACTGTGCAAGCCTTCCAGAGGTGACAGAGTTCCATATTCCCAGCACAGAGACCACTGAAGCAGTTCAGGTTCCTCTCAGCTGTTGTGTTTGATTCAGTAAGGAGTTAATATAGGTGGATTTCTGATTTAAGTAGTCGTCTGTAAAGCAGTTGTTTGGGTTTTTTCCCATTGCTTTGAAGGTTGTGGTGGAATACTTGAGGGGGCAGCAGTAACAGTGCACTGGCCCCGTTCAGTGTGACTGCAGTCTTTTCTCTCCATGGCCTTGCTTCCTTGTGTTTGCAGCACGTGGCTGAAGAGCTGCAGGACCTGCTCCAGTGGCTGATGGGAGCACCAGCTGGACTGAAAATGAACCGCGCCTTGGATCAAGTTTTGGGCCGCTTTTTCCTTTATCACATCCATCTTTGGATCAGTAAGTGAAATTGTTTAACTTTCCAGCCTCCCTTTTCATCTCTTCTCTCTGAGTGTTTAATGTTTGCCTAGAGGTGAGTAATGAATCAAAATGCACTTCTGCAAGTACAGACTTGTCTGGGAGTCTTCCTGCTGTGGGAACTGAAGCCAAAGTTGGATTCCCACACAAGGAATTCATGCATATTAAATAAAGTGCTGGTATTGATGCTCTGCAAGGAGTGTGGATCCTGATGGGGCTTAGTTACTTGCTGTCACTGGTGGTGGGTGTCCAAGGGAAGGCCCTGCTATGAGGTCCTTTGTAGAGTTTTGTGGTCTTTGCCGTGTGAGAGGCAACTCTTGGGATGGGGATGGGAAATGTGCGGAGATGCAAATGCCAACCCTGTCCTATCACTAACTTCAGCTTAGTGAATTTTATTACTTCAGGTTCTTCCTTGAAATAACACACCCCTGTTGTCCTTGATGGAGGAGTACAGGCATGATGGACATGAACTCCAGAGTTATTATACTGATTTACTTTGCTCACCAGTCAAGTATGGTCTTGTTTCTGTGACTTTGCCCCACTTTGGTGATGAAAGAGACTGTTTGTCCACACTGCTTTATTTTACAAAAGCCATATGAAGTGGCTTTTGTGGGAAGAGCAGAAAAACAGGAATAGTTGCAGTAAAGGTTGATGTGTACAGTTAAAAATGTACTTAAGAACCTGGACACAAATGTAGAAAATCAAATGTTGCATCCCTGGAAGTGTTCAAGGTCAGGTTGGATAGGGCTTGAAACAACCTGGTCTGGCGGAATGTGTCCCTGCCCATGGCAGGGGGGTGGCACTAAATGGTCTTTAAGGTCCCTTGCAACTCAAATCACGCCATGCTAATTCCTTGAAATCCCATGTGGAGAAAGGTGACTGCTATGTTCAAGCTAAGCACACTCCTCCCGATCCTCCCAGTGCTGCCCCACCTTGGGGCAGAAACATAGGCAGAAAGAGAGTTTTGTTGGCCCTCCTAAAGAGAAGATAGCATCTAAAGGAGTTTTCCAGCTTCTCTTTCACTTTCATGGCTCTGATTTCTGGAGCAGTGTTCTAGGGCGAGGGGAATCAGCCTTTTGAGAGGGTCAAGAGGGAGACGACCCAGTCAAACACTGACCCTCTGCCGTGTCCACCAGGCTACATCCACCTGCTGTCCCCCTTCATTGAGATGATCCTGTGGTACGTGGGGCTGTCGGCCTGTCTGGGCCTGACCGTGGCTCTCTGCATCCTCTCCGACATCATCGCGCTCCTGACCTTCCACATCTACTGCTTCTACGTCTACGGGGCCAGGTGAGTCCCCCTCCCTCTCTGGGGTTTGTTGGGGAACACCTCAGGCCACGGTGGAGCATTCAGTCAGTGTAGTTCTCCTGAATTCAGTTTAACCCACAATTAATTTCTTGCACTCTTTTAAGCCTGTAGAAATGATGGCCACAGTAGTACAAGCAACCTACCTTTCAATTCTCCTGCATTTAGGTATTTATCTGTCATAGTAGTGACCTGGAAAGTTAAAACTACATGACAGGCAGAGGACAATAAAGCAGGTCACCCCATCCCTTTGATTCAGCCTCATAGTTCTCTCCTCAATTGCACCTTGCTAGAGATTTGGAGGGGAACTGGAGAAGAGGAGGAGGAGAGTGGAACCCCTGTAGTTTTGGAGAAGCCCCAAAATCCCTGTCTCTGCCCTGCTTCAGAGGTCCTTGCCTGCACTGTGGAGCACAGATGGCAGCTTTGGGGTCACAAGGGGTCTGTGACACTATCCTGGTATCATTGTCTGGACAGTCCCATGGCCTGAGAGCTGGGCAGAGGCTCTGAATGAGTAGGGGGAGTGCAGGGGGCTTTGGGGCACATCTGGGGCATATTGGGGTTCCTGTGTAAAAGGTGCCCATCACTGTGCTCTGTTCCTGCTCTCCTCTAACTTGTGCTGCACCAAGGAGTCCCACAGGCCACAGGATGTGCTTGCCAGGGAGATGGGATACAAGAGATAAAGGACCTTTTCCCTTGTAATGTACTGAAGGGCCGTTGTCCCTCTTCAGGCTTTACATTGCAGACAACACAAGAAACAGTAACTCTTTAGATCTGGGTAGTTTGGGGAATGGTTGGAAATATTGAGACCTGATTTATGAGCCAGGTCTGTTGTGAGCATAGGTCTTACACCCAGAATCAATAATGTCAGGAGTGGGAGGTCTCTTCCCAACACCTCTAATTACTGGAATTTCTGTGTTGATCTGTGAGGAGTGGCCTTGCTCGTCCTAGTTGTGCAGAGTGGTAGTAGGAAGTAGGAAAAGCATTTTCTCAGCTGATTGTTCCTCCCTGGAGCTGCAGGGAGCCAGCCCACCTGTCTCGTGTTTGTCAGAAGTATAGAGAGCTGTGCGCTGTTACCGTGGAGAGCCAGGAAGAGTCAGCAGTCACCCACAGCCACCACAGCCCCTTGAATTCCTGCAGCTGAGCAGGAGGAAGAATTTGCTGGTTCAGGTGCTGGTAAAGCCTGAGATCCCCTTCTGGAAGCAAACCACAGAGTGAAACAAGGGCAGGCGTGTGTGTGCAGGCAGCAGGGCAGGTGGGGCAGGTGCCCCTGCAGCAACACCCACTGGGTGTCATGTCAGGGGCTGCAGGGAGAGCGTGGCCTTAGTCAGAGCCACGGGCAGGTGTGTGCCAGAACCTGGAGGAGTTGTCCTGTGCTCCCTCCTGCCTGGGGATTGGTGCACCAAGCTGTGCCTGCCAGTCTGGAGGCACCCTGCCAACTCCTTGAAGCAGTTGGTGTTCCTCAAACCAGATTCTTCTCTTGGATGAGACTCCTTGCCTCTGCTTTCACATTGCTGCCATGAAATCTGAGCAGCCTCCACACCTTAGCTAGCCTGGTTTGGCAGTCTGGCTTTTGTAACTCAGGCTTTCTCAGACTCTGTTCTGCCCCACACATTGGCCATGTACCCTTTCTTTACATCCCTGTATGTTGGCACTGCTGCCCAGGGCTCTTTGTGCCTCCTCTCCATCCCAAGGGCTCTTTCTTCCTCGATGTTATTCCATAAAGAGGTGTCTGTTTCTCACCCCTTGTCACCCAAGTTTTCCTCATCATTGTCATTTTTCTGTGAGGGAAGTAGCTCCAAGTCTAATAGCACCACATTCTGAAAGCCTAAGGAAGGGGTGCAGTAGGGGCCACCAGGCATTTCCTTGATCTCTTTAGAGCTGTAGGTTACCAGAGAAGCTGCAGGGGCTCAACTCCTCTTCCTTGTATCTCTGTGCTGCAGAGGCACAATTCCATTGCATGGACTCAGGTGTAGGGCAAGACCTTGGCCAGCCCTGTCTGCAAGGGTGTGAAGGCAGGGAAAGGGACAGGTCTGAACTGGTGAGCTCGGTGAAATAAGAGTGCTGGTTCTTTTCATAGAATCATTAACGGTTTGGGTTGGAAGGGATCTTAAAGCTCATCTCATTCCAACCCCTGCTGTGGCAGGGACACCTTCCACCATCCCAGGTTGCTCCAAGCTCCGTCCAACCTGGCCTTGGACACTTCAGGGATGGGGCAGCCACAGCTTCTCTGGGTATCCTGTGCCAGGGCCTCCGCACTCTTTTGCTGCAGGGAAGGTGTTGCCATGAGGCTGGCGATTGCTGCAGCCCCAGGGCATGGCCTGGCCATTGCCCTCCAGTGGCCCAGAGCTGGCTGCAGTAGCTGCCATGCTAGGGGCCAGCCCAGATAGGGTTGACTGAGCCATGAGTCTTTATCTGCATCATTTCCAGTGAGTTTCTTTTGCCACCCCTGGCTCTGCAGGTGGCTGAATGGGCGTGGGGCTGTGATGGTGACAGCTGGGTGGTGCTGGAGCTGGGCACTGCCCGCTGTGCTGCACAGTCTTCTCTTTGCTCAGGCTCTACTGCCTGAAGATCTACGGCCTGTCCTCTCTGTGGCGCCTGTTCCGGGGCAAGAAGTGGAACGTGCTGCGGCAGCGGGTGGATTCCTGCTCCTATGACCTGGACCAGGTAGTGCCACAGCCCTGGGGACACCCCAGGGCACTGCCTACGGGGATGACCTCCTGTCCTGCTCTGACTGATACTGGGACAGAGCCACAGGAGCCTTTGTGGTGCCCAGAACAAGGACATACCCCGACACTGAGTCCATGGCTCTTCTGCTGCCCTACAGCGCTCCTTGACTGCCCTGCAGCACCCCTTCATTGCCCTTCTCCTCTTCCCTTTCCTACACCCCTTCCCTGCCCTCCAGCACCCCTTCCTTACCTGCAGCAGCCCTTCCCTTCCCCATATTGCTTCCATTCCCTGCACCCCTCCCCCTCCCTGCAGAGCCTCTCCCCTGCCCTGCACCTCTTCCTTGCACCCCTTCCCTACCCTGCACCCCTTCCCTGCTCTCCAGCATCCCTTCCTTGCCCTCCAGCACACCTTCCCATCCCTGGACCCTTTCTCTGCCCTCCAGCATCCTTTCCCTGCCCTGCACCCCTTCCCTACCCTCCAGCACCCCTTCCCTTGCTCAGAGGGCCAAATTCTGGCAAGTGCAGAATTGCCCTGAGCAACTGCCCCGCACCCGGTGAGCTGTGGTGGGTGCTGCAGATGCTGGCAGCTCCCGGAGCCTGGAGTGGGAATGGGGGAGAGATGGAGGCAGTTGGAAAAGTGGTGCCCAGCAGTGTTGCCACAGTAACAGCCGTGGCAGCGTTTCTATTAAAAGGCCCCGTTTCATTCACATTGTGCTGGAGCCTGGCCCACACACTCTCACTCAGGCAGAGGCAGTTTTTGTGGAGTGCTGTAAGCTCTTTTTAATTTCTGAAATGCCATGCAAAAGTCCAGTAGAGTCTGAACTGCTCCAGGCCAGCAGCTGCAAACATCACTGAAATAATACAATAATATTTGGAAACTTGCAGGGTCAACGCCTCTTTTTGTTACAACAGAAAACCTTGAGCTTCTTGTACCACAGCTGAGAGCTGGTTTTCTGTTTCTTTGGTGATTAAAAGTCTCCGTGCCAGGTTTGCATCAGGGCTCACTCCGTGTACTTTGAGGAGAATGGGTTTGGCACTTCAGGTTTCATCCTGCTGCTCTGGAGACCAGTGGGAATTGTGTCACTGGCCGGGTAGGAAGAGATACTCAAAGCAGACCTTAAAAGACTTTTGGAGGTTTAAACAACTGCAGTGGAGTGACAGGAGAGGGGAGAAACAACTGCTGTGAGGAGAATGGATTTGGTTGTGATCTATTCCTGGTTACATCCCTAAAGCTGGGGTGCTGATCCACCTCTGTGCCATGGCTGCTGGGTTATTTTCTTTCATGATATCTCACAGCCGTGGTCCCTTTTTGCAGAGGTTGCAGTGCCCTGTGCTCCTGTGGCCTCTCTGTTCTGGAAGTGGTGACTGGAAATTGAAGAGTCAGGTCCCTGTTTGTTATAAATCTGAATTTCTCCCACTTGGAATTATTTAGACCTACGCCAACTGGGCTGTCCCAGAGTAAAAATAACTTTTTCTGTGGGCAGTGGAGTTAATGACACCTGCTTCCTTAGGGATTTTTCCCTTTCATCCTCTAAATATTGCTCCCCAACTCCAGCTTCTTCCTCTCTCCTACCTTCCCACTGATCAAGATGCAGAATTCCTGTGGCTGAACAGCTCAGCTGGTTGCTGCCTTGGGGAATGTTTATCACCCAAATTCTGTCAGGTTTGCACCAAGTGCCTGCACTGCTAAAACAAGGAGGAACAAAAGTACTTCTCAATTCTTTACAGAATTCACATTCAAATTACCACTTCTTTGTTCTTTTCCACATTTTTCCAGTAAAATCTGATCAGTGGCTCTAAAAATTTTGGGGGCAGAGAATGGAAAAATTGCACTATCATGTAAGTCTTGTTTCCTAAGGAAGCTGACCTGAAATGGGAAATCTTGAGTGTTGTCTGTAAAGGAAAAGTGCTTTCAGGATCCAGCTTTTATTTATCTTTCCAAATGTACTCCCATAATAAAGAGTTTTGAAGAAGGCCCAGTGAGAGGAGAAATACTGAAAATATCCAAGGTAACAGCATTATTCATAGGCAACATAAAAACATATTAAGGAGTCCTGCAAACTTCCATTGCCTCAGAGTCTCCTATTTTTTATTTGTAATGTATTTTATTTTGCCATTGCTATGCTCATCATTGTGTTTCTTTTTTCCCTAGTTATTTATTGGCACTTTGCTGTTCACAATCTTGCTGTTCCTCCTGCCTACAACTGCACTGTATTATTTGGTGTTTACCCTGGTAAGATTTAACCCTTGAAACAAGTCAAACACTCTCTTCTGAGACAGAAAAAAAATTGTTTCCTCGGGATTTATGGTCAGCCATAAAGAAAATAAAAATGTGGGTGTCTTAGGAAGGATTCTCACACGGCTCATGTTTGTTTTTTTCTGAAGGGAATTCCCAGCATATCCTGGCCAGTAGGACAAACTCTTCCCCTCTCTTTCTCTCAGAAGTTGTTTTTTTATCTCTCTGTCCACATCTGCGGTGATGGCGTCTCTAGTCTGATCCAGAACTTTTTTTTTTTTTCAGGGATTTAACTTGCTGTATTAAATGTTTTCAGCCAAGCTTTCCTCAGAGGCTGGAACTTCTTTAGTTTTCTTTTCTTCCCCCAACATGACCAGTCCTCTCTGTGGTCTGCCCGGAGCCAAATTTTCCACAGACAGTGGCCATCACATGCTTTCAGCATCTTTTTTGAGCCCTCTCTTTTCAGATTAGCTTGGCAGCAGAAAATAACTGCAGTGTGACAAAAGGAGGTGCTTTAGTCAGGGACAGAAAACACAGAGCAGGAAGCTCATTTCTGCCTGCTCTGCTCTTGCTTAGACTCCAGTGGGGTTTCTTCAGTCAGAAATGAGCTGCTGCAACTCACTGTTGGAGAGGGAAATTTGCATTCACTGGTACACAGTGGTGGAGTTGACTCAAAATGGGAGAATTTGGGCTTCCTTTTCAACTGTGGCTGTTGAAAGTGTAATAGTTCTCCTGTCCTTGCTGGTCACAGCATTGCCAGCTATAGGAGCTTCATTCTAGTTACCCCCTTCAACCCAGATTGCTGAGGACCCCCACGCAGGGTCTGGATGCCCAGAACTTCCAGACATCACACCCGCTTTGGGAGGCTTTAGCATAGCACACAGCAGTGTCAGATCCCAGCTCAGCTCAGGAATTTACAAGTGTTTCATCTCCTGTTTCCTGAGACTTTCTGTTAAACTGTTTTTTGTAGCTCCGGCTGCTGGTGGTGATTGTGCAGGGCCTCATACACTTGCTGGTGGACCTGATTGACTCCCTGCCTCTTTATTCCCTCATCCTTCGCCTCTGCAGATCCTACAGGCTTGCAGGTGAGTCCCTCAGCTCTGCCCCTGCACCACTTCAAGCATTTTGCATTATGTGCTTGATTTTGGTGCACTGGGTCACTCCTGAATTGCAGATGCAGTGGGGGTAGGAAAGAACCCGAGGCTCAAGTCGTGCAGGTGTCCCTACTATGAACCAGTTCCTGCAAGGAGTGGGATGAGAATGTCAATGGAAAGAAATCTGAACCTGAAGCAGAATCAGGTTCACCTTTACAAAGCCCTTGGCCACTAAAAGTGACATCCAAACAAGCACCATATAAACAAGCTCATCTTTTATTCCAGTTCTAGACTATCCGGTCGGGTAAAACTTTTGCTTGTCAAACATGGCATGGAGCTGTGTCAAGGGAGGTTTTAAGCTGGGTATTAGTAAAAGGTTCTTCCCCCAGAGGGTGCTGGGCACTGCCCAGGCTCCCCAGGGAATGGGCACGGCCCCGAGGCTGCCAGAGCTCCAGGAGCGTTTGGGCAGCGCTGCCAGGGATGGACAGGGTGGGGTTGTTGGGGTGTCTGAGCAGGGCCAGGAGCTGGGCTGAATGATCCTTGAGGGTCCCTTCCATGATTCTGCGAAACAAGCTCATAACCTTGGGTGTTTGGGCTCTGAAACAAGCCAAATCACAAAAAATACTTGGAATATCAGCTGTTCCAAAGGGCTGGATCTACAGTGGTTGCAAATCAATGGAGCTCTTTCAGTTCTGTGCTGACTTTGACTGACTGAAGCCCTGACCTGAGGTGTTTGGATTAATTTCAAAGCTCTGGGCAGAGTTCGGATAATGATTGCCTTTTTGAGACTAATCTGTCACCATTTTGAAACCAGTCATTGTTTTTCCACTTTGGCTAACCATAAACCATGGCTGGCACCAGAGTAAGGACTCATTTTGGAATGCCTTTGACTGTCCACAGCTATGGTTGATCTAGTTACAGTCAAGCACATCTAAATTATCATCTCTCATCCTTTTAAAGAGTATGCAGCAAGAATTTAGCATAGAAGAAAGAGCTTGATCATCAGTAAACCAAGGCCAGTCATCAAAGGCAGAGGAAGCTTGAGGCAACTTCAGCAGCTTTGTCTGCTGGAGTGCTGCCAGGCTCGGTTTTGGGAAGGTAGAGCTGAGCTGTGTTACCAACTCTGTTGCTTTTCCATGGGAGCTTTCAGCAGGTTCCTATGAATTTCCTGGCAGAAACCTCTTAAAGCCTTCAGGGCTGTCTTTGGGGAACAGGAGATGCTGCTGAAGAAAACTGACCCAGTAATGAGCAGGATGTAGGGCAGGAGGAAATCTTGGTGCCACTGAGAGGTGTATGACCACAAATTCCTTTAGGTTATGTAAGGCCACAGGTCACTTCTCCTCAGTCCTGTTCAGCCAGGTCTGTGCTGCAGGAAACAAGCCCCCACCCAAGCAGGGGACTGTCCTCTCAGCTGAGTTCCTTAACTGGCACTGCAGTGCCCTGGTGCCTGTGAGATGAAGAGGCATCTCTGAGCATTTCTGCAGCCTGTGTTCCTGCCCCAGCACAAAACCATGGCATGGCAACAGGAACAGATGGAGCAGTTGAATCCAATTCAAAGGGCTTCAGAGAGGACACATCACATGGTGTCCTCACTGCTGAGGTGCTGCCTTCCTTGTCAGACTCAGAACTTGGATGAGACATCCTCTGCCAGGTGTTAGGGCAGCTGATTTTACAGGCACCATCAAGATGGTTCTACCAACATGAATGGATAGTTTTTGCTGGTAGGGAGGGGGTTGAGTTCAGCTCAGTTCAGTTGTGGCATCTGGACTCCAAGTTGTTTGACAAGTGTCTGAACTGACAAAATACTCCATTGATGAAGCCCAGTCAGGGGTAGGTGAATGATCCATCCATACACCAGAAATTAAATGCATTTTTTCTGTCCACATATCCAAAGTGAAATATTTATGACTTTAAAAAGCCTTTTTTACCTAGATGACAGCTGAGGTCCTCTGTGCAAGAGTTCTGTGCACCCAGTGCCAGCTCAAGGTGTGCCACGTTGGTTGGGATATGGATTCACAGCATGAAGAAAGGCACAGCAAGGGCTTCAGGGCTCTCTGCCCACACACAGGTTACCAACACTGTTTGATTGTGAACAGGCCAGCTCATTTTTCCTGTACTTTCCTTTCCCAGTATTCACAGTGGAAATGCTGGGACAGGTTTTGTCATGGTTCTGGAAGACCTGCCATGATTGCTGGAGTATAAGACAGCAGTGCCCTCGCTTGAGTGTGCTGTCACGTGAAACAAATCAAATGGATTCATGTCCTGACCTCTCCTGTGCCATTGATGATGCCTTTGTACAGGACAAGCAGACCCCTGAGCTCTGGAGTTGGCTGGAAATTACAGAATAGTTCATGAGTGCTGGAGTGATCTGCAGGAGCCTGAGCCTTCCTGCTCTTCCTGTGAGAAGGGAACTGCTCAGAGTCCTGAGCACTGCAGAAATCTGCAGCTCATCCTAAAATGAATTTATAGCCTTTTTATGCTCGTATTTTCTTATAAGTTTAAGACTCTTGAGCAATTAAATAATCTAATGAGGAAATTGTTGGCTTGCAGCTGTAGAAGGAAGGTGTGTGGCCGGGACCTACAGAACCAGCATTTGCTGGGAGATTGGACTGTTCCTGGGATAAGACTCCAGCGTGGTCAACCACATATCTGAATCTTCAGTGCCTGCTTGTTTCTGTCTCTCTATGACAAAGTCTGCCGGAAAAGTAGTTCCTGGAATGGCTTAGACACTTCCTCATAACCAAAGCTCTGTGAATCACATTGAGCACTTTGGTCATCTAGCACATTTGCTTGTTGAGGGCTGGGGTACTCAAACATCTAGTTCAAGCCACCGGGGAAGCCCCTCTTTCAATATAATCCAGCAAAATGCAGATAAATTCCTCCTGTCCTGGACAGAAAAACCTTTATGATTTGGGGAGAGAGTTTAAACCAGAGCTGTGTGCTAGAGGAAAGCATTCTGTCCCAGGAGTGAACTGTATAATTTTAATTAATTCAAAGCTTAAGGAAAAAGAGAAAACATTTTGGTTTTTCACTGTGCAAGAGTATAGGGATACTGCAGCAATGGCACTTACACAGGTGAAGAGTTTTATTTCTATTTGTGCTCCTGTCACTGTGTGACTAAGACTGTGCCTTAGTCTTCTCTCATCTTCTTACCTGCAGGAAGGAATAACAGGGCATGCTTGGCTGGAACAGATTTGCAGGGATGGATTGGTGGTTTTATTTCTGTGAAGTAATTTGACATCTTTGAAAGAAAAATGCCTCTCTGGTCCAAGCTGTTACCTTTGAAACATTGTGTTAAATCTTTGTGCGCACTGTGTCACCCTTGGAATCCAAAATCTTTCCTATTTATCTTTACAGTATTGGCAATGAGGCAAATCCAAGAGGAAGTAGGAAAGTGGCAGGTTTAATGGGGTTAGCCTGTTAAAAACATGTGGATGCTGGAATTCATGGGCAGGGATTGCTTTGAAGTGTTTTAATGCCTCCAGGTCAGCCACTTCCCTCCCTCAGCCTGAAAGAGGGACAGATTTGCAGCTGTGCTCTGTCCACATCAGCACAAATTAAAGGTGGGCTCTTTGCCTGCTGCTAACATGGAGTTCCCATTCTGATGGAAGTTTGGGAAAAGTGGAAGGTTTTTCCAGTCCCTCTGTTATGATCAGGTCTGGCTGGCTGATTTCTAGGCTTTGTGCTTGCTCTAGGACTGAGTTTTCAGGCTGAAGGTGAGAGGGGTTACTTTTAATAGAGCTGTGTCATTAGGCTTAAATTATTGTAGAGACAATCCGTGCTTCCTTTTGAAAATGGGGAATGTTCCCAAATCCAGAAAGGTTGATGACAGTTTCTAGGGAATCAGTGCTCAGCCAGCAGCACTGAGCAGCAAATGCGTGGTCTGTGCTCCAGGCATTGAACCATGGAATATCCTGAGTGGGAAAGGACCACAAGGATCATCGAGTCCAATTCCTGACCCTGTACAGGACACCCCAACAATCCCACCATGGGTTTGGTTTCCTTGTTTTGTGTCTTTGCAGCTGGAGTGAAGTTCAGAGTCCTTGAGCAGCAGGATGGAAAACCTCTGCGGCTCCTTATGCAGGTAAGGCCCCTGTGCCTTCCATGACAATTCCTTCCCCCCAGAGTGACCCCAGTCCATCTGTGCTGCTCCCACTGAAAGGTTCCACTTCAAAATTATCAACTGTAAAATGCTGAAATAAGGGAAATAATTTCGTGTTGCTATGGCTGGCTGCTGCTTTCTGTGCTTTTTGAAGCCCTGCTTGAGTCCTGTGTTTGGAGAAAATGCAGTGCCCTGGATGATGGTGTGAAGTGAAATGTAGCAGTAGGGGAGGTAGGAGAAACACAGAGCTGTGTTACTTCTGGGATTAAGACCTCATGCCATTATCACCTCCTGGCTCTGGGCAGCTTCATGTGATGATTGCTGAACACTGGGAGAAGCAAAAGAAGGCAGTTAAACCATTCAGAGTGAAGCAGCAGGAAAAGCTCTTCCCCTCCAGAGGTGGTGGAAAGTCTCGTCTGCTCCATGATGCCAGCAGGACGAGAGCCTGGGCAAGATGAGAGAGGAAAGGACCTCCTGCTTTTCTCCTGAGTTGCCCTGGTGGGGCGTATGGGCAAAGCTCACCTGTGCTTTTGCAAAACCCCCCCCCCCAACACACCCC
>VZRO01002098.1:29253-40923 GCA_013397915.1 Daphoenositta chrysoptera
CCCCCCCCCCACCATTCCCACGCTCTGACATCAAATATACTAAAGGAAATTATCTTCTGAAAAGAAATGAGGCGTTGGCAGCAGGGAACTTCTTACACTTTCAGGAGGGAAATTTCCATCTCCTGACCCAGCAGGAATACAGCCGTGTCCCAGAGTGGCTTTTCTTGCTCTCTGCATGCTAAGAGGAGAGGCTGACAGTAGTGTATAGCACTTATAAAAGCACTTGGACACTGGGGGAGTGTGTGGGAAGGATTTAACTGCAGCTTCCCAGCCCTTTTGCTTTTTCCATCACCAGTCCCACCCTATTTCAGCAAAGGTCAGGCTAGCAGGGAACCAGCAAACCAGCTAGTAGCAATTCCAGAGGGAATCCCTTCAACAGATGTCTTCGAGGGCAAAACTAGCATTCTCTGAGAAAGCTGTCTTCCCAGCTCCTGCCTTTCAGTAGGATAGTGGTGTAAGCACCAAATCTGCCATCCTCCATGGCCAGGAGATTCCAGAAAAAGGAAACCAGGCACTAGAGGTGAGGCGCAGGAGCTGCTGAGCAGAGGCTTTGGCATCAGTGTGTGTGAGAAACGAGGTGGATGGAGTCTGCGGAGGGAAAAGAGCACGACTTAAAGAGCAGAGGCAGTGAGTCATATGACTGTGATGAATTTTCCTTGGACCACTGCAGGAAGATCCATTTTCTATCTGGAATATAGCACAAGTCAACACCTCAGGAGATGGAAGTGCTGCAGTAGATGTCTGTCCTAGCCTTCTGTTCAAATACTAATGACCAGACAGTCAGAAAAGGCACTTTTTTGCTCTCTTTGTGCTGGTGGAAATGAAAAATGGGCTTGTGTCAGAAATCCTGCTGAATATCCCACTTTCTGATAGACCTTTGGAGAGGGCAATCAAAAAACCTATTTTTAAGTGAAATGCTAATTTTCTTATTTATTTTTCATGGTGATGTGCCTTTCTTGAGATTCCACAGTGGCTTTGCCCCCTCTCTGTGTGGAACCCTCTTGGAGCACTGCCTGATGGAAGTAAGGCTGGATGCATGGAACTACGCCCAAAATAACTGAAGCTGTAGGGGATAGTCTGAGCTGTCCTGTGGGGTACAGAGAATGGATTAGAAATCAATAATGCTGGTTTTGAGCATTCCTAACCAACTCCTGGTTCAGCCAAGGGATTATTTTTGATTTTTAAGATAGCGTCTCTGGAATGCAAAGTCCAGACCCTGGAGGGGGGCAGAGGATGGGGGATGATATTTCCATTCCAAATGCTACTTAACATTCTTCAGGAAGTCTTACATAGGTCAGTGTTTTCATTAGTGTTTAAAATCATTTCTTTCGGTGCACAAGAAGAAATATTTCTGTCGGTGTGGTTCAACTGAAGTGATAGCCCAGGGAGAAAACTGGCTTTAAGCTGAAGGAGGGCAGACTGGAGTAGATATTAGGGAAAAATTCTTCCCTTTGAAGGGGGTGAGGCCCTGGCACAGGGTGCCCAGAGCAGCTGTGGCTGCCCCTGGATCCCTGGAAGTGTCTGAGGCCAGGCTGGATGGGGCTTGGAGCACCCTGGGACAGTGGAAGGTGTCCCTGACCATGGCAGGGGTGGGACAAGATGAGCTTTAAGGTTCCTTCCAACCCAAACAGTCTAAGATTCTGGGATTCTAGGACACGATGAGTTTGATCCATTAATGTACCTTCTGCTGAAAGTCTCATCTAACCCAGCAATTGCTTTGGAAAGGGTTAAACAACAGAGGAAGGTAAAAGGGAACAGCTCCATTAGGATGGATATTCAAGCAGGGTTTATTATAGCTTTGACCTACAGAACTTTCATAAGGGGAACAAATATTGCCCCTTCACTAATAAATGAGTTTTGCCTGTTTGCTTCTATTTGTACCAGGAGAGGCAGGGACATGAATTGCTCTGGGAGTAAAAAGCCCTGGTCATTGCAGTGGCCAGCATTACCCCTGGGTATCACCACTCTGCCCAGGATGCTTCTCAACCAGAAATGTTGTGTCCAGACCTTCCAGCCCACACAGCTGATAGTCAAAGGAACAGTCACTGTGTCTCTCCCTTGTAGAGCAGCAGTTCCTGTCCTCCTCCCCCAGCATGTTTGCACTTAAAACACTCTGCTTTGCCTACAGCTGAGGAAATGGGCAGAAATAGTTACTCGGGTTTAACAGCTGTTAGTTCTGGGGACAGGTTTTTTGGCCTTTTTTTTCCCCCTGTTTATTCTGTCCTTATAATTTTCCCTGCAAGCAGCTGCCCTGGCCTTTTTCCTAAACTTCCTATGGATGCTTCTGTGTCCAGGCATTTCCCCCTTCTGCTTGAGCAATCTTGTACTTTGAAACTAATTTGACAAAGGACTCCAGGATTAATTTTAATGAACTCTTAGCTCAGCCCCCCTTTCCAAGAGCTTCATCTCTGTAGGCACTGAGGGTTCATCCCTCACCACTCCATGAGCTCCAGGCAGCTGAAGCAAGCTGGTGGCACAGGCAAACTCCCAGACACCCAGATGCTTTTTAGTGGACAAAAAAAATATTCAGCTTTGACCAAGTAGTGACTCTGTGCATAGGTTTTGCTGTCTCTCTTTCCTTTTGTGGCTGGATTCTGTGCTGTGAATTACTGTCTCCTTTCCCAGAGCTGCTTGGTTGGTTCCAGCAGAGCTGAACCCCTTTTTCTAGAGAAGGATGTCCTTCCATTTCTCTCCACCGACCAAGCTTTCCCTGCCTCTGTAAGTCCCCAGCCCCTGGCATCTCTTGTGGTCTGTGCTCTGAGCCCCACCATTTCTGTGCAATCTTCTTGCTCTTTTGGAGACTGTCCTGTGCAGCCTTTTCATGCATCAGATCTTGGCCACGCTGGGTCCATCCTGTGGACTTCACCTGTCTCCCTACCCTGAATGCTTCACTGGGATGAGCATTCCCAATGTCTAACATGCCTCTGTCACCCCTTGCACAGTTAATGTGTCTGTTCACATCCCTGTCTTCAAAAGGTCAATGCAGCAACTGGGGACCATAGTCAGAACTTTTGTAGGCACAGGCTTGGGGTGGTGATTGAAGTCAAATTAAAAAAGATGAACTCAGCCAAGGAGACTTAACTGAAAATGGTAATGAGGAGCTCTGTGGTGTGATCCTGTCATGCTGGGACTTAGTTCCACTGGGTGGTTTGGGGTGATACCAGGTTTAACTTAACGCACAGCTGTGGGCTGAGGGCTCATAACAGGTACAGCTAAACTGGTCTGTTCTAGAGGACTTCCTGGAGTCCCAGTGCACCCCCAGCACAGTATTAGATAGAGGTTTAAATTAGATATTAGGAAACATTTCTTCACTGACAGGGTGGTGAGACACTGGCACAGCTGCCCAGGACAGAGGTGGAGTCACCATCCCTGGAGATGTTCAAAAGCAGTGTGGATGTGGCATTTTGGGACATGGGTTAGTGGTGGCTTTGGCAGTGCTGGGCTAAGGGTTGGACTCAATGATCTTAAAGGTCTTTTCTAAACTAAAAAATTCTATGACTCTGAGATTCTGTTGCTGTCTGCTGTCTCTCCAGCCACTGTCCCCTCTGCTCTGGTGTGTAACACACGCCCCTCTCATTCCCCCAGCTCTGGTGCTTGTTTGCCCCTCTGCTTGGGAATGATTCTAGTAACACCCCTTGCCAAGCTCAATTTGTTAATGTTGGGGATATTAGAGAAGGATAAACAGCCTTAGCAAGCCAGGGAAGGATTCTGATGCTGAGTGAGGAGCAGGACTGATGTTTCCCATGCT
This sequence comes from Daphoenositta chrysoptera, assembly GCA_013397915.1. NCBI lineage: Eukaryota > Metazoa > Chordata > Aves > Passeriformes > Daphoenositta > Daphoenositta chrysoptera. The sequence continues at coordinate 33,002 of VZRO01002098.1, forward strand.
GCTGTCCCTCTTTCTCCACACAGATCAACCCCCTCTCCTACGGAGGTGTGGTCCAGACCTACAGATTACCCACCTACAGCTGCTACCCCAGGGACTCCTGGGCATCTCTCTGCAAGAAACTGTTCCTTGGAGAGCTCATCTACCCTTGGAAACACAAAGGAGAGAAGCAGAACTAAAGACAGTGGAAGAGCTTGAGAACTTGACTTGAAAAACATACTGACCCCTGATGCTTTGGGACCAAAGGCTTCTCAGAGCCAGCAACTGCTCCATCCCTTTAAATAGATTTTGGTAACATAGGAAGGGCTGAATTTTTAAAGGCAAGTATTTTTAAACATTATTTTTCAACTTTCTCTTCCCTTACACTGTGTTTGTATATTATGCTAATGATTATTTTGGAAGCAAAAGGTTAAACCCATCAGTGCCTCATGAAACCAGCACTCAGTGTCATGGAGGAAGCAGCTCCCAAATGGTTTGGTGATGAATTTCTCCTTCCACATCAGCTCACTGGGCCATAGTAAAGCAGCCCCTCAGGTGGCTCAGAGCCACAATGCTGTGGTGCATTCAGCCAGAGGGTGTTTTGGACCTTTTATGCTTCAGCCTTCAAGCCAGCTGATCAAAACCATGTGGAGAATCAGCTTGAGGAGTCCTACACTGAAAACTGAACAGCTGGGTGTCTGAGTTCATGGGATATTTATTAATTTCTTTTTAGGAGGGCTTGCACTCACCCCCACTGCAGCACCAGAGAAGGTGTTGAAAGAGCGATGCTGGAGGCCCAGAAGCACAGACTGTGGTATCATGATTCTGTGATTTCTCTTAGAAGAGTTTTCTGCTTTGGGTACATTTCCAAAGTGCAGAAGTGCTTGGCTTTCCATGTCCTGGTCTCATTTTGATGTGTCTCCTATTCTCTGTTTTGGAAAGGGTGCCTGTGCACTGGACGGTGATGTCCCACTTGGGCATGCTGTGGTTGTGTCAAATTTAAATACAGTCCTTACCCAAAATACACTTCCCCCAGCTCTGCTTGTTCCTCTGCCCCAGCTCAAACAAGGAGTCAGTGTCACTGTACCCTGCTTTTTGCCCTGGCAGGTGAGGGCAGTGCTGGATCCTGGCCCTTTTCCCCTGGCTGGCCAAGGAACCAAGGATGGAGGAGGAAGAGGAGAAGGTGCTGTGGCTGCAGTGCCCAGCCCTTCTCTGGATTGCTGCCTCTGTATTCCAGTGGGCGTTGGCAAGGCAAGGTGCCCTGGGGCTTTGGGAGCCTGCAGCCAGCACTCCCAGGGACAGGGTAAGAGTTTCCTACCCCAGCCCCGTGTCTCATCCATGTGCTGGCAGCTGTCACAGAGAGAAGGGTTATGCCCCCCCTGCTTTAAGACATCCCTGGCCAGATGTATCTGGGTTGTCTGGAGCTGCTGAAAGCCCCTCATGGTGCAGTCACTGCCTCTCCAGACATAGCCTGACCAGGAGAAAAGGAGGCTCTGCAGGCAGGTGCATGGTCCAGACATTCCTTAGCAGGCAAAGCTCCAAGGCCCTCAAGGTTTCTTAGGGACATGTGAGGGAGGCAGGACTACAGGGGCACTACAGGATGCCCTGTCACCTTGAGCCAGGGCACATCACTGAAGAAAGCCAGTGTGGCAAACCCCCCTCACCATCTGCCACTGCAGGCTCTGGCTGGGACATCCCTGCCTGCAGAAACTAGAGAGATCTTGTTCTTTGATGATCCATGCTTAAAACTCCTATGCAGCAGCTTCTTGTCTTGGAATTATCACTGCCTGAGTAATTCTCTGCACTCCAGGTGGGAATAACTGCAGGCTGTGATGCATTTAGTGGATGAATGGTGTAAATAACGTTTTCACTTCAGCTGAAGTCAGAGTCATGAGCCCCATCCTCACCTGGCACTGAGCAGAGCAGGTTTACATGTTACCTCCCTCTCATCTTTCCACTGGAGCTCCTAAATTATATCCCCTGCTTCCTCCCATGCCTGCACAGTTCACTTTGCTGACTGCTGTGAGAAACTTTGTTATTTTTTGTCTTGTGAAAGTAATGTTTCTAATATCCTGGCTTTTAAAAATCTTTCTGTGTGTCTGGACAGTTAATAATGGTCCTAATCATGGTTCTTTGGGATCAAATGCCCTGAAAGCCCCAGAGACAGCACAGAGCCATGAAAACCAGCAACTGTGACCTTCCTATTGGGAACCTGCCAGATGTATTAGATATTCCAGTGTTGGGTTTGTTTACTAAAGGCTGATACTAACTCTGGGGTGGGGAAATATCAAACTGAGAAAAAGCTCCTCAAACCTGGGATCCTGAGTCTTTTGCAACAGAGAACCTTGAGCAGCCCATCTGGGCAGTGGCAGCTCCTTGTGGGTGCAGTTGTCCTGTGTCACCCAGAGCTGGTGCCTGAGCTGCCTCCCTGCTCCTCACACTGGGCGTTCTCCTTGCCCGCGGTGGTATCTGAGCATCTGAGTTCTTCTGCTGGATGTTTGCCACGTCTCTCCTCTTCCTTTCCAGTCCCTGCTGTGAAAGAGTCTTCCCCCACCCTTTTCCGACTCCGTGCAGAGACATTACAACAACGTAGCAGACATCCTGCTCAAGAACACTTGACCTTATGTCATCTCTCTAATTAGAAGTTAGGATCAGCATCATCTTCCACAGGAGCACAGACTGGCCCAGCGCTGGCATTTCCTCAGGGAAGAGACTGCTGGTGAGGCTCTGGCTCTGATTTATCCTCAGATCCATATTATCCAGAGCAGCCCTTGGATGAGAACTAGTTAAAGATTCCAGATCTCCCATTCCTACCACGCACCCCTTAGAGCAGGCGGCAAGCAGGCTTTGCCAGCCATCAGTCAAAGATTCTAATCTTACAGACTTCTTTTAATACTGCATTTCCTTATTATTATTTCTCCCACCTTTTTGTTCCCAGTGCTGCCACAAACCCCCTCTTTACTTAGGCAGGGGGTTTGTGAAGGAAAGTGTGATTCACTGTGTGAAAAACTCTATCCTAGAGAGAAATTCTGCCTTGGAGAAATACTTTCTTCCCCTAACCAGGACAGCATGTGATGATGCTGAAAGGAAACCTCAGTAATTACACTGCACTGAAGGCTCTGGTTATGGGTTTGAGAGTTTTCCCTGATGCTGCAGCTGGACTGTGCCCTGTTCAGGCCCACACAAAGACTCTTGCACAAATGTACAACCCATATGTTGACTTTCAGTAGTGTAAGGCAGGAAAATCTGCATTTCATCCTGCAGAGAACAAGCTGCTTTCCTTCTGCCCTGTGCTGCCTCTTCCGGCTCCTCCAACACGATCTTCTTGCTCAGCTCTAGCCCTCAGTGATTTACCCTTTATGCTTAGACCTGCTGGTTCCACCGTCACGGGAAACTGGTGGAGCTTGGGGTCGTCTGGTCCAGCCCCTGCTCACTCAGGGCCACCCAAAGGTGGTTGCCCAGGACCGTATCCAGATGGCTTTGGGATATCTCCAAGGATGGCAACTCCAACACCTCCCTGGACAACCTGTGGCAGAGCTTGGTCACCCCCACAGTGACAAGGTGTTTCCTGCTCTCAGGCAGGGTTTGATGTGTTGCAGTTCATGCCCCTTGTCCTTGTGTAGTGTAGAGCTCGGCGACACTGTAACTCAGATCTCCTCAGTGAATGTGAGCATTAGCAGTCCTGTGTCATCTCTGCTCCTGCTCCCCCTCTTCAGGGACTGTTCAGCAGCCCCTTTGCCATTTGGGGGCTGAAGCCTTGCTTTGGGGGGTGCCTCTGCATTGACTCAGATCCCTGACCTGCTCCTTAGTCCTTCTCTGGACTTGGTAGCAGAGAGCACTTTCTCTCCAGTCACACTCCTGCCTGTGCTGAGCTCACAGTGGGAGCTCTGGGGGCTTGGGCAGCAGAACCCCAAACCTGGCAGTGTCCAGGTCTGCAGGGACAGGGAACAGCCTAGGTGTGGAGCCCTGGGGCTCTGCAGGGTGAGTGTGCTGTGCCCACACAGGGGATGGGTCTGGATCTCAGCTGATCCTGCACCTGTCAGGAGGCCACAGGGCTTTCCAGCTGCATCGAGAGTTTTGGGTGCAGGATAAACACGTTCAGAGCAGTCCAGGCCTCACGTGGGCAGCTGATCTGCCTTCCTGGATGAGAACAGAGTGCCCACCACCTTTGTCTCTGGCTCACCATTTTGCATTAGGAGTTGCTGCAAGAGTCTGTCACCTTTGCCTCCAGTCCTTATCCACACCTGGGCCTCAAACCAGGAATGCTCAGACTCCCCATTTACCATCTCAGCAAACTGAATATGAGGAATGCTCCTGCACTGATGAGTGCTGCAGGTGACAGAACACACCCGCTGCATTCCCAGGCAGGTGCTGGGGCCGGGAGCAGTGGAGGTGTTTTGGGAAGCTGCAGAACCCAGGCCCAGCTCGGAGCAGGGAGAGGCTGCAGCTCCTCTCCCATCCACTGTGTTAACATCTGGCACTGGGGAAGTTCGTGAGAACTTCACAACTCTTGTAATCAATCCTCCTTACAGTGTTTTCTGGTTTTAAGTAAAGTATTATATTTATATAGTATTATTATATAGTATTTATATAAAGTATATATTACTCTCTCATTGAGAGTTTCATTAGAAGTGTGTGAGTGAAGTTTGGTGAGGAAGTTGAAACCCACTGTGCATTTCTCCTTCCCTCACGTGAACCAGCAGGCGTTCAGCAGGAGCAGAGTGCTCCCGCAGCAGCGACACAGTGTTTGTTTTAAATGTCACCACTAACCCCAGCTGAAGGTGACTTCCTTCCCACTGCAGCCCTGATGTGAATCGCAGCCTGGTGATGTGAAACACAGACCAGTCCCGTGCACCAGTCCAGGAACAAGCCCTGGCTCAGGAACCAGCCTGGCTTCAGGCTCATGACAGCTCCAGTTCTGCAGGCAGGAGTGCTGGGCAGAGCAATGGCAATGCCAGCAGGACAGTGACTATGCCAGCAGTGCCAGTGGCAGCAGGGATGAGGGATGCTGCACATACCAGTGCTTGTGTGTGAGTTTAGGGATGGAGAGCTTTGTTCTACTGATAGGTTTTTTGGTTAATTCAACTTTTTAAGAACTTAAATGGATTTTGATTACACCAGAATAAAGATGTTGGGAGGGAAATCCAGCCCTTCCCTCTAGTTTGACTTGCTGCTGAGCACGGTGTGGCTGTCAGCAGCACAGGGACAGGGCAGGGCAGCTGCTGGAGGCTCAGCTGATCCAGGCAGGCTGTTCATCCCCATCCCAGGGCCTGGATGGGCGGTTCCTCAGCCTCTGCTCTCACACACAGGGGTATTTCAGCACTTGTCCAGCTGTAATTGTTCTGCCAAGGCCAAACCACACAGCTTGTGCAAGGAGGATCCAATGAATGCCACCCCAGGTCTGGGAGATGGTTGAGGTGATGCTCCTCCAGCTCTGGGTGTTCCTGTGATTCAGAGAGGGGTTCCTTGGTTTCCCACGTGCCTGCCCATGTGGTGTGTTCAGTGTGAGGGGGCAGGACAGGGAACAGTCCTCTGCAGCACAGCACAGCACAGTCTGAGCAGGAGCCCGAGCTGGGCCTGGGAATGATGGGTCCTTGTGGCCACTCCTTCCCTCCTCACACCAGAGCAGTCACTCTCTTGAATTCCATTCCTTTCTCCTTTCCCCTCTCCCAGCTGAATGGCCATGACAAAGTCCCCACACTGCAGCAAGCCCTTGCCGAGGTCACCCCTCTGCCAGGAGCCTCTGCCAGGATTGCCCCTCTTGCTCTGCCTCCCACCTCTTGCTGCAATTCCCATCAGTCTCTTTGGATTCCACCATCCCACCAAAGACGAGAGAAATCCCTTGAATGAGCGAGCCATAAACACAGCTTCGGCTGGCCCTGTGGAGCGGCACGACTGAGACCCAGAGGCTGAGAAAAGAGAAATAAAATAGAGATTCCTGACCATCCTCCTGTCCACATCCATTGCTTTGGATCCAATGGACTGTTGGACAGAAATGAGGCTTTTCTGTCCTCCTGGGGAAAACAAGTCATCCACAGGTCCCCTCCTCTCCCCTTCTCCCTGCTCCACTCACCAGGCTGTGCCCTGGTGTGGGTGTTTCTCCACAAGCTTTACCCTCCATTCTCCTTCACCCTGGGAATGCAGTGGCTGCAGGAGGACATCTGCTCTTTGGGTTTGCTTTAGCTGCTATTTCGTTTTCCTCTGTCTGTGCTCTCACTGTTCGAGAGGCAGGAGAGGGCACAGAGGGGGCTGTGTTTGGCCCCTGCCAGTGGAGAAGCCAAACGGAGCATCTGAGGGTGAGGATCCCCTCGGCCCATGGGACACAAACCCCTCACCAGAACAGGCCCCCCCAAAGGGATTCACAGCATGTGGCTCCAGGCCAGCACAGGAGCTCAAGCCCTCAGGCTGTGGGAGAGGAGAGGGAGCCAGGCTGAGACCACCGAGGAGGGGCAGCCCCCCCACCCCAGAGCTCTGCCACCTCCCCTCTCCCTGTGAGTGTGGAAGGAAGGGCTCTGGAGCAAGTCTAGGGAGGCCACAGGGATGCTCCAAGGGCTGGAGCCCCTCTGCTCTGGAGCCAGGCTGGGAGAGCTGGGGGTGCTCACCTGGAGAGGAGAAGGCTCCAGGGAGAGCTCAAAGCCCCTTGCAGGGCCTAAAGGGGCTCCAGGAGAGCTGGAGGGGGACTGGGGACAAGGGATGGAGGGACAGGACACAGGGAATGGCTTCCCACTGTCGGAGGGCAGGGCTGGGTGGGATATTGGGAAGAAATTGTTCCCTGTGAGGGTGGGCAGGCCCTGGCACAGGGTGCCCAGAGCAGCTGTGGCTGCTCCTGGATCCCTGGCAGTGCCCAAGGCCAGGCTGGACAGGGCTTGGAGCAGCCTGGGACAGTGGAAGGGGTCCCTGCCCGTGGCAGGGAGTGGGACTAGTTGGTCTGTGAGGTCCCTTCACCCAAAACCATTCCGTGATTCTATAAAAATATCACCCCTAAATCCATCCCCTCTCCCTCCATCCACGAGTGCCCCTGCTGTGCTCTTCAGTCCTTCCCAGGGCTCTCTGGCATGAGTGGCCACCAGGAGCGCCCTGAGGAGCCGCGGAGCCGCAGGATCCTTGCAGGCTGAGGGGCATCTGTGGTGCTCGCTGGGCTGGGGAACACGGGTCATTTAAATGGGATTCATGAAAAGCAGCCAGGCTGGGAACAGCGATGGTGAAAAGCCCAGCTCTGGAGAGATTAGCAGGGTGCTTTGCTTCTATGCAGGGATTTGTCAGCAATCACAGCAGGGAGAGGATCTTCTGCACCTTCCCATTGGGAATCCCCTGGGATTGGGTTTGAAAATGGCTCCTCAGGGATGTCAGGCCAATGCCAAGGGATTCCAGTGGAGAGCGTCCAGGAGTGGTTATCGCAGCCCTTCCTGGGTACAGGCACAGCCTGGCATCCACAGTCCCATGGCCATCCCCGTTCCCTGGGGACATGCTGGATGTCACCATGGCGGCACCGTGCCCCACCGACAATGGGGTGCACACACCTCCCAACCCCAGAACCCGCACCCGGATGCCGCCCCCATAAAATGGATGTTCACCCACCTGGATGCCCCCAAATGGTGGGTGCCCCTCTTCCTGGATGCCCACCCTACATCTGGATTGCCCCTCCTCGTGGAGGACACCTGTATGCCCTCCCTCCGACATACCCACCCACCTGGACACCTCTCACACCTGGATGCCCCCAAATCCTGGGTGCCGCCTCTTCTTGGATGCCCTACACATCTGGATGCCCCCCCATTTACGTGCCAGTCCCGCCTGGATGCCCAGCTCACACCTGGATGCTCCCCCTTCCTGGATGACACCTGGGTGCCGCGCACACCCGGATATCGCCCAGTCCCGGCTCCCCAGTCCCGGTTCCCCACTCCCGGCTCCCCAGTCCCGGCTCCCCAATCCCGGTTCCCCAATCCCGG